>VDFB02000003.1:34311676-34344764 GCA_007258455.2 Sequoia sempervirens | reverse complement strand
GGGCATGGATACTTTGTTCTATAGCATCGCATCCTTTTCCTTGTTGTTTCATAAGATGTTTAGGTTTGGGATTGGCTTTGATTGTATAGACTTTGTTGCATATGTGACCACTGTTATTGTAACTTGGTTGGAATGAAACATTATGCTTAGGTGGGTGAAGGATGAGGTCGGGTTGGGTTTGAGGTTGTTTTTTGTGTCATGGTGAGTAAAGAATTAGAGGATTCTTCGGATGGCCCACAGGGTATGTATGCGGTTGATCGAGGGGGATCTAATGGACACTTGTGCATTCATAACCTTGAAAGTCTTGGTTTGATGTACCCCTAAGGAAGACATCATTTTCTTGCACTATAATAGTCTCCCTAAGAGGAGAGTATTTAGGAGAACAATAATCCAAATGGTCTTGACATTCAAGGATTGGTCTTCCAAAATGTTGTCATTGTTAGTAAGGGAGCTATCCATGGTTGAATTGTCTTGTTCTATGATGTTTTTACACATAATATTCTCATTATTCTCATCGATTGGATCATGTAACACCATAATATCTTCTTCACCAATAGGAGATATATTAGGGGAAGGACAATTATGATTTTCATGTGTGCCGATGATTGGATCCTCGTGTTCAAATAGACCCTTCCAATTGTTAGGAACATTAGGAAGGAGAGAAATAATGCTATAACTCTCAATAATTGGGTTTCTTGATACCAACATATGCTCCTCACAACACTAGTAGAATTTGGCAAATAAATGACTACATGACTAAAACTTTTAGTCACATGACTAAAAATTTTAGTCACGTGACTAACACTAGTAGTATCTTGAAAATAAATGACTAATTTGGTCATTTATAAGTGACTAATTTGGCCATTGGGTAAAATCACAACTAAATGACTAAATAAATGACTAATATTAGACAAATAAAAATGACTAAATAAATGACTAATATCAGACATAAAAATGACTAAATACATGACTAAATATATGGCTAAATTAATGACTAAATAAATGACTATTACTCCTCTATTCTTTTTTCTTTCAAATTTGATCATAATCCAGAGCTAATTAAGCCCTCCTCATGGGACCGCTACTTAAGTGGGCCATTTGGCAGCCTAGGTTGCTTGGTGCACCAAAAATACCTATTGTGTGGAAGGCATTGCCTCTTGATGCAATCTTAAGGCCTTCACATATTTTATAAATTTTTTTATAAACATTTACATTCTTTAACTTTTATTACTCGTTATGTTAATGGATTGTTAATGTTTTTAGCTATGATTTGAAGCCAATTTGATTTTCTTGTTGTGTTAGCATGTCAAATGTATCATAGAACAATTGTGGTCAACTAATAAAATATGATTTAAACAATCCAATTACAATAAAAATGAAGAAATTGATTCACTTCTATCTTCATTTGCTGATATACTTGACCATTTTAATATAAATGTGAAATAGAAATAACAATTATGATCACTTTTGGTATGCAGAAATTTTCTCTTTCAGGCTTTATATTGTTAATTATTTTTTAAAAATAGATTATTTTATAATCTATGAAATCAATTGTGTGTGGATCATTTTTATAGATGTCATTTTTTATACAAGTTTGAACTCTAGTAATTTTAGGAGCACATCATGCTTATCTTAATTTTCACAACCTATATTAAAATGACAATGTAGATAGATGAATTTTTTTCCCCTAAAAATGAAGATTAATTTTTGCATGCCTTCCACACAGTAGTTTTTTTTGGTGCATTTTAGCAATAGGTATTTTTGGTAGGAAAAAAAGAGGGGGTATTTTTGGTGCCTTGGTTGATCGAGTTGTGTATCCATTTGGAGGGAATCTCAGGCAGTTGATTTTTGGCGTAAAACATTATGATTTCACATTGGAGGGAAGTTTCGAAGTTTAATCACCAATTTGGTATTTCAGCTCTCACGCGTGTTTGAAGGTTTTCCAATTGCAAGTTTGACAAAGGAAACAACCATTGAATGCAAAGAGTGGTGGTTTCCATTTTTGTAATGCCAGAGCTTGTTGAGTAGCATTTTCTGAGTTTCAACACCAGTGTCATTGAAAAAGGGAAAAACATTAAACAAGGTTACAATCTAAGTGGAAATATTGAATCCTAAAACCTCATGCTGATCTTCATCCTTTATGGCAGTGATCCTGATGTTGCATATACTGTTCTTGCTTTCCATTGCTTCATTGCTATTACAATCTCATGCTTTCACTGATATCATGATAATGCTCTTTGACATTGAATGAATCTCATTGACTTTGACCCCATTTCACTCTGTTCCATGGTCTTTTACATCTTCTTTGTGCATGATATCGGGTCACATGGCATTCATAACAACTGCTTTTATCTCCTTCATTTTGCTATGATCCTCTGACACTCATATGCTTTGATATAACACTGATCATTTGCAACTATTTTCCCTCTATATATTGTCTTTCATTCCTATCCCTTGCATGCCTTGGACTACTGTTATCATGAATTGAAAATTGGAAATCTTTATTCACTGTATTGATAACTCATTGGCACTGTCATTGTTTGTATTCATTGCTATCTTTTGATGATTGTTCTTCATAGTCAATCCTTAAAATCATTGTTCTGATAAAAGCATAATTTTTCTCTTTTGTTTTTACATTATGATCTCATTGCTTTGAACCTTGTGCTTTGTGATTATCACATCTTTGTTACAATCTCTTCAAGGACTGAATTTCTTTCTCTATTCACTACAAGACACCCCTTTGATCTTACAACCCCAAGCCTCTTAAAGAAAACTTAGAATCAATTGGAAATAGTGAACAAAAAACCATCATAGCTAATTTCATTTCTTTTCTAAGAGAATTCAATGAAAATATAATGGAAAACAAACATCACTCTGTGGGGTAGGGTTTATTTAATTTGAAAACCTACCTTCAACATCCAAGTCAAAAATTCAGCCTACCAAGTATGTGTCAAGTCCTCCAAGTCTTAAGTCAAAAATTAGCATGCAAAGACTGTTTTATGTCCAAGTCTTGTATCTATGATACAAGTATGATAAATGTTTGAAAATACTGTACACAACTATATGATACAATGCATAAATTTCTATGCTTTCTCATTATATCAAAAGCTTCAAACTACAACTCATAGAAATTACAAATGAGTTATAAAAAAACTTATTGTCAAGTACAATTTGCTCCAAATCAAAATTGCATTATCCAATTTACATAATTTTTTGTTTAACTAATTTTTGTGGGAAAAAACACTTAGTGTAAAAATTAAAGCAAGAGTTTCTTTGCAGGATTTCAAAGGCCTTCTATTCACAAGGCCAATAAGATCATTATTGACCATAGCAGAAACCAGCTACACTAATAGTGTGAAGTCAGAAAATATTCCACAAAAAGAAATATATTTTAGATAAACAGAGCCATTTAGCCTTCTAAAATCCAGATAGCTGAATACAAGAAGGATGGTAAAACATAAAACATTAAAAGACTTTAAGATGTTGCAAATGCCATGCAATTAGTATAGAAGCATAACATTAAGATAGGAACAATTCATTTTTCTTAAATATTCGTCACAATTTTTCTCCCGTAAAGAACTCCCCCTGACATGAGCAATGAGAAGTGCATCTGCCATCTTGTTTGTTGATAGGAATTGCATGATTACTCCCTTATAATCGCCAACAACTAAATAAATTTGAATGGCTTCATCGCATTTTTAGTATTCAGTCGAATCTTTAGTAGCTTTATGTTGCACCTCTTCTCCATTGCCTAGGGTATCCTTCCCAACAACAAAATCGTTTTCAGTGAGAGGAAGTGAGTAATCTTCTTTTAGGCTGTGCAAATTATCAAAAAAAATCCTCACCATTGTCTCTGGGGGATGTAACATCTTGTCCACCTTTTGATTGAACTGATAAATCTAATTGTGTTGTATCATCAAGAGTGACATTGTTGATTATTTCACTGCTAATATCATTAATGTTGGCAGATTGAGCTTCTTGTAAGTCTTGATTCTCTGTTGACTACACTTGAAATCCAAGGTGCTCAAGTAGCTTTGTCCTAACATTTCCTTCATCTTCAAACATGACTCCTAGGAAATTCCATGTCTCCCTCTCTTCTTCCAAACTAAATCAATACATAAACCAAAAATTTGCAAGTGAAACAATACAAATTAATGTAAATTGTTATTAATCCCATTCAAAAATTATCCACAAATAAGGAACCAAGAATCCTGAGACTTCTTATCACACAAAGCTTGCAATGATGATATTTTACCATCTGCTATTGCAACTTCAAACTCTATTGAATGAAGCACCAGATTGTCCTCGGTAATGAGATTGTGTATATATACCTATGAAAATAGTAGAAAAATAAGACCATATATCATCTTAATGACATGTACCAAAGAATAAATTTTACTCTACCTTAGAAAAGCCAACAACACTTTGTGATGCTGTACTAGGACGAAATGTAGCAAGCTTTCCTCCAAATCCAAAACTGACACCAACTGGTCTCTTCAACCACTTAGGAGCTTTCAAGAGTGCACCTGAAAAGGGAAAAATGAAAAGATAGACATCATGCATTTGCATATAGGATCCCAATTCATTAGGGGATGTAACATCTTTTCCACCTTTTGATTGAACTGATGGATCTAATTGTGTTGTATCATCAAGAGTGACATTGTTGATTATTTCACTGCTACTATCATCAATGTTGGAAGATTGAGCTTCCTGTAAGTCTTGATTCTCTATTGAATACACTTGAAATCCAAGGTGCTCAAGTAGCTTTTTCTTAGCATTTCCTTTATCTTCAAACATGACTCTTAGGAAATTCCATGTCTCCCTCTCTTCTTCCAAACTAAATCAATGCAAAAACCAAAAATTTGCAAGTGAAACAATACAAATAAATGTAAATTGTTATTAATCCCATTCAAAAAGTATCCACAAATAAGTAACTGAGAATCCTGAGACTTCTTGTCGCACAAAGCTCACAATGATGATTTCTCACCATTTGCTATTGTAGCTTCAAACTCTATTGAATGAAGCACCAAACTGTCCTCGGTAATGAGATTATGTGTGTATACCTATGAAAATAGCAGAAAAATAAGATCATATATCATCTTAATGGCATGTACCAAAGAATAAATTGTACTCTACCTCAGAAGATCCAACAACACTTTGTGACATTGTACCAGGCCGAAATGAAGCAAGCTTTCCTCCAAATCCAAAATTGACACCAACTGGTCTCTTCAACCACTTAGGAACTTTCAAGAGTGGACCTGAAAAGGGAAAAATGAAAAGATAGACATCATGTATTGGCATACAGGATCCCAATTCTTTTAGAAAATCTTATAAGTGAGATTCCCATTTCTTAACTAAGTCATGTATGGTTATCACATAAAGCAACACTTACCACCCACTTTATGTTTGAAAGCAATTAAAACACTATACTTGGGTTATTCATAGAGATTCATTAGTCAAGTACTGTAGGAAACAAATCATGGGAATATCAAACCATTAGAGCATAGATAGCAATAGTGATCATGCATAAATCTCATGAACAAATTTGCATCAATTAAGGTAGACGTATTTCGACAATGAAAAAAATCTAGATGAAATAGACCTACCTTCCTAACACTTTCACTTCTGCCTATGATTTTCATTAACACCGAAGGTATATGTAGATTGGGAAGGTACTATTGGGCTCTAAAGGCCCCTTATTGTGTGATTAAACAATATAGACAATTGGGGAAATGTCATTATATGTAATGGAATAAGTTGAGGTTGAAGGTATTGTTTGATGCCAATTCAAACAATGTAGGCTCTTGTTGAAATCTACCTCTACCTTCTCATCATGGAAAGGACAATGAGATGTAGTTAAACCATGGAAGTCATGCATATATTTTGATGAAAAAGCCTGGGCCATCATCACTAGTGTTAGGTCTCAAAGTGTAGGTTTTAAACCATAAGGGGGTGCCAATCCCTTAATACACCTTTGGCCCACGAACAAGGTAAGCATGACTGATTACCTTCTACTCTTCAAGCTCTACCAAACCTAGGCGGCTATACCTGAACAATAAGGCAGATTTGTAGATAGATATGGTTCCTAGATTGAATAATCTACTTACTATGGCATGTGAGATGAAGTAGATGCAGAGTTTTAATGTCTAAATACTAGTGAGAGTAATTGAGAGTTCAAGTTTGTGAGTTGTATTTTGTATGTTAATCTAATTATTACCAATGCCTACTTCTATTAGGTGGACGGAGTGGAGGGATGAATGATGATTTTGGAGATAGGGTTCTGTAAGATAGGTAGATTCACTCTTCAACTTAACTTGAGCAGTTGGGAACTTTGAATGTTTGCACCTTATGAAAATGTGCAAGTATGTCATTTATTTGGACTCTGCTTAGTAATCCTAGTGATATTCCCTTATGCTACTGTGAAGTTGTGAAAGGATTTAACTCAAATGTGAAAGGAAACCAATTAAGACAATCTATTCAAAAGGACTTTAATCCAAATAGGAACCTATCAAATTTGATTTATTAAAAGGAATTCTAATTCTTCTGCACACCGAAACCAGTCAACAATGTCACACAACTACAACAAATGTGTATTAAAAAATTAAATGTATTTCCACACACTCAATTTGAATAACATAAACAACCACTTTGGAGACAACCAAATAACATATAAGCATATAAATCCACACAACAGTTGATCACTTGAAAGAAAATTAACAATTATGGATAACCTTCTCCATTATATTTATCTTTGAATAATATGCATTATAACAGTAGTTTTGGCTATGAGATGGATGATCTATTCAGCTCTTGGTATCACTTATATATGTGAGAGGCAACAAGCTACATACCTGTTACAAAAAGTCATGTTGCTTGATAACTAAACATAATTAAGAAAATGAAATATTGTAGCAACTAAATGCACCAATCCGTTAATCTCCAAGCAGAAGCCCGTGACCACCTAAGATTTGTTCAAAGCTTCTATTCCATGATATGGTGCTCATGCTATCGGCTGACTCCTTTCATCTGGATGGTTGCCCTGCTTGTCTGGTGTATCCATAGTTTGGTTGAGGAACAAATTGAATGCAAAGAGGTGATGGATGTATTCTTGTTTAGCACAAGCATCTGCATTGGAGATCACTTCTCTCATATCATACTCCCTATACATCATCTTCTAGAGTTGGTTGTGAGTATTTTGTAAAATCATATCCTCGTTATTGATCTCTTGTAATGCATCAATCATAATCACATTAAAATATTCCTTCCAATCATCATATTCTCGAGGATTTCCCATATCATCATAGAGTGTCAGAGTCGAATTGAAGCACTCAAAATCCTTGATGAGCTTATTATTATATCCATTGTGTGCTTCTACCAATTTGTTATGTGTCTGCATTGTTTGTCCTTTTAGGATTTGCTTGTCTTGAAGCTCGTTTCTTTTCGATTATTCTCCCCTGTAATCGTTCGTTCTCCTCTATTGTTGAGAGTACTTGTTTAAATTGCCTCCAATATTCATCTGCACATTTCATCATCTTATTGAATCTTCCCTTGATCATTTCGGATGTAGTATTATACTTGACGGTTTTGACTTCCTTCTCCAATTCTTTACATTTTTCTTAAGATTTTAGGTGGCACTGCTTCCAATAAGTTGTATCAACCATTGCATCCAATACTCTCCTATCTTTCTCAAGCCATGGGGAATACAATTCCAGTGTGGAAGGGGAAGATGATCTTTCTCTTTGATGTGCTAATTCCTTCTTCAACTTGTCATTTTCTTTAACCAACTTATCAATATGTGCCTTGGTGAACTTTGCCACATTGACATTCAACTCTGTTGTCTTCATGAGGTTGGTATCCCCTACTCTTTGAACCAAGAGATGTCCAAACATTTGGTTTGGATTATCAATCACAACTAGTCTTTTGTCATGGGGGTACAATGACCAAATAAGCAAGGTGGCCTCATCTGGATTGTATCCAAATCCTGAATACATCTTGTCACTTGCTTCATCTGTTAAATTCATTGTTTTATCTCCTCTCTTTCTGAAACTATCAAACACAATTGCAGAGCTTATATCCCATCCGGGAAAAATCAATACTCCAACTTCTTGGAGTAACTCTCTCCCTGTCTCAGGAGTGATGGACTCCATCTCTTTGTCTATTTATTTTTTCAATTCTTTCAAAACAACATCTCATTCAGGAGTGTCATCCTTCATCTTTTGTCTCATTTTCTTGCCTTTATATTCGTAAACAAATGATTTAAACTCAAGAGACTTAACAAAATCTCCATAAGAAATGAACTCCTATCTAGCCTTGACCCTAACATCATCTGATAATTCATCTGATGCTTCAAATCTTACAAAATTGTGTTCTTGAGGAGGCTCATGCCGTACAATTACAAGAGCACTTATTTTTTATACTTCGTCTTCCTCCTCATCACTTTCCTCATCACTCTCCTCTTCTTCACTCATATCAGTATCTACAGAAAAAATCACATCAGGAGTTGGCTGTGAAGGGATATAATCTAAGGGCTCTAGATATCTTCAACCTGCACTCCTGAGTAGGTTGCATAAGGGGCATCAAAGACAAATGAAGGCACATTCTTTACCACTTCATCCATATGAGCAATGAGTTGCTCAATCCTTGCTAGAGGATCCTGTATTTCACCAAATTCCTTTGAATAATATGGGACATTTCTTCTTTTCCATTCCTCTGCAAGCATAACCCTATTATATGCAGTCATTGTTTTAGTGGTAGAGGCTTCATCATGGTTTCTGATTACATCTTCAACTTAGAATACATGCTCATATCCTGAAACACCTGTGATAACCTTGCTTTGTGAATAAAGCCTTCTGCACAATTTTTTTCCCTTTTGTTACCTAGAGGGAGGTCCGTGCTAATTTAGCATCAATTTCCTCATATCCCTCATTTGCAACCACTGTAAAGTCTCCAAAACATAAGGTATTAGGCATGATCAATTGTTTTTTGTGTCCTTTGATGTTTTTGGAATCATATTTTTCCAATTTCCTCACAATTTCTAAGTAGGCAATTCTATTAGGAACTACTCG
Organism: Sequoia sempervirens; assembly: GCA_007258455.2. Classification (NCBI taxonomy): domain Eukaryota; kingdom Viridiplantae; phylum Streptophyta; class Pinopsida; order Cupressales; family Cupressaceae; genus Sequoia; species Sequoia sempervirens. The sequence goes on along the minus strand of VDFB02000003.1, from coordinate 34,335,699 downwards.
TGGCAACAAGTGTGGAGTTCCTTCAAACCCATAAACCCTAATCACTGTTTAGTTAGGAAAAGCATACCAGTCTCCTCAATTATGATCCACCTTTTTCCTTTGGTTATTTTCCTTTGGTTTTAGAAACTTTTGCACTTCTGGGGATAAGTTATAATCATGTGGATATCCCAACCACTCCATTAATGGTTTCACAAAAAACTCCTCAAAATAAAGATAATGATATCTACCAAATCGACTATCCCACAGTGAAGTCCACATTTGTACAGGTTTGAGGTTCCCATTTTCATTTGTATCTTTTATTCTTAATTCTTGACTCCAAACCCTTCTAACATGTCCCTCGTGCATGAGCAAATGCATGAACAGGGAATAATGTTTGAAATGAATATATTCACTGTTGTTTTTAATCTTTTCAAGCTTCCGGTTTAGGTCATTGGCAAAGTATCTAGCATAATTGAATGACTTGGCATCATTGCTTTGTATGTCTGCAGCTAAGACCATTGGGGCAATAGACATGAGGGGTGGGACCTCTACCCCCAAGACCTGACCAGCTGAATAATAAGTGTATCTAAAATATTCTTCAAACAAGTCCTCATGAAAAGGAGGGTTTTCATTACTTGAAAATCTCCTGAGTTGGCCTCCTTCATTCTTAGGCCTATGCAAGGGTAGTTTCCATCATTTGTAGCTGGTATCCATATGGTGATACTCTGTCAAGAGATCTCTATGTTGGGAAATTAATAATTAGTGTTTACATAAGTATTATAAATATTAGGATGCATAGAAAAATAAATTGAGAGGTTTGTTATAATTTGTTGAATAGGTGATACAAATATGTTGAGTTGTTAAAACAATTCAATATATTTAGGTAATTTGTTGTGGGAGTTTCCTATTATTTAGGAGATTAAACTCCTATATATATGTAGTGTATTTGAGAGAAAAATATGGAAGCACCATATTGTTTGATTTAATTATTTTAGCTTCTCATTTCTTACCATATATTCTATTATGGTATAGAGCGCTGCAGATTTTGAGCCTGGTATTTTGTGATGTAAAAAGATCGCCATAAAAGAAATAGAGGGAAAAAAATGTGAGAAATTTTGCACATTTAAATAGGCGTCTTTTTTTAAAGTGAAGTTAGCTTGTTTGAGTTGGAGATCGACCTTCATTATTCTCAGCGATTAACCATGTATTGACTGGCACTTTCCATTCTCTGCGGCTGGAGTTTATTGCCTCTTGCCAGCGATGTGCTTCCAGACTAGATTTGATTGTTGCAGAGTATATGGTGTGTCCTCATTTGCTCTTTGATCACCTTGATTGACATACGGAAGCTCTGGATTGGCTTGTCCTTGATCTGGCAGCTTTCAATCTTTTGGAAAACAATGATATTGGTGTTCTGGAGAGGCGGGTCTACCTCCACAATCTCAGGCCTGCATCAGCGGGGTAAGGGAGATGGTAAAGAAGCAATCGCTGTTCCTTTCAAAGACAATCATGTGTGAAGGAAAATGAGCTCAGCGGTTTGTAGCCAAGTCATATTTGAATAAGAAACAAAAGGATCATTAACCATAGGCTATTCAGGCTACATTGGCACCGTTTTCTGAGCAGTATTATCTTTTTTTGGAGGAGGTACGATTGGAATGAAGTCATTAGAACAGTCATTAAATTTATACTTAATACTTCGTGAGATAGTGTTTTCATAGTATATATGTTTGGCTTTATTTGTTTTTAAGTGTCTTTAGTTTTGAAAATGTAATAGATTAGGTCTATTATTTGTCATGTCAAATTTTTTCAGTCGAGTAAACAAAAGTGTTGAATTTTATAGTTGTACTCTCAATTAAGGTGCATTATTGGTGGAACCCAACACCTTCATATTTCCTTTTATTTAAGAGGTATTCATGGATAAGGTAAGTTTCATTGAGAAATTCGATGGTAGAGACTTTCACACATGGTAGATACAGATGAAGCTACACTTGATAGAAAAGGATCTTTGGGACGTTGTCAAACCAAACTTAGTGACACCAACTGATGCAAATGAACTTGCAAAGTGGAATATCAAAGATCAAAAAGCTTTGGGAACTATTGGTCTTAGCTTATCAAAAGCATACTTACATCATGTGGATTTTGCAAAATCGGCGAAAGAGATTTGGGAGTCGTTAAACAAGCTCTTTGGATCCGAAGCAGAAAGTGCCAAGACAACATTGAAGTAGAGATTGTATGGAATGAAGATGGAAAAAGGTACAAACATGGCAGATCATATCAGTAAGTTTCACTTTCTTCTTAATCAGCTAGCTGGGATTAATGAGAAAGTAAAAGATGATGATGTCAAAGCAATACTTCTAAATAGTTTTCCTAAACATATGTCTACAATGGTGTTCACATTAAGCAAGGTAACCATTAGTCTTGAAGGATTAATATCTACTCTACTTGATCATAATTAAGAGTTAGAGTATGAAGGGTTCTTATTTGTACGAAACAAAGCAAGAAAAGGAAAGTACAAATCTCAGACTACTCCTTCAAAAGGAAAAAATAAATGTTTCTATTGTAATGAAATGGGACATGTAGTCTTGAATTGCAAAAAGAGGGCACAAGATCTATTAGATGATAAAATAGATCATCATGCTTCCTTAGTTGAAGAAACTGATTGGGAAAACCATGTGAAGGATGAAGATCTTTCATGTCCTAGTGATGAAGAATATGTGCTCTAGATAACTTCAAAACTAGAGGTTGGAGGCATCAGAAGCTGGAGGACAATCAACGACCTCTCGTCAGTCACCAACAATGAGGCCACTTATCAACTTTGGTGGCACTTTATTTTCTAGTATGCAACATGATATGTTTTGTTTTTCAGTGTTCCTGGTTGTGTGAATAAGTGGAATTTCACATTGTGGGGGGGGGGAATATAACCAATGTTCCACTTCCATTTGTGATATGTGTGGTGATTTCTATGTAACTTCCCTAATGTGCAAGCATAGTGGCGAACAAAAGCACCAAAATAATGCAGTTCATGGATCTTGAAAGGGTTTGTGGGAGGATCCATAAAACCATACGAGGTGGACAAATGGTGGAGATTCTTGTTCACGTCAAGGTTTGTGGTAAGCCTATTTAAAACCATGGGAGGAGAGAGCCTTTCTTTGGATCAAGGTCATGAGTCACATAGCTGGACATGCCACAAGGGTGAGCATACTGCAGAAGAGTGTGCGAATGTTTTTCTACTATGTTCACACTAAAGGGGGGAATGTTGGGAAATTAATAATTAGTGTTCACATAAGTATTATAAATATTAGGATGCATATAAAAATAAGTTGAGAGGTTTGTTATAATTTGTTGAATAGGTGATACGAATATATTGAGTTGTTAAAACAACTCAATATATTTAGGGAATTTGTTGTGGGAGTTTCCTATTATTTAGCAGATTAAACGCCTATATATATGTAGTGTATTTGAGAGAAAAATACGAAAGCACCATATTGTTTGATTTAATTATTTTAGCTTCTTCTCATTTCTTACCATATATTCTATTACTCTAATCGTGAATGGAAAGTTCATAGGACACTCCAACTGAAACACATTAGAAATTAAATCCTCAGAAATAACAAGCATGTCAGCCCCATTATGTGCTTGGATAGTTCTCCTCGTGGGGTCATATCTGCTAGCCAGAGCTTTAATTAATTCTACATTTACGAACACATTGGGCACCATGAGTCTTCCCAAGTTCAACCTCCACGGGTTGCAGACTGGCTAAAACCTAAATTGTTTCCTATAATGATACATGAAAAGCTCATACCCGCATCGTGGTGTCCAAATATCCCCCAAGCCTTTATATTTATCTAATAATCTATCCATTGAAGGATTCATTTGAGCAACCCTCCTGGGTCTTGGCCCTGACCCAGGGAATTGATCTATCAGGTCTTGATTCAAGAGTCTCTTCTCAGTTTTTTGTTTCTTAGCTTTGGGTTTTTCTACATTTTCCTCCATTGTTAAAATTCTTAATCCTTTGAAAAATACAGCTTCTCAGCCAGGATTGGTGTACTTACTTGGGTCTCACCTCCACTAGTTTTTGCTACTTGAGAACTCCTAGCTTTTCCTTTCTGCTTCCATCCTCAATGAAATCTTCCATATTGTGCAACAATTATGTGATCAACTTGTGATATAATTCACTTCAACTCCGGCTCATAAATACACCACCCATTTCAGTCCTGTCATCGGGGGGAAGCATTTATTTTTAAATATCTAGATGATTCCTTGAGATGTCACATCAGTTAGCAATCAGTCATCATCGCTGTATCGGTGAGACTGTAATCCTTATTCCACTGATAGCCACCCTCTCCATTGATGAACAATTTTCCTTCGGTCTATCGGTGGGACGCCAAAATATATTACCCCGATACACATTAATTCCCCCCGATATATAATAATTCTTGATAATTTATGATCATATTGGGCCATCGGGGGAATGTAGAAATTCGTTCTATCGATGTTCATGTGTTACAACAATGTGCTTACTTTTGTTGACTCTATCGGTCTATCGAGGGGAACACCTTAGGAGATAGCCTGATATGGTTTTGTTACATTGATACTAGGTTATGAATTGCTTTCATTAGGCCATCAGTGAGGCTATGATGAGGGTTCCGCCGATGATGCATTGTTAGGACAATAGTGCTGATTTTTACTTAGGAAAAATTATGGAGTCTCAAACTTATTTATGGGTGTGACAATTTGGCAATGTGGGCTACAAAATGGATCTTGTCACACAAATTTCAACAATTTGTGTTGATTAAAAAATTAAAATGTGATGAATTTATGTGGAATGTGGAGGATTGGTGGGTGGAGGCTAGTGAAAAATGTGAAAATTTTCAGTTGTAACAACTAGCACAATGAAAAATAACATGCATAGATTATACAAAAAAATAAGAGAGCATAAGAATTAGTAATGGATAACTGAATAAAGCTTGTTGTCTCCAAGAAGACAAATACCACATATATATGGTGTTCATTACCTAGCTTGACCAGATCAATGCTAATCTTTCAATTTATAATATTCTTTATACTATCCCCATGTTACTACAGTTCTACCAAAGAATTATGACAAGACAAATGCTAGTTCTTCAATAATGAAGATACTATTTCAAGCTAGTTGCAAATTTGCAATGGTTGACAAAAATATTTGTTAGAGAGACAAATGAATCTCCTAACATTGCCATGATTGAATAGGCTCTGCTACACTTGAAACTACTAATGCATGCATATCTAGTTAGTCGAATTGTCCAAAGTACTTCTGTAGGAACCAACTCAGTTATTTTCTAGATAGCATATACATCACATTCACTGAGCACACCTCCCACACCCTTCTATAACCATAGTTTTTAGGGGATTTCTCATGGTGATTTGGAAGTAAATTTTGGAGACACTCTTATAAAGAAAGCATGACTTCTTCATAGAGTTGTGTAAACATTTAAAATCCTTATCCCTAGAGCCACTCTACCAAATAGAACAAAATTATAGAAAATAAGGATATACTTTCCAATGAAAGAATTACTCCAAAATATTACTTGATGATCCTTCACTAAACACAACCTCTCTGGAATCCATTTGACTGCAGGTCTGAAATGGATGCACATCAAAAGAGACAAACCCACATTACTTATAAAGATGTTCCTTATGAACAAAAAGGAACACAACTAACTCACCAAAGAAAAAACATAGTAGCATTTGGCATGTAATTCGAAGTTAGGTGAACCTAGAGATAAGCTTGTCAAGAAATACTTGCAACGTGCTGAAATACTTATAGAAGATATATATCATGTACTTCTAAGAGATGATTTTGAACACAAACACTTGTGATCCAAAATCAATTATGAGTGTATGACTATGTTAAGTTTGTCCTCTTTGACAATCAGAAAAAATACTCTTGGTCTTCAACTCACTTATATTTAATAAATCCTTATGTCACATTTACATTAACTGATTAACACCATATGACTGTTACTGGTATATTTAAATGTTTTTTATCACCTCCACTCATTCATGACCCACAATGAACATCACATTCTAGCACTCGCCATAATGTTATTTGTTGATCAATCCACTTTCAAGGCTCAATCATGTTTTGGATTTAAGTATCTAGAATTTGAAAGATCCACATCAATCTAGATAAACATATAGACTTATATATTAAGACTCAAAAGTCAAATATCACAAAAACAAGTAAACAACTAAGGATTCAAATCTTATCAGCTGGGGCACTTTCAAGTTTTAATTTCATAACACATCCAATGCAGAAGAAAGAAATACAAAAAGCAACTCAAAGGGATATGAAAGTACAAGTTACATGAGTAACAACCATGAAAACAAACCAAAAAAAATAGCTGTATTGGCTGAACTCAAAAACAGATTATAAGTTAGAGATGACAAACCTTTAAATGCTATTTATCTAGTGGTTTACATAACTTGTCTATATTTATAAGTTAGACAACTTGTAAAATGCATAATTGTTGGCATGGGAATGAAATTGGATTGTTGTTGATGATTGTTATTCTCATGGACAGGTATTAAATCACTTGCATGGGCGATAAAGATTGTTTGGATAGGACCTGGAGACTTTTGAAAAGGCGGGCAAGGAATTAAGAGTTTGCTGCAATGAATTTGAAGTCAGTGAGGCCCTCTGCAGCAAATTCAGAGGTAATTCAAAACCCTCATTGCCGAAAGTAAGCTGATAGGAAACATAGGCATATTCCATTCTCAATAGGTAAACTTCAAATGAATGTAAGATAGATCTCAGAACAATGACTCATTATATCCTCTTCTTTCTGTTATGGTCTGCACTAAAAGTGACTACTTTCAACAATGTTTTGGCATCTCTGTTTTCAAATTTATGTTTTTTTTCTTTAAATCATAAACTAAATTAATATGGGAATGCACAATATTATAGATGGATGAGCATCAAAGGTTGACTATGGATCAATATCATGCATGTATGATGAGAGAGTAGTTGATGAGAGGGACATTGACAAATATCCATGTCCATGTAAAAATTGTCTTGGTGAAAAGTTGAAAAAAAGAAATATGATATATCGACATATGATAAGATATGGGCATAGTGGTATAAGCCCTTGGGATTACAATTATTATGAAGATATGATAGAATGTCAGACTGTGAGAGATGAAGAGGCAAAAAACATAGATGAAGTGGCACCAAACATAGATGAAGAGGCAGAAATGTTCGACAAAGGGTTTAAAGTTGATAAAATGTTGAATGAGGGTCTAAACAATGATTGGGCCAAGTCAATGGATGATGCTTTAAAGCTTGCATATGCTAATTGCAAGTTAAGTCATTTGACAACAACCCTTCAAATTATTAACTTGCAAGTGGTGCATGGTTGGACAAATGAGAGTGTAGATAAGTTATTGGCATTATTAAGTTCATTGTTACCAGCTGACTCCACATTGCCAACAAAACGAAGTCAATGTAAAAAGAAAATCAGTAAGCTTGGCTTGGGGTATGAAAACATCCACACATGTGTGAATGGTTGTGTATTATTTTGCAAAAATATTACAAATGAGAGTGAATGTCCAAAATGTCTTGAACTGAGGTATAGACAAGGGTTGAAATCAGCTGTGGTTCCTAGAAAGGTTCTTCACCACTTTCTGATAATTCCATGATTACGTCTAATGTATAGGTGCAGAGACATTGCTGAACTTATGCAGTGACATGCCCAAAATAAGAGAACTGATGGAAAACATATGCTTGATTCTAAGACGTGGATTGAATTTGATAACAGATGGCCTGATTTTTCTCAAGATCCTCGTAATATAAGGTTGGGTTTGGCTCTAGATGGGGTGAACCCATTTTCAGATCAAAGGACTAAATGGTCAATTTGGCCAGTGTTTCTAATAAATTATAACTTGCCTCCATGGTTAGCAACTAAACCATTTTTCTTAATGTTATCATTGATTATACTAGGAAAGAAAAGTGTGACTTCAGATACAATAGATGCTTATCTAGAGCCATTATATGATGAGCTAATGGAATTATGGAAAGGAATTGAAGCAATTCAATCTTTAAGGGATGATCATTCAATCAAATTCACTTTAAGAGCTTCCTTATTGTTTATGATTCATGATCTTCCTGCATATGACACATTGTCTAGTCTCTCTGTTCATGGATACCATGCATGTCCTGCTTGCAACTTTAAGGATTTTGTGAGGCACTCAAGAAGTTTGTGTAAGTGTATTTATTGTGGACATCGTGCTTACCTTAAAATGGATCATCCATTTTGTTGACAAAAAAAATGTTTCAATGGTCAAGAAAGAATCGTGAAGCGCCATTTCTAATAACAGGTGATTACATTGTTGAGAATGGACAAAAAAGAATGTCATTTATTGAAAATGATGGGATTGCTGGCAGTAGATATGATCCATGCAATGAAAGTGGTGTAAAACGGTTGTGCATATTGTATAAGTTGCCATACTTTAAGGATATAGCCATTAGGCATACTGTTGACTTTATGCATACTGAGAAAAATATAGCTTATGCTATTATAGAAGCTCTTTTTGGTGCTCTTGACACTATTTCATCATGTGAAGACTTTTGAGAAATAAAGATTCGTCGAAATCTTTGGGTTGAAAAATATGATTATGAAAAATATAGAAAACCTAGTGCTCCTTATGTCTGGACAAAGGAACAACATGCACAATTCTTACAGTTGATGTCTCATACTAGCTTTCCCACTGGATATTTAAGTAGCAACATTAGAAGGAAAACTGACATTAATAGCTTAAGAGGCCTCAAGACCCATGACTATCATGTCATAATCGAGAATATTTTACCTATTGTGGTAAGTATATCAAGTTTGGTAAAGGGGCCAAGATTGGCAATTATAAGGTTGGGCCTAATATTAAAGAGAATGAGTTTACATATATTAGATCCTTCAAACTTTGATAGTTTGAGGGAGGAGGTTGTTGAAGTTCTTTGTCTATTGGAAAGAGAATTTCCACCAGCAATCTTTAACGTTTCTATGCATCTTTTAATACATCTAGAATATGAACTAGAGCATTGTGGCCCAATAAGAACGAGATGGATGTATCCTATAGAACGATATATGAAGGTTTTGAAAAAAATTGTCCATACTAGGGAAAAACCAGAAGGCAGCATGGCTGAGGGATATTCAATGCAAGAGGCCATGGGATTTTGCACAGAATATATGAAGGATTTTAAAAATGTCAATCGACATGTATGAGATGATGACGAAGATGCGAGAGTTGGAGGTGAAGTATTAGAAGGCAACGAATGTTGCTTCAAGCTATCATATCAAGAAAGACGTGCAATACATGCCTTTATTCTTCAAAACACATCTTTGTTCAATAAGTGGCATGGGTAAAAAAAATTACACAATAATTTATTTACTCAATTGAATTTACACATTTATATTATTAATCTTACTATTTGTATGTCATTATTCTATGTAGAAAATATGAAGTTCAGAGAATCAAACTTGGATGCAACGTCAACCTCAAAGGTGCATACGTCATGATTTGATTGGAGTTGATTCTTTTCCAAAATTTGAAGAATGGATTGCTAATGCAATCAGTGATGCAAAAGAAGAAGGTCAAGATATAACAACAGAGGAAAGTGAGCTTTCACGACCTCCACATATATGGGCTATGCATTTTAGTGGAATGTGGGCCTATGGTAGTCATTTAAGAGTGGAAGAAAAAGACAAAGGAAAGACAAATTGTGATTGTGTTGTTAGTGCTGAATTTCTTCATGAAATTGAGAAGAAATTTTATGTTCGATTCATCCAAGAAATTATTCAAGTGGATTTTGGTGAAAATAGTCCTATATTATTAAAATGTAAGTGGATTCGACCATCTGCAGTACAATTTGATGAGTATGGATTTGTACGTGCAAATACACGACAATTTTTATCAGAGACAGATGAGTCGTATGTTTCCCCTCTTCAAATTAACCAATCATTTCTAATTGATGATTTAAGAAGCCCAGGTTGGTCATATGTCATTCAAATAGAGTCTCGTTCGAGACAAAAAGTTCATGGAAGTTGTTGATGTAATGCCTGATGGGAAATATGTTAATTTGCAAGAAACATTCGAAGAAGTGGATGAAGACAATGAGGGATTGTTTGAAGAAGAGATTTCGATTACCAATGAAGAAATTGGGAGAGATAATGTATTGCATGTCACAAATGAGGATGAGGAAGAAAATCAAGTAGATGCAGACACAAGTGATCAAGATTTTGATCTTATTGGAAATGCAGATGATTATTGATGAGCCCCATTTTATGACCAATGTAAGACTTTTATATTGTTTTAAGATTGTTTTATGTTTTAAGGACACAGACCTTCAGACTAATACCTATTTCAAAGCTTTAATGTTGAACAAAGTTGCTATATGAATGCAATATGAATATGTTTTCATATATGAATGTAATATGAATATGTTTTCATATATAAATAATGTATGCAATATGAATATGTATACTATCATTGCTTTACTTTGACAATCATCTTTTCTTGACAGCTCCTCTGGACTATTTACTTCTTTTATATATGTTCTTTATCATTGTCATTGTTCTAGCATCCTTTATAAATTCCATCATTGAAGCATTGTTAAACATTGTTTCTATGTTTTCTTTTACACCTTTTTACTAAAATAGCATTGTCTTCCCTACATATGGCATTATCTTTAGCCCTATTTTGTAATATTATTGTATACCATTGCCTTGTGAACTACTTTGGCATTGATTGCTCACTACGATGAAAGTATTTCTCATTGTTTTCTTCATTTATTGGATCTTTCACCCACTGTGGCACTCATTTCCTCACTGATATGGTCTTTTGTTCTCTATTCCTTCACTATTTATAGCAACAGTATACAATCCTTGATGATTGATCACTATTTTTTTGTTAAATGCTCAAGGAATCAATACAATGATTCCCCATTACAATAGAAGCATTTCCTCATTATATCCCCACTATTTTGGCGCTACTCACATCCTTTGTTGTCTTCACATTATTTTTAATAGTGATATCACTGTTATTAGCATTTGTGCTTATGACTTTATGCACTAGAAATCATTGTCTCATATGAATCTTTATATACTATAAGGTCATTGCTTTTTTTTGCTTTGATAAAATGTTCTTCACTGTTTTGCATATATCTTGAAGTTCACTACTGTTTGACTACTTAGTCCTCAAATCATGGCGTTCCTTGCTTGTAACTCACTATCCAGTCCAACATATCTATTCTTTTTCATGAAATCTACCCCTTCATGAATGTATCTGGATGTTATGAACAAATTATTACGGAATAGAACAATAGAAGTAAGAATCACCAAATACCATAGACATTTCTTAGTGATGGTGCCATCACCTAAGCAAAGCATTGGTTTAGTTGTACCAAATGGTTTCCATGCTACAAGTTCATGTCCAATTAAAATTTGGTAATACAAATTTTCTTATTGAACCATGAATGAAAACATTATTTCTAAAGATTTGATGGATTGATTCAAATACATTGCTAAGTTTTTTAGCTAACTGGCATTTCTACAGGCCATCATTATTTAATATCCATTGAATGAAATACCCACACCATCTAATGATTGTTGTTGTTTGCAGTGCTTTAGACTTCATACGTGTTTTAATGACTAATCATTAAAATTGAGACCTTATAAACTTGTATTTATGCAATTTCTGTTACGGTTAATTATCTCTGTATCAAGTTACTAATTTATACATTATTGTTTTTGTGGACATCAGGAAATGAAGAAAAATAATTTAAGGCGCAAATTAGATGATAGTGATCACAATGTTGAAATTCTAGTGACAGATTATGAGTGCTTTCATGAAGAATGTGTGGCCAAGAATAATGAATTTTTATCAAGTCTTGGTTTGACGTCAAAAAGGCAAGTTGTAAATCCACTAAGTAGTAAATTATTTGGTTAATACTGTTAAATGAAATTTTATAGGCAAGATCTTTATGTATATAAGACATGATATGATATATATATTTTGTTTGACAAGCAAGAAAAAGAGAGCAGAGAAAATGTAGAGAAAAAACAAAAAGAAAGTAAAGATACGGTGCTGCCAGCTTGTAGAAGCCAACGCTTTTGTGATTCAACAAATGAAGTTGGTGAAAAAAATAGTTGTGATGAAGTGAAATTTGGGGAGACCACTACTGATCTACCTACTCATGCCACACATGATGTGGCTAAGGAGCATGAAGTTCCGGTTAATCAAAGTCATGAAGAGAGTTTGTTTGCATCTGATGTGCCTGAGAGTGTACTTGTCGCATCTACAACTTTTGAAGGAATTAGTGGATCAACCATAAATATTTTTAGTGGTGAAACAAAAGATGTGCCTAGTTATGTTAAAAGACAAAGATTGAGTGAAGATTTATACAGATCTACATAGAGGAACACAAAAGAAAGAATATTAGAAGGGAAGAAGCCATTCTTGGTTGAGGTATCAAGAGATGGTGAACCCATTGAGAAAAATGCTGCAAGGTGGGCCTTTGAGTTGGGTGTAAGATGTAGGGCCCATTTGGATATCTGCAAATAAAATTTTGCAGAGAAAGATCCACGAAATGTGGAATATGTTATACAAAAAATGGAAAATGCCTTTGACACTGTTGGTGGAAAAATCTCTAGAAAATATTACAAGCACAAGATGAAACTTCTGATGAACAATTTTAGATACAATTGTAGAAAAACAATCATGGAGGGAAAAGAGATGTTAGACTCCACTCTATCTCCCAAACACTGGGAGGCATTGAAAGAAATTATGCATTCCGAAGAATATTTGACAAAGAGTAACAAAGGAAAGAGAGCAAGAGATAATGTGAGGACTGAATATACATTTGGCTGAGGCGGGTTGCAAGCCAAAATGGACAAATGTGGAGTAAGTGTATGGATTTTTGGTTTAATTTACATTGTGTTATTTATTTCAATTTTTTATTGAACTGACTATCTGTTGAAATTGACAGTGTATTTTAGGTGGAAAACAATAATAGAGAAGCAAGTGTAGAAGATGTTGTCAATTATATGGCAACACTAGATCATACTAAATCTAGTACTAGTATCAAGAGGAAATCTAGTTCATCAACAGAGATTTCACAGCCATGTGTTGAACGTCCATTAAGAGCCTCTCCAAATCATGTCAACTCAAATGAAGACTACCAACATATGATGAGTTGCTTAAATTGTCTCACTGAGAAAGTTTCACAGTTGGCTGCCTTTGTTAAGCCTATAGTTTTTGCATGGAATGACCATAATTCCATGGGTTCATATTAGGTAAGAGGCTATCCCTCAATATTTTGATTCTCAACTATATCATCTTTATATTGTATTCTAAAGATGTCTGCAAATTTCATAAATGTTTTCCACAACATGCCTTTATAAAATTACTCTCGTGATTTCCAAGAAAAGTATTACGATCATATATAGAATAGTGAATCTATGAAATTTTTCCTTTTGTTTCATTGAAATCCATTGTGACTATCCTAAATGTTGTGACTGTGAGTTTTATGACAAAATAACTATGAGATCAATGAATGATTTGTTAGGTCTCAGAAGTGCAGGTTTTTAAACCACAAGGGGGTTCCAATCCCTTAATACACCTTTAGCCCATGAACAAGGTAAACAAGACTGATTCCCTCGATATATATTAATTCCTGATAATCCATGGTTATATTGGGCCATTAGGGGAATGCAAACATTCGTTCCACCGATGTTCATGTGTTACAATGATGTGCTTTCTTTTGTTGACTCTATCGGTCTATTGGGGAGGATGCCTTAGGAGTCATCTCGACAGGGTATTGTTACATCGATACTAGGTTATTAACTACTTTCATCGGGGCAATGCAAACATTCGTTATATCGGGCCATCGGGGGAATGCAAAAATTCGTTCCACCGATGTTCATGTGTTATAACGATGTGCTTGCTTTTGTTGACTCTATCGGTCTATCATGGAGGATGCCTTAGGAGTCATCCTGTTAGGGTATTGTTACACCGATACAAGGTTATTAATTGCTTTCATCAGGCCATTGACGAGGCTATGATGGGGGTTCCGCCGATGAGGCATTGTTAGGCCGATAGTGCTAATTTTTATTTAGGAATGGGGAAAGATTATGGAGTCTCAAACTCATTTATGGGTGTGACAATTTGGCAATGTGGGCCACATAAGCAAAAATATGCAAAAAATCCCTATTAATCTCGATTTTAAAAAAAATTGTGAGCTTTTAGCCAAGCATCCATAGCTTGTTCAAAAGCACCTGTTTTAGGCTTTTAGCCATAGCAGCAAGGCAATGAACTGTTTGATAAAATGCTTTGATAGACATGTATGAAAAATGTGTTAGCATAGACAAGGTAGTGAACTCTTTGAAAAAATGCCTCAAAGAAATGTGGTCTCATGGTGATGGAATGCCATGACAATCAAAAGCAATTTGATCAAGTCATGGAATTCCATCACCATGAGACCTCATTTCTTTGAGGCAGTTTTTTAAAGAGTTCATCGCTTTTTCTATGCTATTGCTTACTATTATGCTTTTGATAGATTTTTCCAAGCATCCATAGCTTGTTTGAAAGCACTTGTTCTAGTTTTTAGCCATAGCAACAAGGTAGTGAGTTGTTTGACAAAATGCTTTGTAGACATGTATGAAAAATGTGGTATATAGACAAGGAAATGAATTGTTTGAAAAATGCCTCAAAGAAATGTGGTCTCATAGAATGCCATGGCAAGAAAATGCAATTGGCTGCTCCTAGTTATTAGTTATACAATGTGAAGTAATTGCATAACTCCTTAGGTTGACTTTGTAAAAACTATATTGTAATTGAAATCTTCTCATCTATCAACATCTAGTTATTAGTTATGCAATGTGAAGTAATGCTTTGAGTTTGAAAGATGTGCAATGCAATGTAATCAATGATATGAATATAAACTACAAAAATCTATATTTTACAATTCATTAGTTAAACTCTTTATTTTATTTTCTCTCTATATCTCTATGCTATGGAAATGCCTTTCAATTTCAAAAAAATAGTTTTTATCTCTTGTTCTACAATTTTTACCTTTTTTTTTAAATACAATTTTTTCCAGACTTTTTCCTGATTTTTTCAAAAAATATTATACTTTTGGTTTGCCGATTTTTTCTCCAAAATATTTTTTCTGCTATGGATCATAAAGAAATAATAAAACTCTTGAAATTCTATTTTTTTTCAGAAATTTCTGATTATTTGCAGTTCCAAGCTTCTGTACTTGCTCGTACAGGGTTTCCTTGTTCTCTTTTGCATTGAATTAGGTGGTTGGGTTCAAGTTAACTTCAATTTGTTTTTGATTTGGTGGATTCTTGAAGAGTTTTGTGCATTTTGTAGTCAAATTTTTGAAACGGGTTTGTAAAGACAGAGTTGAGGGTTTGTGAGTCTACAAAAATGGATTTTCACCCATTCCACCTATTGTGACTTTTATGCTTGGAAAGGCTCTATTGACTGTTTTTTACATGAATTACTCATCTGGATATATTTTTTTGCTTAATGGTTAAACTACATGCAAAGCAATTTTATCAAAGTAACACGAAAATAAGAATGCCTTGATGTCAATCATAGTTGTGTTGAAGTTGAGGTAATATAATAGTTGTTGTGGACAAAAAATTATAGCTTTTGCATTCTTTACTTGACTTATATTTACTTTGCATGATGATTAAACCACATGCAGGACAATTATATGAAATCAGAACAAAAAGGAAAAGACCCTGTCAATAGAGCTCTCCGCAAAGCTACACAACTTTAGGACAATGTTGACAGTGATTATGCTGAATTTGAGGAGTATATGCATGATATTGATAGTACTACTGGTGCTGAACTTGAGGTGAGTGCTATGAAACATTAATTTTCCTTGATTACGAAACCCTTAATGTATTAATGACTATTATGATCCCAAACAGTGAACAAGCTTATAGAATAGTGAATAGACAACTAAAAGATTGAATGTAACCCGTAGAACAATCATTGTACCTACTTTGTCACTTTTCAATGGAGATTGTTGGCACTTCAATACTTTATGATGCTTGAATGTGTTTTAGGGAATTGTAATTGAACTTGTTAACATCTTGAACTTAGCATGCTGCTTCTTTCATTGGATGATACCTGTTGTTCTTTCCTTCACGGATTTTTTGTTAACTCTTCATTATGGCTATTGCTATTAAAAAAAGTTTCTTTTGATATTCTTGCCACTTTCTCTTAATGTCTTGTTGTTGTTTAGTAATGATATTTTCTACTCGATCTATTAAACTCGTTGTTACAACCATAAAACTCACCGCCCTTGCACTAAACTCACTACTACAACCATGAAACTCACTGCTACCACTACTTGTTCATTGGACATCATTCTTGACTTCTTTTTGCATACTCTTACACTATTTTCTAACAGTGAAAGGCTCTTTCTCTATTATTTATGTGACCTCTACATCCAACCTTATTTGTTACTCCTTTACTGCTGCTATGAAAACCACAGAGAAAGACTACATTGTTTCCTCAATGACTACTCTTAATAGCTGTCACATGTTGCCTTGATACATTTTGTTCTTTGTTCTTCTTTTATATGTCATCATTGATAGGGTTATGTTGACTACATGGGGTTATGTTTCAGAGCTTTAATGCCATTGTTTTTGTACATCCCAATGTATTTCACCTTCACCTTGAAGCAGTAGTAGTAGTGATCTCATATTGCATTCTTTGTTTTTGTGCATTAACTACCTTTTTTATGTGTAATAGTGCTATCATAACCTTATGTGCTTGGTATGCGTGCATGGTAATGTAGTGTTTATATTTGTGGCCTTTGTATCTGATTAGCATGAAGCTAATAGTAACATTGTAAGAACTGCTATGAGTGTTGGGTTTTTAGTTTATACAAATTAGATCATTGCAATTATGTTTTAAAATTTCATTTGCAATTATTTTAACACACACATGCAAGTACTATTTAAGTAAGTAATGGTTGTTTTATTATGCAAACAAGGGTAATCATTACCTATCTAATATAATGTGTTACTTTTTTTTCTTTTTGTAGAAATGTATTAATGATAAACTCAAAGAAGGGGATAAAGTTAGGGTGTTGGATCCATTTGATGGTGATGCTATGGGAATTGGGTGGATTCACTCCCTATCTATTGTACATGGAGTCATCTTGAAAGGAACATGAGATGCAAATGCAAACATTTTAAAGGTCACAAGTAACATACCCCTTGTTTATGAAGACAAAATAGATGGAGCTATTTGTTTGAAAGAGAAAGAGGAAACCTTCACATGGTGGCCACTAAAATATTTGCAAAAAATGACATAGTTGAACATGTTTATCATGTACTAGTTAATGTTAGAAATCTTGGCTCACTACTTTATGCAGTATTTTGCATGTGTTGTTCAAGGATCTTAATTATCATGGTGTATTTGAAAGAGTTGGAAACTCTTAGAAAACTTTAACATTTTTCATTATATTTACATATATACTCTTAGACAACTTTGACATCTTGTAACTTGATATATATATATATATATATATATATATATTTGCATTAATTTTTTTATTGCAGATTACCTTTATTTATCATGATGTTGAATCAATCTTTTAATTCTAGCATGTTGTATCTTGTTCGTATATGCAATATTTTTATTTGCTTTTATGTTTTAATTCAAGTTTAATATTATGTTAGTTTTACATTATAAAATTTATGGTATTTGATAAATTATTCATTTCATGACTATATTTACTACCAATTAATGGAAACTAGTAAATAAAAATGACTAAATTAATGACTAAATATATGACTTTTATTTTAGAAAGTAATGACTAAATTAATGACTGAAATAATGACTAAATTAATTACTAAATATATGACTAAATATATGACTAAAGTAATGACTAAATTAATTACTAAATATATCACTAAATATGAGTAAATTAATGACTAAATATATGACTAAATTAATGACTAAATATATGACTAAAGTAATGACTAAATATATGACTAAATTAATGACTAAATTAATGACTAAAGTAATGACTAAATTAATGACTAAATATATGACTAAATTAATGACTAAATATATGACTAAATATATATGACTAAATTAATGACTAAATATATGACTAAAGTAATGACTACCATGACTAAATAAATGACCAATTAACAACAATCAATGACTAAATTAATGATTAAATATATGACTAAATTAATGACTAAATATATGACTAAATAAATCACTAACATGACTAAATAAATGACTAAATAAATGACTAAATCGATGACCAAATCAATGACTAAAATTATTTAGTCATAAATTTAGTGGTGTTATAAATGACTACAAATAAACCACTAATAGTCATGTGACTAAAGTTAGTCATTTATATGCAATTTTTAGTAGTTTATTTAGTCATATATTGCTGTTTGTGTACTAGTGCAAATGTGTTTGTCAAGATCAATCATGAAAACATTGGCACAAATATGGGAGGTGTTGGGAGATGAATGGAGACTAGGTAAAGTGGTGGAAATGCATTCATCTTGTATTGTTATACTATCTTCCCAAGGGGAATGAGGAGAAGGACAAACAAGACCTTCATGATTCTCAACGATTGTACATTCTTTCACCAAGATACCTTCGTCACTAAAGGGAGAGGTATCGGGAGAAGTACAATTATGATCATCATGTTTATCTATGTTTGTATTCCCTTCTAACACATTATCCTCACAAATGGGAGAGATAGGATGGAGTGTAAGTTTAAGACAAGCGTTTGCATTTTCACTCTCTTGTGCTAAGAGACTCATAACTAGGACATGCATTGAATGAATGACAAACATGCTTATTGACTAAATTTTTCTTTGCAAACTTAGAAAAGACCGAAAGTAACATTTTTGAGCAAGAATGTATGCAAACTTAAAATGCAATGTAAAGGCCTAGAATGAAATG
Source organism: Sequoia sempervirens (assembly GCA_007258455.2). Taxonomy (NCBI): domain Eukaryota; kingdom Viridiplantae; phylum Streptophyta; class Pinopsida; order Cupressales; family Cupressaceae; genus Sequoia; species Sequoia sempervirens. The sequence goes on along the minus strand of VDFB02000003.1, from coordinate 34,316,733 downwards.
TAACTTTTCAAATTTCACACAAGGTAATGTACTGATTATGTTATGCAATTGTGAATGTAAAATTGAAATTAAGCAATGCATGAAATGAGCCAAATTAAGCTAAATTAAATGAAACACATGTTACAAAAACTCAACCCACTGATATAGATAGTTAATGGCACCAAACAAAAACTTAAAAATAGAGTTTTCAACTCTATAAAAGGCAGTTTTAGGGGTGAAAAGGGACTGATTCGCCCAAGGTGGCAAATGAGTCCCAGTGGGGATTTTTTTCAAAACTTTCAAATCTTTGTGATTGATTTTGATGTGTTATGTGTTAGATGATGCCTGCCTAAGTTGAAAATGCAAAATTTTAGAACTTTTCAATGATTAAAGATGCAAAAATGCAACCTATTATGCACTTTCACTAATGCAAAATTTGAAACCCTCGAATGCAACTTAACTAATGCAACATGCAATGCAAGATAATTCTAGGAGAATGATGGAATCCAAATTAGAAAATAAAGTATTCAAAAAAGAAGTTCACCAAAATGAACCATCAATTTTTAAGGTTGTTCTATGTGCTTCTCTTGCACTATTAGGGTTTTTCACCTAAAAGGAGAGAGATATAACCCAAAAATTGTGGTGGGTCACTCAAACTAATGTATGTATGATGAAATTATATCTAAATGCAATGATCTAGATGCATAAAACTAATAAAATTGATTGATTATTAATACAAAACTAATGAAATATGAAGTGTTTGAAAACATAGTGTGATATATGCAGAAAACACCTAGAAATGGATGAAACTGAAAGTGTGCACCTGAGATTTTGATGGAGACTAGAAATGGATTCTAGAATGCTGTTGATGTTGATTTTTAGGCCTGGTGGGACTCATTCACCATTCTGGGAAAATCAGTCCTAGTTCTCGGAAATTGTTTTAGAGCTCATTTTGGACAAATGGGTATCCGAAACTGTAGATAACCTATTTCAGGACTGGCAGTGGGACTCATTCACCACTGATGGCGAATCAGTCCACTTTTGAATTTTTGAAAATCCAAAGGTGGAAACTGAAGTCTTTGGTCTGCACTTTGGTTCCTGACAGGTGTCCACTTCTGAAATTTAGATTTCTGAACTTGGAAGTGACTTTTTTTGTTGATATTTTTCCTTAGTCAATAGGAAGGTGTCTTCAACAAATTTTCAACTTGACCTTCAATGATTTCCAAGCTTCCAAGATGCCTAAATCTACAAACACACAAGAAGAGATAGAGGAATGCTGAATGTTAGGGCATAGAGGTTTTCCTTGGTCAAACCCCTTTGTAGGTAATTAAACCAAAATGATGAAATAATGTAATGAAGCATGAAACAATGAAGTCAATACCTTTCCATGATGTTTTATCTTGAAGTTCTGTAGCAAAACATGAAGAATCTACCCTTGAATGTCTTTGGAAGCTATCTTGATGACTTAAACCCTAACTTGCTTGACTTGAAGGAGAAGATGGATGATGAATTAATGATAAGAGATGTGTGAATGAGTTATGAGATGTAAATTAGGGTTTAGAGACTTGATTTTATAGGAAATCCACCTTATTTTCCAGTAAATTGGATCCTTAAGGCTGACATGAAGAAAAATAAAACTTAAATTCCAAAATTTCTCTCTCAAAAGTAAAAATGGCCCAAATGGGACTCATTCCCCACCTTGGGCGAATTAGTCCCACTTGGCAGGGACTGATTCACCATAGATGGCGAATTAGTCCCAGGGGCCCATTTGCTAGCTAGGATGCTAGGAAGTAAGGAAATAAGTTTTTATGTTGAATTTGTTGGGTATTTCAACAAATTATGCCTCAGGATGCACAATATGGGGTCATAGGGGCCTATTAATGATGATGAAAAGTTCAATTAGGGATTGGGACACAAAATTCAATGCAAAAGTGTGATTAAATACACTGTACAACATTAAAATGAGGTCCACACAGTCTAGAAAGGCACAACATCCAATGTGAATGTGTAAAACACATTACAACACTAGCTTAAAGTTAAATTTAGTTCAGAAGCCTTCTAAATTGATGTGATAATGTCATTAAACATATTTTATAATGTTGAATTAAGGGAAAGATAGGTTTATTAAGTCTAGAGAGTCGTGAAAGTCTTTTACAACACTTTACAACACCTTTACAAGACATCATTAAATGCATTTGAAAGGGTCCAAGACCTAGTGTGGATGTGAAAAACACATCACAACATCAAATCAAGGCCTTATTAAGTCTAATTTGTCATCAATTATTCCCCAAATAAAGCAAGTTTCCTTTTTTCTATGGTACATTTTCAAACTAATAATTGCATAAAAGGAAATGAGAGAGGGAGGAGAGAGGGGGGTTTTCATTTGAAACAATACACTGGATGCTACAACATATACATCGAGTTGAAGGAAAATGAGCAACACAAGACTAAAAATTAAGAAGAAGAAAGAAGAACCTTTAAATTTTTATGATAAGAAAGACAATTGATAAAAATATAAGAAAATAAATTAGGAAAATTATATATAAAATGTTGGCAAGAGTATTACTAATAAAGTTAAATAATTAATGAAGCTATTGGGATTTTAAAATAAAATGCTAGAATAATTTTAGAAGATAAACATTAAGAATTTAAGGAAATAAAAATAGGGAGGAAAAAACTATAAAATATTAATAACAATTTAGATAGAAATAAATATATTGGAAACACTATTGCTAATGATGTTAAGTATTGTGAAAATATTGCGAATTTAAAAATAGAAAGCAGGTATGCATTAAAAGTAAGGAATATAATGAATCAGGAGATCTATAACAAGATAAGGAATAAAAATAGAGAGAGGATATATATGATTATTATAAACAATTTAGATTATTAAAATTATTAACTAAAAAAAAGGAAGAAGGAAGATAAATTATAAAATTAATTAAAACATTCATTACAAAAAATATCTATAGAACTAGATTTATTACATAGATATTGATATTACTTCATCCCCTTCTTAGGTAAATTCCTCCTCATCCTCTCCATCTCATTTATCACCCTAGTATCCTCACCACATTCCCTCTAGAATATTCTCACTCAACCTAATCCTACACCTCCTTCCTTACTTGATATATCATCTTTTGATAAAGTTGGGCTTTCATTCACCACACCCCTACCAATGAGGCCATTTCAATTTTCTTTGAATGTTGTAAGAACCACATCTTGTTCTCCTTTTTCTTCTTGGTTAAAAAACCATGTCAAGAAAAAGAAAGGTAACTCAACTAGTTGTACCCTAATTGGATGTTGTTTCTAGCTTACTCCAAAAGTCACCTCAGCCAAAGAAGTCAAAAATAATTCCTAGTTGATGAAGGATTTCACCTCTAGAAATATTTATTTGGAAGTAGCTCATCCCTATTCAAAGAAAGATATCAATGAGGTGATTGAAGATGATTTTAATATTTCTTGAATTAACCTTGTCCCTTCTTCTCACGAAGGAGATATTCATAATTTTCAAGTGTTAGCTACCAAGTTAGTGGAAAGGATATAAAAATATAAATGTTCTAAGGATGAACTGAAGCAATAGGTTCGAGTTTTGAATTCTTGTCTCAAATCCATAATTGACACTTTATCCCAAAAATTGGACAAAATAGATGCTTCTTTTGATCCCAGTTTATGGGGTGGTAAAGAAGTAATTAAGAAGATATCAGAGTATCAGTCCTATGGAAAAGTAACTAAAGATTGGGTTTAAGAAATAATAACAAAATGGTTAAAATTGATTGAAGAGGAAAATAAAACATATGATGAAATTGACACTAGTAGGAAAGATATTGAAGATGAAATTAATGTGTCAAAATAGGAGGTGACCAAATGGATCAAAGTTGACATAAATCTCAAACAGATGATTGAAATGAGTAACGATATACCCTTAGAGAAAGTCTTCCCAAATTCCAATAGAATTGATGCCTCTTATGGATAAAGAGAATAAAAATGGAAAATTCTAATTATCAAGAATAATATGCAGGAGTAGATCATATTGTGTAGATATTGTAGGTAGACATACATATTAAATTTTATCTATCAATTCATATATTCAAATAAAAGATAATTCTTAGGTCATTGATGCTTAGTCTATCAAAGAAAATTTCAAGGTAATGATTGAGATTATTTTTGAAAAATAGGTGTTTGATGTGGAAGATATGAAGAAGCTTAACAATATTGACATTATTTTCATTCACTATGTTGCACACTTCCCAATATTTTAAGGTAGATTGGAAAATATTTGGAGTAATAAAGCTTTATGGAGGCTTAGAAAAAATAATGTGATCATACAAAGACATACTATAATTTTTCCATCTATCAAAGTGTTTAATATATATAAGGTCAAATTCTTTGCATAGGTGCAATAATCTACAGTTCCAAGCTCATCTCCAATGGAGGACACATAATACATAGAAGGATACATCGTTCTCCCAAAGCCCAACATTTAATTTATTTCTAAGGAGTTTAATTCTATGAAATTTTAAAAGTTATAAAATCATTTTAAGTTTCTAATATGTTTAGGAAAATTAAGGGTTATATATATATATATATATATATATATATATATATATATATATATATATATATATATATATGCAACCAATTATAATTAAGAGGATCCAAAATTTTTATCCTAGCTTAATTTTAGTGAAAAGTGGTTAAAGATTGGATATATATTTAGTATAGAAGTTGAAAGTTTGTGTGCTTTATAATTTTGAAAATTTGAAATAAAGGAATATGTTATGAGTCCATGTGTTAGAAATAGATTTATGATGTTATTATTCCTTCTAATGTTGGTGTCACAACTATTGGGTATGTGCATGATCATCATGGAAAAAATAGGCCCTTAAGTGACAATGAAAATTTAGAAAAATTAGAGTTAGGTAACTTGACGTAAAAATTTGAATAAGTTATCTATATTATTTCAAAAATATGTAAGAATAGAATCTATGAAAAATTGAATGTAGTTTCTAAACTACTAGGTTTATTTAAAAAAAAAAAATCTATTTGGGGAAAATTTGAAATTTCAATGCAGTGGG
>VDFB02000003.1:34274856-34311576 GCA_007258455.2 Sequoia sempervirens | reverse complement strand
TCATGTGATAACATGAGCATGTTTTATCTTGCACTAAAAATGGTAAAAAACACAATATACCCGTGATGTTGGCCCACATTCTGCATATTCTCCTGTTTCTGCATGTGCTCCGACAAAAAGTAGCTGCTTCGACAAAAAGTAGCTTTTGATTGAGTGAAGTGTCCATGCATGATTTTTAGATTCCACCACCTTTTTCATGATCTTTCCACCACCTTTGCATGAAATAGTAGAGTTTTCACATTGAAAGGCATATAATATCAATTCAATTTTGAATTCTAGTGATAATTGATACGTTGAAGTTTGGAGGGGGCAGATTTTGAAAAATTCAAATTGTTGAGAAGTTTGAAGAAAGAAGAAGCAAAGGCTACATAATTGGGTAGAACTCTTCCATTTGAAACTCTGGTTTTTTAGGTGTGTGAAGTCTTTACAAATTTTCTTTCATTCTATTATGGATTGCTTTCATTTTTGTTGTTTTGCATATTCCATGTTGATCATTGTTTGTTTGTCATGTTACAACCTTAGGTTGTCAATGAACATTTTAAATTACACAATTCTATACACTTTCAATTACATTTTTAAACCACATCTCTTTGAGGCATTTTTTTATTTAACAATTGACTTACTTTGTGTATGCTTCTAAAGCTTTCATTGAGGTATTTTGTCAAAGCAATTATACAAACCGGTTGATTTCCTTGTCTATGCTACCAAATTTTCCATACATGTCTCTATAAAAATTGGAATATACTCCTAATGCAGTAGGGAGGCCTGCAACACACAAACACACAACTCCAATCTGCAAACACAATTTTCAATTTACATTTTCATCAGGACCTCTTCATTCAACATATTCACACTGTTCCTTGTAGCATATCAAAGTCACTCAATCAGTATAATTCCACTCACACAACCTTTCAACTCACAACACAACACACATCAAGGACCTATTATAGAGCCTTTCAACATATCCAACAATCACCAATGCTTGTTTTGTACCAAACTGCACAAATCAGGTTTTCTACGCTTTTAAGGGCCCAAATTAGCCCACTTTTGCAAAGGGACCACCTTCAAAACTTTTCCAAATCTCCTGAAACCTTGGGGAAACACTTTATATCTATCAAAACTTCAAATTACATCGTTAGATTGCAAAGATTCAATCATTTACCACCCAAACCATAAAACCCTCTCCCTAGGCTTAGAAACCCTAGTTTTTATTGAAAGTAGCACTTGCCAAACACTCCAAAACTTGACAACTGTTCAAACAAGCCTAAAATACCCTGTTCATGCTCAATCTAACATAAAATAACACTGCCCAACTCAGAAACTCATTTTCACTCACCAAAACCTCATTTTTCTTAAGGAAAACTCAACATTTCTTCATTTGGTTTGACGCCCAATCCAACGATCATCCTCCATTCAAGTTTCTCATGGACTTTGATAATGTTTCCCTCCTAAAAGAAACCACCTCAACTTCCAAAACTAACATTTGAAAGAGGTGACCATTGGTCTCCCTCTTTAATACACTTTTATAACCGTAGTGAGGGAGCACCTACACCTCATCCTCCTTATTTGATAATTTGATGGTAATTAGGAGGTTAATAGGTAGGTGGATGAGTCTTTGAGAATTTTTTGTTTGGAATAAGGTCAATCAAGACCACTAAGCATGTATTAGTTTGATTTTTTGAGTTTAGGTGTTAAAATGTGAAAAATGGTGATCTTGCACTAAAGTATCTTTGTAGCCTTTGAAGGAAAGTTTTTGAATTTACATGTAAAGTGTGCAAGATTAGTTTTTTTTGGATGTAATAAGGCTCATTTCAATCCATTGGTGTGGTTTTATTGAGTTATAGGTGTTAGGGGTGCAAACTTACAATATGAGTAATATTGTTGTTATATCATGTGTAAATGATGTAAATTTGTCCTTCAACAGTCTTTAAGGATTTGAAATTCAGTTGCAAGGTAGTTGGTCAGTGGGATGTGAAGAAGAAGCCTTTAAATGGCATGTAGACATGAAATGTAAGTTTTATTTGGAGTTTTTGAGAAGAAAATACATTGAAATCTCAAGTTTAGCAACAATTTTCTGTGTTTTCTATTTTTTTCCAAATCTGTACGATAACGTACAGTCTTGTATTATGAAAGTATATTTTGGAATAGTGTAGGGGAATGAGTCTTCTATGATTTCCATCTAGTTTGAGGGCTTAATAAAGAATTTGAATCTTTCTTTAAGGGTTTTCTTGTGCACAACTCGAGAACCCTTGTTTTGAGGGTTTTTTGAACAAAACATGATTTAAACGGCCCTTACATCTTCTGTGGCAACTATAACTCATGTAAGGGACCCTATTATGTCTTATTTAAGTGTAGGATGAATGATTTGAGTGATAGGAAAGAAATAGGAGTAATAAACCTGCTGCTACAGTGAGTTTTGTGAACAAAAATTCATGTGAATGAGGGCTTAGGCCTAGGGTTTGGAAGAATCTCTATGGGAGGTCATGATGTTTTGAACTTTTAGGCATGTGTAGGGTTAATTTACTTTGTTCAAGTTGGTTTTAAAGTCTGGGAGGTTGTGGAAGTAGCATATTCAATAAACCCTCTTAAATAGTGCATAAAACAAGGGTTTTCAGGTTTGGCATGAATTTTTCTGTACCAGAGGAATCTAGTTGTGGTTTTGGAGGTTTGAGAACCTAAGAAATGCTGCCTCAAGGTTTCAAGGTCCTGTGATAAGTTTGAGGGCATGTTGCTTTGCAAATTAGGCCTAATCAGCCTAATTAGGTTAGCCTAGAAGGGGTGTTTTTGGGGATTTGGTCCAAAGGACTTGTACCTGACATTGAGATATGTGTAATAAATCTAAAATGGGTGTCTAAAACCATCAATATTTTTTTCTGGTGTTTTGGATAACATTTGAGTTATTGGGAAAAAACTGAGTTCTCGCTACTACTAGGGTTCAAGGGGTGAAAGTGTGAAATGTAGCTTCTGATGATTGTCAAGCTTTGAGGGTTGTTTGGTTTGTTCAAATAGGTCATCTTAATATTGTTAGATTCCTCTTAAAGGCATGTTGTCAAATTGGTTGTGATTGAGCCTCCCAAGTCTACATCAAACCCTTCACTATTTGTTAATTTCACAACTTAGCACTTTTTGCACATTTTGAAAATTCTACTACCTATTTAAACTATTTTGGTTTTCATCTCTATTTCTAAATTACCTTATCAGTAAAGCTACCTCATCACCTATGTTTTCTATTTATGAAGCCTTGAATTACATATATATTTCATTTATTTTAATGGATACATTTTTGAGGAACTAATATTCGTCTCATTACCATGCTACAGGTAAAATTATCCGCCATGCCGAAGAAACGAACAAGGAAGAAACTAACAGATGAAGAGTATGAAATATTCAAAGAATAGGAGAGAGAACGGGTGATGACATATCGTGAAAAGAATAAATTGGAAACGATTGACGAAAATAAGACAATTGAAGAGGAACCTCAACCGTCAAAAGGAGAAAAGAAATTGGCAGCACAAAGGGAACGAATGCGAAAGCGTCATGCTAGGATAGATGCAAATACTGTAGTTGGACACACACCCTCTACCGCAAATGAATATGAAGGGACACCATTAAGCACAAGCGAATATGGAGGGACACCATCTACCGCAAGTGAATATGGTTAGACACCATTCACCGCATCTCAAGTTGAGAGTAAATCATCACTTGGATTTGATGAAGAAGGTATGCCATCATCCCCACATGAAGATCAAGGTATGTCTTCTACTCCATCCTCGATCGAAGGTACACAATCTAGCCCACCTCAATTAAATATTGATGAAATTGCTAATGTTGAGATGTATGTACCCAAGAGAACACCACCTAGAATTTTGCATAGAAAGCCAAAGTTTTTGATTAATATTGATGAGGATATTTTGCACATGGAAGGTAAGATTCTAGAATGCACTTGTAGAAGATATGCTGATAAGATTTGGAAAATCTTCTTTGAAAGGCTAAATGAGACCTAAGATGTCAACTATTTGTTCAAATGATGCGGGTTTAAAGTATAGAAACATCATGAAGACTCTTGGGTTGAGAACATCAAATGCATCAAGTGAAAACACTATTGTGAAGAATCTAATGGATGCTTATGAGAGTGTGGGTAAGACCTCACACTCAAATGATAGTAATTTCACCTGACGTGTCATTACATCGACTTTGGTAAGCTATCAAACAAAGAGATCTCATCTCATTAAAAAGACAAGTGAACAAATGGGAATTAGTAGAAAAACTTTATCAAAAGCTATTCAAAGGCAACAAAGAATTGAGGGCATCGATTCAAATGAATTATGGGAATTCTCGGGGAGACTGCCACATAAAGATAAAAAAGTTGTTGAAACATTGAGAACACTAATTGAAGAGTATTGGAGGAATAATACAAGGCCATCTCCGAATCAAAGGGATGTCGTAAGAAGGAGAATTGGTAGTTGGAACCGTGAGCCACATCAAAAGCATTTTTTGGATACGACTCAAACCCAATTTTTTCATAAATTTCAAAATGATTATCCTCAAATTAGTATTTCTCAAAGATTTTTTGAAATTCTTAAACCTTTTTATGTCAAGATAAATCACACACACACTACTTGTTGCTGTAGACTACATATTGAATTCTCTAACCATTATGATGTTTATTGTTCTATATGTTTAGATTTGCATACTAATGATGTTTTGCAGGATTCTGGCATAGAAGCCCCACCAAAATCTTCAAGAGATTTCTTGTCAAATTTTTTATGTGAAATAGAGGATGTCCAAATATTCTATAGGACAACATGCTTGGATGGTTCATGCGAGCATTGCGATGGCTTGCAACGAATGCTAGTATGTAAACATATGGAAAGCATAGATGAGGTGGGATAAAAACTAGTAGAGTTCGAGAAGTATAAAATAGTGGCATACGCTACAAAAGATGGGTCTCAAGGAAAATGGTGTGATTTGGTTATTGAGAATATCCCAGTGTATCAGTTTATGACCATGTTTCGTGAGAATCTAGTGTATGAGTATGCAAGGAATACCCATAGAGCCCGATGGCTGGATGCACAATTCAAGCTATGCAAGGAAACCTTTCTAGTTGGCAGCATAGTATCAGTGGTTGAATTTGTAGAGAACTACACTCTACAACCACAGTGTGAGGTGCAGTCACAGTATTACAACTCCACATGGGTTTTGATATTTGTGCACATAACATTAATTCATGCAGCTGATAGTACAAAGGACCAAAGGAAGGAACTGAGGGAGTACCACTTTTATATTAGTGATGATCACACACATTCTCTAGAGTTTGTGCAAGGTTGCTTCTAGATATTCTATAGTGATTTGGCTTGGAGGGGCATAGCATACGGTCGACATATAATATGGTCGGATAATTGTGTAGCATAGTTCAAGAACACACACATGTTCTACTGGTTGTGCAAGATGCATCTCACTATAGGTGTTCAACATATGTGGAAATTTTGTGAGGTAGGGCATGGAAAGGGGGAGCATGATGGTGTAGGAGCATGCGTGAAAAGAGCATTAGCATGAGAAGAGTTAAAGTAAAAAGAAAGTGCGAAGTTGACAGATGCAAGATCAATCGTGTAGTAGTGTAATGCTTCGATGGGTTCTATAATGAAGGTATGTCTTTAGTTCGTAGATTTTTTTGGTTGATGGATGATACTAACATTGCACCATATGAGGATTGTTGTACACTAATAGGATTGAGTGAGCTACAATCTTTCCTTAGCTCAAATGCAGGTTCATGGAGTATCAATACACATAAGATGGCATGCTTTTGTTCTTCATGTACAATGCAAGCCTAGAATGATTATGAGTCAGGGGAGTGGGTTGACAAATGGTTGACAAGTTATCTTAGCCCACTTCACACGTATCGCCCTCTGATGGCATTGTAACTAACATAGATGGAATCATCGGTCAACTTTGACCACGTATCAGATCTAGTTCAACTAGGTAATATATCTACTTGCTTAGTTTTTGAAATTCCATATTGTTATCTTACTTTGTACTGTATTCGTAATGTTGACTAATTTCAAGAGATATGCCACACATATCAATGCAGGGCATGTTTATGCAATTATTGTAGATGAGGACAACGAAGAGGGAACAAACTATTACTTGTGTCATTGTGTTGAGGAAAAAAATAAATTGGAAGGCCCAATTATGGATGGAGAAAACATCGAATACCCTACAGGCTCAGTTGCTGTTACTAGAATGTGGCTTAGAAGGTACCCACATAAGAGTGTTAAACATTGGCTGTTTTAGGACTTTGACACCCATCATAAGATTCTTCATTACTCAAACCTTGTTGTGGCATCCAATGTTCATTTGACCAAATATGGGGGTAGAACTTTGAACAAGACCTTGTGGAAGGTCCATGAGTTTGACCATGAGGCAATACTTGACACAATAAAGAGTAGAGTAGACCTGGATGGTTCATTGGATTAATTTGTAAGTATATGCACAATGGTTCTTATTAATTTATATTTGTATCCACGTTAATTTGTTTGATGCCAATGCTATCATATTATTTTACTTTGTGTATCTGTAAGTAACCCAATAAACATTGATTGGTGTCCCCTTGCAGAAAATGTAGATTTATGAGCCATCCAAGAGAATCTTAGGCAGAAAAGCAATGTAACATCCCTATTTTGATGATCTTGACAAATCTCAATTATGATTAAATAATCCATTACAAAAGTGCGTGCAAAGCTTGGTTAGGGAATTTCAAGTTATTCATTTGAATTTAACCTTATCATGAGCACCTATGATGTAGACATTATAAGAGTATCTCGAATTTCAAGTTATTCTATTCATGAGAGGTGTTGTGTGCAATAGGTATCTTGGAACTCCCAGTGAAGATGTATGACCAGGATTGACTAGGTTGAGAGACTACCATGCCTATCTGTAAGTGCCTTCCATCTATTTTCATTTCATTTGCATTTTGGATGAGCTATTTCTTTTTATTCTTTTACTTTGCGTATCTGTAAGTAAACTAGTAAAAATTGATTGGTCTCTCTTTGTAGAAAATGCTGATTTTTGAGCCATCGAAGAGAATCTCAGCCAAAAAAGCAATGCAACATCCTTATTTTGATGATCTTGACAAATCTCAATTCTGATTTGAAGGCATTATAAAAGAGTGTGTGAAGCTTTGTGAGGGAATCTCAAGTTACTTATTTGAAGTTAACCTCTAAATGAGAACCTATGATGTAGACATTATAAGAGAATCTCAAATGTATGAGTGAAATTGCAAATATTTGTGAGAAAAGAGTACCTAATGCATTGTAATGAGATTTACTTGTAATGACATTTACTGAAATATTGAAATTTGGTGCAGGGGCACCAAGGTTATTGAGCAAATTTGGTTCATGAAAGTCTTTTAAGTTAGTTTTGTGTTTTGAGTTTTGTTAATTGAATAAGGTCATATTACATCCATAATTGATTTATAATGTAATAAGTCATATTAGCTACAAAAAAAATAGTTAGGCATGATTGGAAAGATGTAGAATCATTTGTAAAGGCTATTTAAAGCCTCTTGAAGGCTCAGACACAATGTAATTTTGGTGCAGGAGCACCTAGTCTCCTAGTTGCAAAATTTCACTTTTAAAAGGTTTATAGGTGGTCAATAGATTAGATTAAGGTATTATGTGTTTATTTATTCTAAATAAAGTCAATAAAGACCATTTAAGGTGTATTAGGGTGATTTTTTGAGTCTCGGTGGTCAAATGTGCAAAAAAATGCATTCTTGCTACAAAATTGTCAATATTTGAATTTGTAGCCTTTTGAAGGCAAATATTTGAATATGGTTGTAAATGTCCAAGAATGAGGTCTAAGATTTTGATATACCATTTAGAGAGCTTGGTTTTCATGGGTTTCCTTTCAAAGCCTCTGCTTTTATTGTTCCTACGGTAAACTGTTTGATAGAGTTGGTGGAATTACCTTTCTTAGTAATCACTATTAGTGAGATTGAGATTGTTAACCTTGAGAGAGTATGACTTGGGAAAAGGCATTTGATATGGCTATTATTTTCAAATACTTCAAGCGGGATGTACTCTGCATTGACGCCATTCCTCAATCTTCACTTGATGGCATCAAGGAATGGCTGATCTCCATGGATATAAAGTATTATGAAAGCAGAATGAACTTGAACTGGTGGAAAATTTTGAAGAGTATTATTGATGATCCAGATAAATTTATTGAAGATGGTGGTTGGGAATTTTTGAATATGGAAGCTAGTGATTCTGATTCTGATAATTTAGAAGAGTTAGAACAAGGATATGAACCCTCTGATGTAGAAGAAGAATCATAATCAGAATTCATGTAGCCACCATCAAGAATGTTACAATCCAACAAGATGGAGGGAATTCTTATATAAGGATAATTTTCAATGTTGTAGGTACCAGCTTTAATACCAACTACAATGGCAACATTGAAATTCCCTAACATTATTTATGTTGAGGAAATTTCCTTTACATGCAAGGATTCAAAGAACATCAACCATGTGGTACAAATGATTAAATCCCAAAGATGATTTGTAGTAATGAAAGAGTCTGAAAAGGTAGAGCGAGCTACACTGGTGACTCAGGAGAAACTTCTGCTTTAAAAAAAAAAAGTCAATTAGGCTGGAAGACGTGTGGATCAGGCCAACATTTGGTGGAAGAGGAAGAAAGATGACTGGAACTCTGGAGGCCCACCATACTAGATTTTGGTATTCAACCATGAGAGTAGAAGAGAGAGATGATATCATGTATCAAAACATTAAGCGTGCATTCTTCCAACCAGAGGAGAAGGAGATGATTACTTTGCTTCATTTTCATTTGGATAACCATATCAAGGCGTGGGAACCAAGAAGACCAAGGATGTCCAGTTTTATGTGGAGGTAATGGATGTGGTCCAAAATTTAGGAGGGGAAAGAAGGTCAATGTATGATCTTGATGAAATTGAGGAAGAACAACAAGAGAGGGACATAAAAAATAAAATCAATATAGAGTTTCAAGGATTTGTCAAGCGAGTAACAGAGCTATGGGAGCAACCTCATCTAAAAGATTTTGAACTAGAGTTTGATATACCATTTAGAGAGCTTAGTTTTCATGGAGTTCATTTCAAAGCCTCTGCTTTTATTATTCCTATGGTAAACATGTCTAACAACCTTCAATGCCTCGAAGGAGAGGTTGTTGGTTGATTTGTAACCCATTTTTGATCAAGAAGAACGTTATTTTCTAGAAATTTACTGGTTTTTCTCACTTTTTCTTGTTGTTGTTGTACAACCCATAGAGACACTAAGATGATCTGAAACCTATTGGATGTTGTATATTGATGAATTAGCTTTCATTTGCATGTATTTAGAGGTTCTAACTCTTTGTATAGTGTGTTAGCTCTCAAAAACGCAGGTAAAGGGTACCTCAAGAGGCTGCCAATCTCTTGATACGTTTTAGGGTAATAGACAAGGTTTAAGTGGCTTAAACCTTCTACTCTTCAGGTGCTGCTAGACCTAGGCGGGTGTACCTATATGAATTGGGAAGACTTGACTTTTGACCTTCTCTTCTTGCAATGATTTATCCACGATGGCAGATGAAAATGGACAAATAAAATTAAATTTGGTATAAATTGTATACCAATATTCAAAACTAAATCCTAATATGCTCAGTTAACAGATGTAAAAAAGAATTGAATAAAACTGAAAGATAAAACGTGGAGACTAGTGCCTTATTGGGTATGCGGAGTCAAGAGAAATATGAAACAAGTACTTAATTCTGGTAGACGTTCGAGTTGTTTAGCATTTGATTTGGTTTATAGCCTGTATAAACATGCAAAGTTATGATTACCAAATTCTTCTTAGTGATCCAATTGACATTCTCTAATTACTATGATCAATTTAAAGGATTTAATCTTTACTGGAAAGAACCAATCAATTGACCATACAGATGCAACAAATGTGCATTGACAAAACTGGATATAAACTTGTTACACCAATTTAAATAACCAGAAAACACCATACTGGAGACAACTTCAATAATACTTTCAACGAACACCATAAACAACTGATACCAGAAACAATTGCACCATATTATTAGATTTCAATTGATATCTCCATGATTTGAAACATGCAACATAGTCTCATATTGACAAAACATTGTATTACCCTGTATATTTTCTATCCTCTATCCTATTCTCTTATCACCCTCTATTTCATTTCCAAAACAGATATTTATACATTGAGAATACGAAAGGACGCATCCTTTCGAAAATCAAAATATTATATATTTACATAACAAAAAGATAGAGGATAGTTAAGCTCTATTTAGCCACAAGTGATTTTTAGCAAGATGATCCAAATAATCCCGTCGCTCGTATGTATCCGCATCTCCAACCGCGTTCCGGATCGTGATCGCCATCTTCATCATCTTCTCATTCTGTTCGCTCACTTCATCTAACGTTGTATCCTCTGCAGAAGTTGTCCTCATGACTTCATTCAACAATGACTCACTCTCATTCTTCCAACTGGTAGCTTCTTTCCGTTCCCCTTTGTCATCAGAGAATGCAATCAACACTTTCTTGGCAGCATCCATCAAACCTTGCTCGTCCCCTTGCAGCTCATCGTAGAAGTTTCAATGTCGATTTATAATATGATTTGCAACTTCAATTGCTGCACTGATAGAAGCATATCTTTGATCTATTTCATGAAACTTCTCCATAATCCATCCATCCATCCTTTCATGCTCCTTCAATGCAACAAGAGTATGTGAATGTTTTTCCCAAAATTTATTCAACCAAGGTGTTAAACTATCCAACCTTTTCTTGATTATTGCAACAATTGCATCATGCATTCCTTGGGAATAAGCACTTGATCCTACCCAATGATACTTTGTCTAAGAGCTTTCTCCTTGAGTGAGCATCTTGGTTGGCCCCATTGAAATGCCTACCAAATCTTTTAATCTATCATTTTCTCTTAACATTCTTTCATTATTTGCTTTGTACATCTCCCTTTCCTTTATCAACATCTGAATTTGGGCTTTGTTCAACTTTGCAATATTTACTCCAATTTCTGCAGTAGCCACAGGATCAGCCTCTCCAACCTTTAGGTTCATGACATGGCCAAATGCCTTTTCTGTATCAATAACTATTGATTTCCTGTGGGGTGGGTATAAGGCCCAAATCATCAATGACCCTTCATCAGTATTGTACTTTGATCTAGCATACACCTCTATTACACTTTCTTTGTCAAGCTTATGTGTAGCATTGCCGTCCCTCAAGAAATTATCAAAAAAAAGGGCTGAATTGAGATCTAGCCTGGGAAAGATCATGACACCAGCATCTTGCAAAATTTTCCTCCCCTTTTCAGGGGTCATATTTGTCATTTCATCATCCACACATTTCCTCAATTCGTTTAGCAATTGTTCTTCATTTCCTGTAGTGACAACATCAACCTTTTCTCTTATTTCCTTCCCCTTCTGTTTATACAAAAATGATTTGAATTCTGGGGAGTTTATGAACTCATCATCTGAAACAAATGATCTATACTCAATATGCCTTGCATCTGCATCACCACTTTCAACACTCAGCTCTCTAGTTGGGCAAACATACTGCTGAGTTCTCAATCTGGATACCTTTTTTGGTTGGCTTTGTGGCACATTATCTCTTGGTGTTTCCTCTTCTCCAGAAGACAATTGTTCTGTATCCTGTAGCCCTTGATTATACCTTTCAACTACCATTTTAGCTTCATCTTCCTCCAGATTCTGAATCATATCATCAAAGGGATAGGGCACATGCTGATACTTTCCAAAGTTTATCTTCAATTTGGTAGAATTGATATACCCTTTTGGGTCAAAGCTCTTCCTGGGTGGTCCTCTCTTCATATTGTACTGAAGCAGTTTGTCAAGGATCAAATTGTATCCTTCCTTGGACAACACAATGAAATCACCAAAGCACAATGAGCTAGGCATAAAAGCCTGCTTCCCAAAAGAGCTAAAATTCATTACACTTCAATAATCCATCTGTCTGACAATCTCCAGATATGCAATCCTGTTTGGAACTGTCTTTGGCAGAATGAAAGGGGCCTCTTCAAACCCATAAACTCTGATCATTGTAGCTCCCTCCAAACAATACCAATCTCCCTAGTTATGATCAATTGGCCCATTGAAAATCTCTTTATCTCATCAGATAATGAATAATTACAGGGATATTCATACAATCTGTACAATGTTTTCACAAAATATTCCTCAAAATGAATGAAACTAGCATTAGCAAACCTTCTATCCCAAATAGCAGTCCACAATTGAACAGGTAATGCTTCACCATCTTTACCAAGCTGAGAAATTCTCATTTATGGAGGCCATACTCCCAACTCCTGTCCAAAATATAGTACTAGGTGCATCAACAATGAATAATGCCTAAGGTAAAAAGTAGATGATCCACCCTTTATAGCCGTCAGTCCTGAATCAAGCCCCCTAGAAATGTATGAGGCATAATCAAATGGCCAAGAATTATGATACTGGATATCTGCTGTGATAATCATGGGCACAATTGACATATACTCCAGGGCATCCATTCCCAATACCTGACACACTGAAAAATAGGTGTATTTCATATAGGGTTCAAACAAGTCCACATGATAAGGGGGGCCCTCACTATCCTGCAGAGGATCTGGCTTGTTGCCTTGTTTAACTCTGTGAATTGGAAACCTCCAACCCTTATAGATTGTATCCATTCTCGAGAATTCCTTCTCCAATTCTTCGTGTATGATCTCCTCATTGCAAAACCCTTCTAAATTGAAAACCTACCCAATTTCCTCTTTTGACAGATATATTTGTGGCTTTCTAGATGGGTCACATATAGCTTTATGCTTCGGGTCATAGTGGTCAGCTAACAATTTTACCAGTTCGGCATTCACAAACACGTTAGGCCACACCATTTTTCCCACATTCAACTTCCATGGATTGCATACTGGTTCAAAACGACTTCTCCAATGATAATGAAAATTAAACAATTCATACCCCCTTATGGTAGTCCAGACGTCTCCTATGAATTTGCATTTGTCATCTAGTTTATCAATCTCTACCCTAAGTTGTGCAGACCTTCTGGCTCTAGGCCCTGAACCAGGCAACTGATCAATGAGGTCCTGGTTTAATCTCCGTTCAGTGCCCTCATGTTCTGTATCAATTTTCTATTTCTTCCCCTTTGAATGACTACTTTCACACTATTTTCTACTTTTAATTTTTCCAGAGCTAGGGGACTCCATTTTCTCAAAATGACTGTAATTAAAACCAAAGGAATTAAGACGTGAAAACTTATTGTATTTGCTTGAAGATGAAAGAATGCCCTGGCTTTGTTCGCTTTACTAGCTCCTCAGCTATAAATTTGACACTGATGCATTTGATTAAACTTTCCCTGTTATATCCCGTCGCGCCATTAATGAAGCATGAATGAAGAGTTACTTGAAATTGGCAATGTCACATCAAGTGTCTTGTTGGTGAGAAAATTTCAAATCTGGGGCGAAATCTTTTTGCAACGTTCATTAGATCTTTCGCCGAAACATCCTGTAGTCACATCGAAGGCTAATGTCTCACCGACAATCATCCTTTGGTTTTTTTTTTGTGTTTCGCTGTGACCTTTAGAGTTGGGGAGAAGTCTCACAGACAATACTTTGTCTCACCGAAATTTATTCTTTTGTCTCATGTGGGTTGATGTAACATTCTGTTGTCGGGGAGACATCCCATAGATAACTTATGTCTCGCCGAAGAATCTCCTTAAGTTCACTTCTTATCGTCATGACAATATTATTCTCTCACTGATGAAAACAATCTTACCGATGAAATAAATTTCATTGGCAAGACCTATGGATCTTTGAAAAGACTCATACCGATGCCAAATGTCTTGCCGAACTCGTTCCTCCAGATTACTTTATTCGGTGAGACTCTCCCCGAAGAATTCTGTTGGTGTAACTTTCAATTTTTGACGGAACTCACGCCGAAGACTTATTCT
The DNA here is from genome assembly GCA_007258455.2 of Sequoia sempervirens. Taxonomy (NCBI): domain Eukaryota; kingdom Viridiplantae; phylum Streptophyta; class Pinopsida; order Cupressales; family Cupressaceae; genus Sequoia; species Sequoia sempervirens. The sequence continues at coordinate 34,297,569 of VDFB02000003.1, read as the reverse complement.
CTCGCCGATGCAATTCTCTATTGGTATGACATTTGAGTCGGCAAGACTACATAGCTTCTTCCCGATAGCTTTTTGACAAAACCCCCTTGCGCCTTATTGGCAAGACCCAATACCTTCGGCAAGACCTTACTCTGACAATATTTTGTTTGGCTGATACATCACTCCATGCGCTAGTCAGTGAGACATACATGAGTTCGCTATGATTCACACCGATAACAATTCTCTTGCCGATATGACTTTTTTGTCACTAAAACAGAAGATATGTCCTGCCAAAAACCTGAAACAAGTATTCATTAGTAAAAATATGGGTCGGGGAGACCTTCACCCTGTCATGCTGATATGGGTAATACAATGAAATATCAAGGACTAGATGAATTCTAATGGATCATATGACAAAATATGAGCGAGATGCCATGAGGAAGGAATTTTATGCTTATGATGAGGACTTATTTTGGAACTCATGAATGCAATTGATTGTGAAAATTTCAGAATTTTACAGTTCTAACATAGTGAAATTTATCTTGTTTTTATTGCTGCTACCTACTTTCATAGTGTTCTTGGATTGAAGGGTTTCATGATGTAATTCGACCCATTCCACTTTTTGTGCCTACTGTAACTTGTGGAATGGGTCCTCTAACTTGTGAAATACATGCCTAACCTATTTAGAATGTTGTGGAGTCAAGGCTGGGTGTTTGAGATGATGTTCTAGGGCTGTAGCAGGGTATTTCCATGATGAAAATGAGGGTTTCAAGTGGTGTTTTGAAAAAATGTGGGAAGGACTATCCATGTAATGTATTATTCACCATGTGTAAGGTCTGGTAAGTGTGTTTGGTGCTTTGTTTGGGTCTGGAAGGTCCAAGAGATAGGTGTTTCATTAAAACCCCAAGTATTTTGCTTTAAATCGAGGGTTTGGTGTATTAGGGGTCTAAATGTCTTGGACTTGGAAAAAAATCATGTAATTGGAGGTTTTGAAACATAACATACTACTGTTTGAGGAGTTTGAGTGAAGATCTAGTGTCTAAAAGGTCATCTCTTTGTAAATAGGGATAATTTAGTAGCCTTTGTGCAAGGTGGTCTATTGGATCTTAATGATGGTACAAAGAAACATGGTATGATATCTTGGGAATTTGTATTAGGGTTTGTGTTAAAGCTTGATTGATGTTTGGTTGGCCATTGGATGACCTTCTCTAAAAGATAAGCCCAATTGATGAGATTTGGAGACTATAAGCCTATTGTTGTTAGTTGATTCAATTTGGGTGATTGCGATTTCAAGGTTGGTGTCTTGTTGAGGTCTAATTAGTTGATGTTGAAAAGAGTTCCTCCACCTTGAATTGAATAAAAAATCCCTCTAACATAACGAACGCCAAAACCCTCTTCTTTCACAAGTTAGGGAAGGGTTTATTGAAAATGCATACTCAAAACCTTCCCATAGCCAACCAAACCCTAAAACACCTTCAAAAAGGTCTACACAAGCTTAAAAGTTCAAGAGATATTGCTGCCCCCAAATATTTCTTCAAACCCTACTAGTAAACCACCATTTTCCACTAAAAAATGCACCATTTGACATTTAGGGAATCACCTAAAAACCCTCTATTCGCCTCCCTTGTGCACAAAACTTTGCACACATGTTTATAAACATAACTAAGCCTTTCAATTGAGTTATAGAAGCATATAGTGGGTGAAAGGCTTACTATGACATTTTAATGCACTCAAAACCCTTAAAACAGGGTATACAAACGAACCCTCAATAATTGGCTTCGAAAATGCAGAAAAAAACTTGAAATCCAACCAAACCAAAACTAAAACAGAGTTAAGTCCGCTTCCCACCGAATTCCATAAAAAAGATAGCACAATCACCTTGTACGAAATCGTACAGTTCAATGAAACATCAAATCCCAAAGTGCAAAAGGGTAGCAATCTTTGACGGGGTATTACTCGGATACCATGGCGCTTACAAAATATCCGTCTAAACCTATGGGATCACGTTGGGGACCTCTACAATAAACTCTCTCAGTTTTTGTTATCTCGAAGTGGTTTTCCCATGGTGTCCAGTTTTTAGTTGATGGAAAAAGTGTCAAATGCAAGCAGTGGAAAGTTGCAAAGTGGTGCAACTTTTGTTATGCAACTTGTGTGACCAAATGGACTGTTCCAATGTGTCTAAATTGGTATGTTTAGGGTAGGCATGATCCTCTTTCACACCCAAATACGCGAAATCGCTCCGAGCTACGTTCAACCGGATCCATCCCTTAAGGGTCCAAAGTGCAAAATGGTTACAAACTTCAGCATGCTGTTACTTGGATACTGTGAGGCTTAGAAACTTCTTGTTTGATCCTATGGGATTCTGTTACGTCCCTCTGCAATAAACTCTCTCAATTTTTATTATCTCAGAGTGGTTTTCCCGTGGTGTCCAGTTTTTGGTTGATGGAAAAAGTGTCAAATGCAAATAGTGGAAAGTTGCAAAGTGGTGCAAATTTTGTTTTGCAACTCATGTGACAAAATGAACTATTCCAACGCATTCAAATAGGTATGATTACACTAGGCATGGTCCTCTTTCACAGCCAAAAATGCGGAATTGCTCTGAGCTACGTTCAACCGGATCGATCCCTTAAGGGTTCAAATTACAAAATGGCTATAAACTTCAACATGTTGTTACTCGGATACCGTGACTCTTAGAAACTTCTCGTTTGATCCTATGGGACCGTGTTGGGACCCTCTTGAATAACCTCTCTCATTTTTTTTTAAAATCTCAGAGTGGTTTTCCTGTGGTGTCCAGTTTTCATTTTATAGAAAAAGTGTCAAATGCAAGCAGTGAAAAGTTGCAAAGTGGTGCAACTTTCGTTCTGCAACTCGTGTGACCAAAAAACTGTTCCAATGCATCCGAATAGGTATTTTTATGCTAGAAATGGTCCTCTTTCACACCCAAACATGCAGAATCACTTTGAGCTATGTTCAACTGGATCAATCCCTTAAGGGTCCAAAGTGCAAAATGGTTGCAAACTTCAACATGTTGTTATTCAGACACCATGATGCTTAGAAACTTCTCATTTGATCCTATGAGATTTTGTTGGGCCCCTCTACAATAACCTCTCCCGGTTTTTGTTATATCAAAGTGGTTTTCCTATGGTGTCCAGTTTTCAGTTGATGGAAAAAATGTCAAATGCAAGTAGTGGAAAGTTGCAAAGTGGTGCAACTTTCATTTTGCAACTCATGTGACTGAACGAACTATTCCAACACATCTAAATAGGTATGTTTACACTAGGCATGGTCCTTTTTTGCACTCAAACATGTGGAATTGCTCCAAGCTACATTCAACCGGCTCAATCCCTTAAGGGTCCAAAGTGCAAAATGTCCGTAAAGTTCAACATGCTATTACTCGGATACCGTGATCCTTAGAAAATTCTCATTTAATCCTATGGGATTGTGTTGGGCCCCTCTAAAATAACCTCTCTCAATTTTGGTTATCTCAGAGTGGTTTTCCTGTGGTGTCCAACTTTCAGTTGATGGAAAAAGTGTCAAATGCAAGTAGTGGAAAGTTGCAAAGTGGTGCAACTTTCGTTTTGCAACTCGTGTGACCAAAAAAAATATTACAATGCATCCAAATAGGTATGTTTATGCTAACAATGGTATTCTTTTTCACCCAAACACGCGGAATAATTCTGAGCTACGTTCAACCTGATCGATCCCTTAAGGATCCAAAGTGCAAAATGGCTGCAAACTTCAGCATGCTATTACTCGGATACCATGATGCTTAGAAAATTTTCATCTAATCCTATGGGATCATGTTGGGCCCCTATACAATAACCTCTCTTGGTTTTTGTTAACTCAGAGTGGTTTTCTTGTGGTGTCCAGTTTTCAGTTGATGGAAAAAGTGTCAAATGCAAACAATGGAGAGTTGCAAAGTAGTGAAACTTTCGTTTTGCAACTTGTGTGACTAAATGAATTGTTCCAACATGTCCGAATAGGTATTTTTATGCTAGAAAAGGTCCTCTTTCACACCCAAACACGCGGAATCGCTTCGAGCTACATTCAATCGGATCAATCCCTTAAGGGTCCAAAGTGCAAAATGGCTGCAAACTTCAACATGTTGTTACTCAGATACCATGATGCTTAGAAAATTATCAATTAATCCTATGGGATTGTGTTGGTCCCCTCTACAATAACCTCTCTCAATTTTTGTTATCTTAGAGTGGTTTTCCTGTGGTGTCCATTTTTTAATTGATGTAAAAATTGTCAAATGCAAGTAATGGAAAGTTGCAAAGTGGTGCAACTTTCGTTTTGCAACTCATGTGACCAAACAAACTGTTCCAATGCATCTAAATAGGTATGTTTACGCTATGCATGGTACTCTTTCATACCCAAACACGTGGAATCGCTTCGAGCTATGTTCATCTAGATCAATCCCTTAAGGGTCCAAAGTGCAAAATGGCTGCAAACTTTAGCATGCTGTTACTCGGATACCATGATGCTTAGAAACTTCTCGTCTGATCTGATGGGATTGTGTTGGGATCTTCTATAATAACCTCTCTTTGTTTTTGTTATCTTGGAGTGGTTTTCCCATGGTATCCAGTTTTCAGTTGATGGAAAAAGTGTCAAATGTAAGTAGTGGAAAGTTGCAAAGTGGTGCAACTTTTGTTCTGCAACTCGTGTGACCAAACATAATGTTCCAACGCATCTGAATAGATATTTTTACACTAGGAATGGTCCTCTTTCACACCCAAACACACAGAATCGCTCTGAGCTACGTTCAACCAGATCGATCCCTTAAAGGTTCGAGTGTAATATGTTGAAATAGGCCATTCCACCTATTGTTCAGGCTATGTCTCAGTGATATGTGCCTGATGTAAGTAGGATAGGGAGTAGGAATAAGAAAATAACATTGGTAAAGGCATTGCGAGAGATTACTAATGCTGCTCCTATTGAAAATTCAGAATTGAGGCCCCTTAAAAGCAAGGCTAGAAGAGGTGAAAATAAGAAATTACTTGAAAATAAGTTAGAATAGGTTGGAAATAGGGTGAGGTTGTGGAGTTTGATGTGTTCAAAAGGTCTACAAGGACAAGGGAGGTCAAAATTATGTTATGGCATGATGCTCTAGTTGGGAAAATAGGGGTTTTAAATGAAAAAGAGAGGTTTGAGGGAGTAAAAGTGGGTAAAGTCAAGAGGCAACATAATTTGGTGGTCAATTAAGTTTGTGTAGGAAGAATGAAGAGTGTTGGAATAGGTTTAGAGGTTTAGGTTCAGGTTCAAGTGTTCGGTTTTCCGATTAGGCAAAATTTTTTTGGAGGGGGGTTCGGTTCATTGGTACAAAAAACATGTAAAAAAATATATATATATATACAACCTAGAAGCATGAATTAGGATTAGAATATCACATAACATCATATAAAAAACAAAACCACCATAAAATTGAATTTCATTTCAAACATGCATGATAAATAATCATTGTTGAAACTTGAATTGTGGTAGCTTGATATACATAGTCTATTGATGCTAGGGTTCAATTTATATGATTTTGAAAAAGAGAAGCCAACTGAGTAGAGTTATCAGCGTTCTTCATAAATCATAAGAATTTGTTTAGTAAACTAGCCATTTTGATGTCTTCTTGTAGTCTCAAACATTATTTTGTATCATTGTTACATTGGTCTTGAGAGTGGTAGCTTAATATAGCTCCATAATACAAAATCTGGTTTACCTATGCAGTGTAACAATGGCATAGACATATTTTTCTTTCAAAGAACCAAAGGGTGACTGCACAATTGAAGTGTATAAACACATATCTTTCTGTAATATCAATGATACTTTTTGAAACTTCCATGCATTGCTAATCTAAAAGGAAAAGTCTTTTTCCTAATCTGTATGCAGCCATGCTTTTGACATTGTCAAAAAGAGCAAAACTTCCTAAATGATGCAAAGGCATGGCCAAGCAGTTCTAACTCTTCGCATGCGAGAAGAGAGATGTTGGAGAGTGCACCAAGTCAGTGAGAAAAAAGTGTAATGTGTTTTAGTTTGTAGTATTCCTCTGTTTCTCTATAGATGTGTGATAAATTCTTAGTTCAATGATGCAGAACAATTTTTGAAAAAAGAAAGTTGTGTCACAATCCGCTTTCAATCTAGCATGCAAAAATGAAAGCTCAGCCTCTTGGAATGAAAATGCTTTTTTTCAAAACAAATGAATAAGAATGAGGTAGTTAAGGCGTTTGAAGTGATTTAGAGGTCACTTTTAGGGTTCCCTTGGGTGTGGGTCAAAGTGAAACTCCATAAAACATTAAAAAAATGTTCAAAAAAATACTTTTTTGGATGCCTAGGCATGCGGGTTCTGTCTTGGTTCACCTGGGTTATGTCTGGGTTCTGCTCGGGTTCTCTTGGGTTCTTCCTAGGTGAACCAGACCCAAAAATGAAGGACCCTGGTCGAACCCATAGGAAAACCAAACTAGGACCCACACCACTTGAGCGAATTAGGATCAGAACCAGGGCTAAAATAGAAGAACCCAATAACATATATAATGTGTCAAGAAGTTGACTACTTCATCTACTTTGAATATTATGTTTTGCAAGTGTTGTGAAGATTATGTATCCTTTTCTTAATTGAGTTGTTCCAATCAAAGGAATAAATATATTGGAATCTTTTTATCAATCATTTCATGGAATACCAATTGAAAACGTGTTTCTTGGTTTTAGATAAAGTTGTTTACCATCAATCAATTAATTTATTCAAGAAAAAGTATGAAGGACAACAATGATCAATGCTATGGCTAACCAATGAATAATTATACATGTGAATAAGTTAAGTATGTACATGTGAATAAGGGAAGCATAATTAGTCACAAACATGTATGCCTTGAAGTATACACACGAATACATAGTAGACACAACTTAATACTAAGTATATACATGAATACAAGGTATACACATGGAAACATGTAAGTTGCAAAGTATACATTGGAACACACGTAAGTCACAAAGTATACACGTAAGTTGTAAAGTATACACTTGAATACACGTAACTCATATCTATTGAACCATGAATTTATAACATGCAAACATGGACACCATCGATAATTTTTTTTTGTATTAACCAAATATCCATGTACACATACATCAATATATGTCGATATAAGTATAAAATATAGGTAAAAAATAGCCATATAGGCTTACGAGAATGCCATATAGGCATACAATGTCAAATATATATCCAATGCAAAATATGTACAAAATTTCCATGTAGGCATACAACAAAGGGATGTGGAATCAAAAGTCATTGCTCTCCAGGCTCTCAAAATAAAGTCTTGCCCTTTGGTTGTTGATCAGATGGCAATAGGTCTATCACTCCTTTGTGTTGCACTCGAGGAGTGCTCTTGTTGGTCCTTCTAGTATTGTTAAGTTCTTGGTGAAGTTTTAACTGTTACAATAAGAAGTAAAAACATTAATATATAGAAATTACATTATAAAAAATGATATATTTAACAAAATAATCACTTACGACCATTTCATGATCACTCTCCACGAGGGAAATATTCACACGCCAATGCTGAGGCATGCTCAAGCCCTGTATAAACCATCCAAATAGAAATTAAACTATGAATCAATAATTTGGTTTGATTTTTCACTAGAACTAACATCTATAACAACGAATGTAAATTGAAATTTAGTAATTTTCCTCATACCTCCCCTGTCAGAGCCATCAAGGATTGTATAGTGGATGAAACACTGATATCCATTTCCCTCGTAACATTTGGAGTTGTTTCCGCAACCAACATTTGAAAATAAAACAACAAATTATTCAATCACAAAAAAGTTACAATAGCGATCCACGTCATGACTTATAATGTATGAGATCTAATGAATAAAAATTTGAGTACTTATTAAACTATATATTTCTGATTATCATGCTTACTATTTTCCCTATCCATATCTTGTTCGAAAGGACGTGTTTTTAGGATTTTACCCATAGCAGCAAGCCAATGAACCATTTGATTAAATGCTTTCGTAGACATGTTCGATAACTGTGGTGGCATAGAGAAGGAAGTGAACTGTTTGAAAAAATGCCTCAAAAGAAATGGGGTCTCATGGTGATGGAATGCCATTACAAGAAAATGCACGTCATGGCATTCCATCACCATAAGATCGCATTTCTTTCAGGCATTTTTTCAAAAAGTTCACTACCTTCTCTATGGTATTATTGCTTACTATTATGCTTTGATAGATATTTTTCCAAGCATCCATAGTTTGTTGGAAAGCACCTATTTTAGTCTTTTAGCCATAGCAGCAAGGAAGTGAGTAGTTTGATAAAATGCTTTGGTGCACATGTATGAAAAATATGGTATCATAGAAAAGGTGGTGAGCATTTTGAAGAAATGCCTCAAAGAAATGTGGTCTCATGGTGATGGAATTCCATTCCATCACCATGAGACCACATTTCTTCGAGGTATTTTTTCAAACTACTAACTGCCTTGTCTATGCTATTGCTTACTATTATGGTTTCATAGATTTTTTCCAAGCATCCATAGTTTGTCATGCAGGTGCACCTTTGCAAGCACATGCCTCCATGTGAAGTAATTGCATCACTACTTATGTTGATTTTCTAAACAACTATATTGTAGTTGAAATTTTGTCATCTATCAACATCTAGTTATTAGTTATGGAATGTGACGTAATGCTTTGAGTTTGAATGATGCACAATGCAATATAACCAACGATATGAATATAACCTACACAAATCTATTAAGTACAATTCATTAGTTAAACTCTTTATTCTATTACCTACATGTAGGTTTGAGTAAATCCACTGGCACTGGGAGGTGTTCCCTCGAAACCTCTAATATTACCCTGTTCAAGATCCAAAATCACATATTGAAATACCATTCGTAAAAAAATGCTATTAACATGTAATAATTTTATAATTGTTTACTAGTTACATACCCCACCGATAGGTGTACTGCAAAAATAAGTAGGTGGAGGGCCAGTGTATCCAGTCTCAACACTATGAACCTACAATTTTATTAAAACCATAAAACTAAATTAGTTAATCTTGCATTTCAAAATTGAAATTTAATAAATTAAATTAAATGAATATGCTAACTTTTACTTGAGTATCAATGCCATACACATCATGCAAAATGTCAGCTGCCCTCTCCATCTCCGTAGCTACATACGGATCCTGCGTAACAACCTCCTAAGTGCTGGTGGGGTCATATGAACAAGTCATCCCACAAGATTGACACACATGGGTTTGAAGGCCACAACTCGAAGAATCCCCTGGATGGCACTGTAGAATAGAGCTAGTATTATGGATGACACTCTGGGTCAAAGTGTTGATCACTTGCAATGTATCTACATCGACACTCTCCTTCGCGACGACAGGCATAACAATGTGCTCATGAGGTGGCCTAGGAAGAGCTCGTCTCCCTTGCTGCGTAGGATCTGGTTGTGCATCGAGCCTATCCTGAGCCGACGCCCCACCTCTCCCCTCTAAGTCCCTCATATGAAAATAATTTGGGATTTTGTTCAATATGAACTCACTATATAGTTTCCTAAGAAAATACTAGGGGACTTCACAATTGTTGCATGGTCGGTCATGAAAGACCATGTACCACCTATCATAAAAACGGTTCCTAATCTCCTGGTGGTGGCACCAATGAATAGGAAACCTCTTTGCATTGAGGCTAAGATTTTGATTTGTGCGTGGGTTAGTGAATAATGAGAAAAAATCACCTTTTGTAATTTTTAAATCCTTTACTTGTTTATATGATAGTTTATCCGCATAATATGCCCTAGCCGCCTACCTCCTATCTTGCCATCCAATTATTTGTTTGCTAATTGAATCTACATTTTTCAACATATCTTTCAATGAATTTTCTAGGGTCATTCTTTCTGTGGTTGAACCATTTGGATCACTCAACCTACTAAGAAAATCCTCAATTTTTTTTTGTTGTTCTCAATTTCACTCATTAAATTTTGTTGAGTGCTAGGAGGGTGTTGAGTGATTGGTGGAGGAGGTTGTTGTTGAGGTTGATTTTCTTGTTGAGGATTTTTTTCTTGAGGATTTGGCTGCTCTTCTTGTTGAGGATTCTGAGGGTTTGCAGGTTCATTTGCATCTCCTACAAATTCAAAAAAAAAATCAAATATAACCTAAAACTAAAAAAATCAACCTAAAACAAAGAAATTCAAAACAAACAACAAACAATACTTAGCTCTCCCACCTCTTCGTCATCGTGGCACCATCCTTGCAAAGAAATAACAACTGTTGTTGAAGATTTTTACACAATACCACCTCCTAGAACGCGAGTGCAAAAGTTGGGAGTTTTGGCCGCGGGCAGAAGAAAAAAATAGTCAAAGTGAAAATGATGACTTTCACTTTTTTTTTGCTTTTAACGTGCAATAATGCGAGCGCGTTATAACGCACTAACACTATGAGTTTTCAAACTTTTTTAAAAAAGTGGCCACAAAATTGCTACCCAACTTCATGCACCCGCCCAAAAGAAAATTTTTCTTGTCTTCTTCTCCAACCTTATCATAATATTCAGTTGTAGGTTGAAGCATATTCTCAAAATGTAGTAAGGAATTGAGAGTTAGTTCTAGTTTAAAACGGGGACCAAAACTTACCATTATGTCCTGTTCATTTCTCTGGTCTGTAGAGGCTTCAACTAATACCTTAGAATTATTTGATTCTGACTTGGTGCGCACATGTATACCAAACTCTTGCTCTTCTTCATCATCAGAAGATGATACAACATGTACTCTCTTGGAACCAACAACTTCTATAGATGCACCTTCACCGGAGGGTAAACATCCTCCTCTTCTTCTCACCAGCTTTGCTTCAGGATCTTCTTCATCATCATCTTGATCATCTGTAACACTGAGATTTTTTTCCCTTGTTGCTTTCTCTTTCCTTCCTCTCTTTGCAGGGGCTACCAGAGGATTTTCCTTCCTCTTCCCGGATCTAGTAGTTGGTCAAGAGGAAATATGACCTTTTCCTTTATCAACCACACTAGGCTTAATCTTAACTGCATGGGCCGCAAAAGGTTTTGCAGAGGTAGTCCTTCTTGATCTTCTCGGGCTAGATAATTCTACCTCCCTTTGTTCTCCCTTAACCCTTCCAAGGGAAATCTGCTCATCGGTAAATCTAGCTTCTTTAAGCTTTTTCTCTGCATTCTTTTTAATCTTAGGCTTTTGTAGTTCTAGATGAACTTCCATAGAATTTTCTACATATGTCCCAATTTTGGGTTCATTGGGGTCCTTTGGATTCTTTAGCAATAATTTCTCATATCCTTCAGCTTCATCTTCTGTCACCTCATATCCTAGAGGCTGAATCCATATGGTTTGAGGTTCTATAGCCCTAATCATGCATTCATCAAATGAAACATGGAATATGATATCGTCCTTATACTTCTCAACAATTTTCTTTGGAATCCTTTCCCTTTCATTCATGTTTGTTTTGAATACAACAAAGAATGCTGTCAGAGCATCATCTTGAGCATCCATATTTCCTAGACTATGCAAATAATTAAAATTTTGATGTCCTACTGGTCTAGATGAGTGCCAATTTACTTCATTCTTTCCCAAAAGTCTCTTCATGAAATAAAACAACAAACATATAATCTAATGTAGAGCAAGAGAGTTCACACCATAAATTTCTATATTCTTGGCAATAATCAAGTACACAACTAAAATTCTTCATTCTTGAGGCAATCTCAATCCTTTAACTTTGAGCAACATGGGCTCCAACTTACACAAATGGACTCCAATCTCTATCAGACTTGGAAAATGATTTCAACATGCTTAGATTCATCCCAAAAACTCATTCCAACCATCCAAAGATCAGACAACAATGATTTTAAGGTCAACTCACCTATGCTAGCCTCTAACCTAGTAGCATTTCCAAGTGGGACAGTGGTTACAACTTTTGATACAAGACTCATATCAGGGTTGTAAAATTTTTTTTAGATACTCATTTTCATGTTTTATAACATATCCAAAAATCAGTGTAGGTTCCTTTGGATCGAACCCTTCAAAAATGGACTCCTCTGATTGTGCACCTGGGCCAATTAGGCCTATTTTACAAAGGGTCACCCAACAAATGACCTTCCTGAAAAAAAAAGTCAAGACAAATAGTTTAGGTATGTTCCCAAATGAAAAATTACATAATCTTAGCAAATGTTATTGTTATGCACCAAATTTGCACCCTACTGAAACTTTTAAGCTCAGTAATCTAGCATAACATGGGACTCAAATTCTACATGTGGGATATGCAATACTGAAAATGAGACCTCCGGATTCTAGGCCGGTTCCTGTTGAATAAAACTATATATATTTTTTTTTTGCTCTTCAAACCTAAAGATTTTAGGGGAAAAAGGGGAAGAAAAGAGATAAAAAGAACTTGAAGATTGAAACTAATTAATGGGTGATACACCAAAATCACTTTCCTTAACACAAAAAGAACCCACAGCTATTTATATGATGATGCAATAATTGGTAAAACCCTCAACACATGAATATTTCAAGGGAAGATCTAAGATCAGAATGATACTTAAAGGATGTTAATCACAGTAAATACATCTAGAAATTAATACAACCTTTAACCTATGAAGAGAATTCCTAGTCACAAAGATGCCAAAATGAGACAAACTTAAAAGGTTTCAGATAAGAAACACAGAAAAGAAAGATCAATCACCAATCTGCATACAAATATGACACCAGAAATAGATCAAAGATGTTGTATAAAGGCTCTCAAAGGCCCTGGAAATGCATACTCCAAAGTCTGATACAAAGCTTGGAACAAAATAGCACCATGTCCTCCAGAAAGTACAAAGTCTCTTCCACTCCAGAATTTTGCATCCATAAAAAGAAATGGAGAAGAGAATAAATAAGCTCAAACTTTCCACCCTAACCCTAGAAAAAGGGGCCCCACCAAAATAAGGGGGTCGGATTTGGAAAAAAACCCTAAAAGAAGGATCTCAAACTTATCAACAACCCACCAAAACAGGAAAAAATCTCCCCAGACCCGGATAGGAACAAAAATCCTCATAAATAGGACTCAAAAGACTCCCAAAAAGGTGTCCCATCAGTCAAAAACTCCTCCCTTGAATCCAGCAACCCAAAACCTCCACTTGACACTGACAGTTTGACACATCTCCAAGATTTAATGCTCCACTAAAGGCTCCACTTGACTAGGTCTTTAAAAGAATACATCAAATATCTTCAACTTGCATTAATAATATTTATTTTTTAAAAGTGATTTATAATTTATCACTTTTAAAAATAAAGTTTTACAAATTTTTAAAAAATGCAAGTTGGAATACCACCTAGCAAGGTTAATTTAAATTCTGCATTTGAATAATATCATTTATTAAAAATGATTAACAAATCATTTTAATAAAGATTTTACAATTTGCTTAAAATGCAAAAATTAAAATAAGACTTGAAGCTTTATATTTTGCATTTTAATAAAATCGTTTATTAAAAATGATTTATTAACCATTTTTAACAAAGATTACATTTTGATTTAAAAATGAAAAATTAAAAGAGACTTAACATTTGATTTTCCCTAAGCATTATATTTTGCATTTTAAAAGCCTTAGAGAAATTTAGCTTTGAAAAGGAATGAAGAAAGCTAAGGGAAAAAGCAAAAGGTCGAAATCATTAGGGTTCAAACCCTAAAATGAGACAAGGCATTTCATTTGCATTTTCGTTTTGAAAGTTTCTCTTGGTGGGCACCGCCATTGAAAACCCTAGCCACGAATTTGCTTTGTTTCTGGATTTTCTGCCATTGATGAATTCGAATCTGGCTTCTTTTGGTCGAAATAAGAGCATGACATTTTTAAAAAAATGTTGAGAGGCATAGGAGGCGCGATTTTTCACTTCTGATCGATGCACCTTCATTTCTTTGAGACTTGCTGTGAATTTTGGGCATGAATCTGCATTTTTTCTGGCCGTATTTGATCTTTGAGCCACAAATTTGCTCATGAGTTCTTCTATTTTCGAAAAACATGAAGATTTGAACAGGTATTTTAGATAAAAGTCTGGTTTCTTTCATCTTTTGATGAATTTCTGAAAGTCTCTTTATTTCTTGAAGCCGCCATGAACATCTTTGAAGTATTTTCTTAGAAACAAAGAATAAACTTTGTTTACAAACTCGAATCTGGTCTTTGTTCCTTTGAATCTGCAATATTTTACTTTTGTAAGCCGTGCCATGAGCATAAAATTCTGATTTCTACAAAAAATGTTGCATGAACTCATAATAGATGAAATACTTTCGATTTTCTATGAAATACAACCACGTTTTTCTTTTAAATCTGGGCATTTCATTTGTTGATTTTCCTATTCTGAAAAGCAAGCTTTAAATGGCACACTTTCACTTTTTTTACCAAAGCATTGATGCATTGTCTTGTACAAATTTTTTTCTTTTCTTCTCTTCCCTGCAAAGAAGTGAAAAATAGTTGTCTTGCCTTCTGTGCTGAATATCATTCACTTTCAGGTTCATATTCTCTTTAATCTTCACTGCTGTAGCTCTTTTTTTTATGTTTTCCTGTGCTGATAGATTTAAATCTGAACTATTTATTCATGAAAACATAAACCTGTTTCAGTGCACTTCGTGACTTTCATGAATATGCATACCTTGTAAGCTTAAGATCAATGTCATGCTATCACTCTGTTGTTCTTGACTAAAGAAGCCTTTTAAAATAACTGTCATTGCTGTCCTCCATACTGTTGTGCATAAACTTGATCAAGAGACTTATCATTCTTAGTTCTTTGTATTAACACAATGGTGTCTTTGAGCTGAAAATGAGTACTTGATATGCATGATCAAAAGTAGGAGATGACAGAGAATTTTTGTATTGTTGATTCACTTGACCAAACCTACAGCATACTCATAATTATTTTAAATATATTGACATTGCTGTTCCAGTACAATTACTTGGAAATACTTTTCACTGTTTCACTGTCTCTTTTGCTTTGATCTGATACTGTGTCTCCATAGCTGTCTTCTTTTGGAAAATGTTTTCATTACCATGAATGTCTCTTTATGCATCTTTGTACTCGAATAGAACGACTCTCTTTATACTGAATTTATCTCCTGCAAGATTGATCTTAATAATCCGCCTGTGCATGGTGTCCTCTTTTCTCTATTCTCAGTAGTATATAACTTGTCTCATTGACGTTCTTGTGCTTCCATTGTTCTAGTGTTACTTGAGAATAACAAAGAAGGATAAGACTTACGCAAGTTTCTTCTGCTGTTTATTAAATGAAAGCATAATATAATTGCTCCTTTAATGTTTGATAGTCACTGTATCACCATAGCTATTTGGCTGTTATTTAGCATGATCAATAACATATGACTGCTCCTTTAAGACAAGAGTTGGGCTTTGAGGCTGAAAGCTGTATTCCTTTTTCTGACAGTCCTCATCTTTTGGTCTTGGATGTATTCTTTCATTTGTAAATTCTGTTTTTGAAGAACTACAACTGTTTTACTTCCATAGAATTATCACAACATAAGCACATTGTTTTACATGCCTATTTGATAAAAGATAACTTATACTGCATCTTCCATTATTCTTAGATGCTGACTTAAAACAGAAATTGCTGCTTTCTGTTGAAGAACTCATAGAAAATTAAATTATTGCAAATCTGTCTTGTACTTGAATACTTTGTTTCTTTTCGAAAACAAAGTAGAGCTGAACAGAAAATGAAATAGATGAGTGCAATATGCTGCTTTTAAATATTTGTTATCACTATTCATATGCTTCGTATGAAAATTGTGAATATGTCCTTTTTGATATGCCGAGCTCAACCCTTGTGGGAGCCTGTTTTACTCCACATATCTGATAAATGATCATGATGAACCTATTCCTGCACACTGAAACAAACATGTCAGCAAAATATAAGAATATATAAAATGCTTTTGGATTTAACTGTGTATATTTTTTTCCTTCGACGTTTCGAATCACACTCAGTGATCCATCATCAGGAAGAGGAAGAATGAAAAATAGGAGTGCAGATCAGCCTAATAAGAGGTGGGGTGGAGAAGAGGAAAGAGAAAGCCATGATGTTAATAAATAATAAAATAAATAATAAACAGGATAAAAATAAAAAAGTAAAAAGAAAAATAAGAAAGTGACAAGGTCACTTAATAACAGAGAACATAAAATAATACTAGATAATAATAATACAAACACTCCAAGAAGCCAAACTTCGGGCTGTATTTCTGACGCAGGAGGAGTGTGGAGAGCAGAGAGGGAGCCAAGGGGAGAGTCGTAAGAAATAGGAAACCTGGACGAAGAAGTAGCAAGGGACGTGGATGGGAGTGAGCCTGAAGGAGACTGGAGAGAGAGGCGGGGGGAGCTGAAAAGGGGTGTGGAAAGAGGAGGTTCAACGACAATGCAGAGAGGATGAGGAAAGAAGGGAGCTCGGTTATTCTTAGCAACCAGCCTGGTGAACTTTCTTTTTTGTTTGTATTCACAGGCTGCCTTTAAACTTGCTGCTCGTGCATGAGACTGTGTGTCCACTAGAATCCATAAATCCTGTCTGATGGTGCCCGCAAGCTCAAGGTGGAGATAGAACAATCTCGAGGAGAGGTGGGCAATCAAGGCCCTGGTGCCTTGAATAACAGATCTCAACAAAGCAAGGCCAGCATGTTCAAAGATGTGGAAGTTATGCTGATTACGAAGATGGTGCTGAATCTGGGTGAATGAAGGGATGACGCAACAATCCCGACACCGTTTTAAGAAGGCTAAATCTGCAATCCGCTTTGAAAGCTTGATCCTCAGCTTCTCAAGAAGTTTAACTTTGAAAACCATTTCCCTCCCATGCAGGGCAGCAATCATTGGTATGAGTTTTCCACAGTCCATTGAAATAGATAAAATGCTTTTGGATTTAACTGTGTATATTTTTTTCCTTCGACGTTTCGAATCACACTCAGTGATCCATCATCAGGAAGAGGAAGAATGAAAAATAGGAGTGCAGATCAGCCTAATAAGAGGTGGGGTGGAGAAGAGGAAAGAGAAAGCCATGATGTTAATAAATAATAAAATAAATAATAAACAGGATAAAAATAAAAAAGTAAAAAGAAAAATAAGAAAGTGACAAGGTCACTTAATAACAGAGAACATAAAATAATACTAGATAATAATAATACAAACATAGATAAATAAAAACCAAAAAAATATAAATCAAAGCCAATAATAATAAATAAAATTAAAAATCAAAAATCAAAAAAAGAACAGAAAGCAAACGTAACAAAAAGGGGATCAATCAATAAAATTAAAAATAAAAAACAACTCAATAATAAATACAATAATAACTCAAGAAAACAAACGAGAATTTAATTAAGAAATGAAAAACCAAATATCAAAATCGAGATAAAAATAAAAAACAAAATACAAGACACAAAATTGAGAAAGAGAACCAATAAAGGTGAATCAAATACAAAAGTAACAAGAAGAGGATCAATGGTTAAAATTAAAAACAAAAAACAATACAAACTTAAAAATAAACAATATAATGACTCAGAAAACAAGCAAAATAACAAACGAAAATAAAAATAGAAAGAACTAAACTAGTAAATTAAAATTAATTTCAAAGGAGGTCAACAATTAAAAAATAGGAACAAAAAAGAAAATAAAAAGAAACCAATAAAAAGAAATAAAATAAAGAATAAAATTGTAAAAATCGAAAAAGATAAAAATAAAGAATAAAAATTGTAAAAAATAGAAATAGATAAAGAACAAAAATAAACAATAAGAATTGTAAAAATAAAGAATAAAATTGTAAAAATGAAAAAGATAAAATAAAGAATAAAAATTGTAAAAAAAGAAATAGATAAAGAACAAAAATAAACAATAAGAATTGTAAAGAATAAAAATAAAAATAAAAAAGAATAGAAATTGAGATAAAGAATAAAGAATAAAATTGTAAAAATCGAAAAAGATAAAAATAAAGAATAAAAATTGTAAAAAAAGAAATAGATAAAGAACAAAAATAAACAATAAGAATTGTAAAAATAGAAATAGATGAAAATAAAGAATAAGAATTGTAAAAATAGAAATAGGTAAGAGTAAAGAATAAAAATAAAGAATAAAAATAGTAAAAATAGAAATAGATAAAAAAATAAAGAATAAAAAATGTAGAAACAGAAATAGATAAAAAAGAATAAAAAATGTAAAAAAAGAAGAAATAGATAAAGAACAAATATCAATGAGAATAAAGATAAAGAATAAAAATTGCAAAAATTAAAATAAAAATAAAGAATAAAAATTGCCACAATAGAAATAGATAAAAGTAAAGAATAAAAAATGAATAAATAGAAATAGATAAAAATAAAGAATAAAAATTGTAAAAATAGAAATAGAAAAGGAACAAATAACAACGAGAATAAAGAAAGGGAAAAAAAGAACAAAGCTCAAAAGAAAGTTAAGAAAGGCGTGAAGCAGCGGAAGGAAAAAAAAGGAAAGAGGAAGGGAGAGGTGTGAAGGAGGGAGAGGGAGAAAGAAGAAGAGGAAGGGAGGGCTAGGGGAGGAGAGGGAGAACCCTAGTGGGGTGGGTTAGGATGCAGGGCGTTTAAGAGAGGTTGCCAAGCAAGGCTAATATGCCAACCTTCATCTCGATTGAGATTGGAAGAGTGTTTCTTGATAGTGATGGCTTCTTGGAGTTTGCGCTTGAAAAAACAGTCTTCCTTAATCACCACTTGGGCTTCTTGGAGTGTTTGTATTATTATTATCTAGTATTATTTTATGTTCTCTGTTATTAAGTGACCTTGTCACTTATTTTTCTTTTTACTTTTTTATTTTTATCCTGTTTATTATTTATTTTATTATTTATTAACATCATGGCTTTCTCTTTCCTCTTCTCCACCCCACCTCTTATTAGGCTGATCTGCACTCCTATTTTTCATTCTTCCTCTTCCTGATGATGGATCACTGAGTGTGATTCGAAACGTCGAAGGAAAAAAATATACACAGTTAAATCCAAAAGCAATTTATCTATTTCAATGGACTGTGGAAAACTCATACCAATGATTGCTGCCCTGCATGGGAGGGAAATGGTTTTCAAAGTTAAACTTCTTGAGAAGCTGAGGATCAAGCTTTCAAAGCGGATTGCAGATTTAGCCTTCTTAAAACGGTGTCAGGATTGTTGCGTCATCCCTTCATTCGCCCAGATTCAGCACCATCTTCGTAATCAGCATAACTTCCACATCTTTGAACGTGCTGGCCTTGCTTTGTTGAGATCTGTTATTCAAGGCACCAGGGCCTTGATTGCCCACCTCTCCTCGAGATTGTTCTATCTCCACCTTGAGCTTGCGGGCACCATCAGACAGGATTTATGGATTCTAGTGGACACACAGTCTCATGCACGAGCAGCAGGTTTAAAGGCAGCCTGTGAATACAAACAAAAAAGAAAGTTCACCAGGCTGGTTGCTAAGAATAACTGAGCTCCCCTCTTTCCTCATCCTCTCTGCATTGTCGTTGAACCTCCTCTTTCCACACCCCTTTGTAGCTCCCCCCGCCTCTCTCTCCAGTCTCCTTCAGGCTCACTCCCATCCACTTCCCTTGCTGCTTCTTCGCCTAGGTTTCCTATTTCTTACGACTCTCCCCTTGGCTCCCTCTCTACTCTCCACACTCCTCTTGCGTCAGAAATACAGCCCGAAGTTACTCTTGCCAGGAGCTCGGATTTGGAGGACTCCCTCGCGGCTGTCACCTCTCACTGTTCGTTCCACCTCCCGGACAATGCTCGGCCTGGTTGTAGCAGCTCTAACCAGCAGTGGTTGAATTGCCCAGACTCTGTAATCCCTCTGACCTCGCCTCCTCTTAGCCCTTCATTCCGGGCTATCTCTCCTGCAGCGGTGGTTCCTGAAAATGTAGCTATCTCTCCTACAGCGGTGTTTCCTGACAATAAGATCATGCCTTCTCGGAGCTGTTTAGCCGCGAAAGATTCTCATGCAGCTGTTGCTCCAAGCAGGGAGCCCCCACCAGCGTTGCCTGCTCCAGCAAGTTCTCCTCTTGCGATTACTATGGTGGAGCCTAGCAACGAACCCCCTCCTGCAATGCTCTCTTGCAGGAGCTCGGCCCCAACTATCTCTCTTCCAACGGTCACTCCAGCGGTGGTTCCTGACAATATGATCATGCCTTCTCGGAGCTGTTCAGCCGCGGAAGATTCTCTTGCAGCAGTTGCTCCAGGCAGGGAGCCCCCTCCAGCGTTGCCTTCTCCAGCAAGTTCTCCTCTTGCGTTTACTGCGGTGGAGCCTAGCATCGAACCCCCTCCTGCAACGCTCTCTCGCAGGAGCTCGGCCCCGACAATCTCTCTTCCAACTGTCACTCCAGGTTCGTCCTCTATTACCGTTGTTTCTAACGTCTTAAATTCTGGCATTAACGTTGATTTTTCTTCTCACGTCTCCTCCTCTGGCACTTGTGGCTCTCTCACGCAACCTCCTACCTCCAGCCATGAGTTGAACTCCTCTCGTCCCCCGTACTTGGCTTATCCTTCCAATAGGTTGGCGGACGTTGTTCCCAACCTTTCCTCTCCCAGTCACTGTCAGCCGTTTTCTTCTGACCACGCCTCTCCTCGCCGTCCTGCGCCCTCAACTGTATTTACCAACCCCCTTTCCTCTTTGTGCTCCTCCGCCTCGAACACTCCCTAGCCTAACCTCGGTCCCCCCAATTTCATTAAAAATTGGGAATCCAAACTCGTTGTAAACCTTTCCAACCTCACTCCCGATCCCTTGGCTCTTAATTTCCTTAGGCGTGGGTTAAATTTTTCCATTTCTCCGGCCTCCATCCCTAAAGTTGATTTCTTAATTGAAATTGAGAAATCCATCCAATCTCTGCTCGCGTCTATTGCGGACAAGATTAGACAAGACTGTGCTGTAGCGCTTAGGCGTGCGAGACCTCCTAAACCCAATGTCCCTAAAGGTGAGTTATTGGCCTTCAAAAAGCTTACAAAGAATGATGACATCATCATAGTTAAGGCTGATAAAGGGAACGCTGTGGTCTTATTTAACAAACATGATTATATCAACAAAATGCTTGACCACCTATCCAATAGTGGAAGCTACAGAACCCTCCCCAATAACCCTATTGCCAAGATCATTAAAAAGGTCAGGACTGCCATCTCCCTCGCTCCTTTTGATGATGACACCAAAAGGCGTCTCCTCCCTCATAAAGAGGTCACCCCTCGCATCTATGGCGCCCCCAAGATCCACAAACCTGGAATTCCTCTCCGTCCTATTATTGACACTTCCCAATCCCCTACCTATAATTTGGCTTCTTACCTTGCCAAATTGATCTCTCCTTTAATTGGAAATTCTGATTCCTTCATCAAGGACTCCACCCATTTTATCAACTTTATTAATGATAAAAAGATTGAAGAAAACGAGATCCTTGTTAGTTTTGACGTTGTCTCGTTATTCACTAAAGTCCCCATTGGTGACTCGGTAGAGTTGGTAAAGAAAAAAACAAATAGTGATATTGCTTCTCTTGTTGATCTTTGCCTTCGCTCCACCTTCTTTTCTTTTCAAAACATGATTTATGAGCAAATTGATGGTGTGGCCATGGGATCTCCCTTGTCCCCAGTCATCGCAAACCTCTATATGGAACATTTTGAGGTCATGGCCCTCCATTCCTTCCCTTTTAAGCCTCGTTGGTGGAAACGCTACGTGGATGACACTAATATTTGTTGGCCCCACGGTCTTGATCAACTTGAGCGTTTCCACTCCCACTTAAATAGCCTTGTTGATTGCATTCAATTCACCAAGGAACTTGAGTGCAACAACCAACTTCCTTTCTTAGATGTCCTCCTTATTAGAAAAGAAGATGGATCCCTTGCTCGCCGAGTCTTTAGAAAATCCACGCACACGGACCTTTACTTGCATGCCTCTTCCCACCACCATCCTGCTCAAAAAGCTAGTGTTCTCAGCACGCTTGCAACCCGAGCTTATCGCATATGTGATACAGACCATATTGATGATGAGCTATCACATCTCTACCAAGTCTTTAAACTCAATGGCTATCGCCACAAGCGCATCCTTAAATCTTTTAAGGTTGCCAAAATTCGAGCCAATCCCTTACCCAAACCCACTGAGCCCAAAACCTCCCCGTTTGCTACCCTCCCCTTTATCGAAGGCCTTTCCAATAAGATCTCCAAAATCCTGCGCAAAAAAGGTATTCCCTGTGCCTTCAAACCCATCTCTACCACTAGAAGGTTCATCCCCTCTGCTAAGGACCCCTTACCTCCTCTTCTCCACTCTGGGGTATATAAGATTGAATGCTCTTGTGGTACCCCTTATATTGGAGAAACAGGGCGATCTATTAGCACTAGGATCAAGGAACATAGTGCTGACATTAGGCATGATCGTATTGTCAAATCAGCCCTAGCAGAGCATTCCCATCGTTCCAAGCACCACATTTGCCTTGAAGAAGCCCAAGTGGTGATTAAGGAAGATTGTTTTTTCAAGCGCAAACTTCAAGAAGCCATCACTATCAAAAAACACTCTTCCAATCTCAATCGAGATGAAGGTTGGCATATTAGCCCTGCTTGGCAACCTCTCCTAAACTCCCTGCATCCAAACCCACCCCACTAGGGTTCTCCCTCTCCTCCCCTAGCCTTCCTTTCCTCTTCTTCTTCCTACCTCTCCTTTCCTCCTTCACACCCCCTCCTCTTTTCTTCCCCCCCCCTTTCCCTCTGCCGTCACTGACGCCTTCTCTTAACTTTCTTCGAGCTTGTTTTTTC
>VDFB02000003.1:34188409-34274756 GCA_007258455.2 Sequoia sempervirens | reverse complement strand
CATTTTTCAATGCTTTCAAATTAGATATTAGATTTTATCCAATATCAGATTTGTGGGCCATAGAAAAACCCCATGTGGGTCATTTGGGCATCCCAATGGACCCTACATTATGTGTGTAGGCTTTGTAGGTGACAAAAGCACGATTTCAAATAGGAAGAGACAAAGATCAACTTTTTGGAGCATCTTCTACTCAAATTTGTCATAAGCAATCATTTTTTTAGCATATTTTATGAGGTATAATTGGGAGCAGCAGTTGTCGGAAGCAAAAACGTAAGAGAAAGCTTACAAAGGAACAAATTGAAGCATATAGACAAAGAGATAGAGAAGGTCATAGGAAGAGAAGACAAGGTATGTTAAATATTGGTGAACCTAAGCCCTTTGGTCTTTTAAGTGAAGAGGAAATTGAATATGTTTAAGGTGAAAATGTTGAACATGATATTGAAATTGTGAATGAAAATGTTGAAATTGATATTGAAAATGTTAAAGGTGAAAATGTTGGAATTGAAGATGTTGAACATGATGTTGAAATTGGGAATGAAATTATTGAAATTGATATTGAAAATGTTCAAGGTAAAAATGTTGGAATTGAAGATGTTGAACATGATATTGAAATTGGGAATGAAATTATTGAAATCGATATTCAGAATGTTCAAGGTGAAAATGTTGGAATTGAAGATGTTGAACATAATATTGAACCAAGTGTAAATTATGTTTCACCAGATTACATGAGAAATGAAGAACCTTTTGTGGAAGAAAGACATATTCCAAATTCAAGACCTTCAAGAACGCCTAAATGGTTACTTGCAATTGATGAGAACATTATAAACAATTTTGAAGGAAAAAGGACAACATGAACCGTTTGGTTGTGGGCTATGCAACTTTTCAACCAATATTTTAGCAATAAGACATTGACTGAGCAATGCCAACTTTTTGTACAATTGCTAAAGATGCAAAAGATGAGACATTTGCTAGCCAAATTGAAGGTTCATGTGAACAAGAAAACCAAAAAAAATTCTATTATCGTCAAAAATATTTTTAATTCTCTCAAGTCTATTGGAAAAAATAACAAGGAAAAAGGTAAGAGAGTTGATCAGAGAGTCATTACAACCACCCTAGTAAGCCATAAATTGAAAAGGGCTCGCTTTATGAGACAAACTTGTATTGATTTTGACATAAATCATAAAACTTTAGATAGAGCACTTGCTAGAAGAGAAAGAATAGATGATCCTCTTCAAAATGATACATGGGCTTTTTTCGGGAGGCTTCCACGTGTTGATAAGAAGGTATCCAATAATGTAAAGAAGGTAATTCAACAATTTTGGCATGATAACTCTAGAGTATCACCCAATTCAAATGATGTTTTAAAGTTAAGAATTTCCAATCGAGACTGTACATCACATCCTAAACATTTATTGGAATCAAGCCAAACAATGTTGTTCAAAAAATTTATTGAACCACATCCAAATATGGAAATCTCACAAAGGAATTTTAAAGGTTTGAATCTATTTTATTGTGTGCATCTTAAAATTCATAATACTTGTTGTTGCAAATACCATGTGGAGTTTTCAATGTACAATGAAATATTATGCTATATCCGTTCTACTTTGCATACTAATGAAATATTGCAGGAGTGTGGTGAAATGCATCTTCCAAAATCATCAAGGGACTTGCTAGATCTATTTTTATGTTCTAGAGATGATGGTTGCATTTTCTATAGAAATGATTGTTTAAATGTGAAGTCCTCACAATGTGGTGGCTTGTCAAATTTTGTTCAATGTTTTCATGAGGGTTCCAAACATGAATTTGGAAAGAAGCTTGTTGAGAAAAAGAGATATGAGATAGTCAAATATACTTTGCAGAGTGGAGGTGAAGGTTCTAGATACGAGTTGGTTACAAAAGAATGCAGTGTTGCTGATTTTATTTTAGATTTTAAGGTAAATATTTTCTACAAGTATGCAAGGCATAGCCATAGGTCTCAGTGGTTGGTTTTGTAGAAAACTACACATTGCAATCACAAAATAAGGTACAATATCAGTATTACAATTCCATTCAAATTTCTATTTTTGTCCACATAACATTTAGACATGCACCTGATAGTACAAAAGAGGATCGAAAGATAATCATAGAGTATCATTTTTTATATGAGTGATGATAGATCTCACTCGTTCGAGTATGTCCAACATTGTTTCAAGAACTTTTTTGAGTTCTTGCAAGAGCATGATATAGCAGTGGGCCGACATCTCATTTGGTCAGATAACTGCACAAGTCAATTCAAGAATGCTCATATGTTTTATTGGTTGAGTAGAATGCATGTAGAGAGGGGTGTACCTCAGATTTGGAGTTTTTTTGAAGTTGGGCATGGGAAAGGGGAGCATGATGGAGCAGGTGCATGTGTAAAGAGAGCTCTAGTTAAGGAGAAATTGAAGATTTCAGGAGAAAAATTCAGTGATGCACATTCTATTGTTGATTGGTGTAGTTCAACATTGTCATAGGGAGGGACACTTGATTCAGCAGTGCACAGACTCTTTTGGTTGGTTGAGGAGGGTATAGTGGGAGGTAGATTGGATTGTCATACAATCAAAGATTCTTCAAAGATGCATTTATTTTGAAACTCAAATGCAAGCACATGGACCATTTGGACAAGAGATTTGGCTTGTTTTTGTCAGAATTGTATTCAGTGCGAGTGGGATCAATGCGAGTCAAGTGAGTGGGTGGATACATGGGTTCCACAATATCTAACTCCTTTATCTCAAACAATATCCGTGACAAATGGCACAATATAAAGTTTAGTTGATTACGACCGTCTTTCAAATCTACTACATCCAGGACATGTTTTTGCAGTTGTTGCACCATAGGGGAATGAAGAGAGATCAGACTATTGGTTGGATTGATGTGTGTGGGTAATGCATAAGCTAACACAACCAATGGAAGATGATGATGGGTTTGTGTATCCTACAGGTTCAGTTGTGGTTGCAGGAACTTGGCTGTGAACATACATGATTAGAAAGAATGGCATACCTATATTTGAAGACTACGAGAAACACAAAACCATTCTCATGTATTCACACCTTGTTATAGCAACAAATGTTAAGTTGTTGAAGCATAATGCCAAACCAAAGACAAAAAAACTATTGCCACTTAGGAATGCTGATCATGAAGCAATATTGGATACTCTTAAGCAAAGAGATGACCCTTCAAGCACACTTGAATAACATATTCAAGAATGGAAGGTACAATGCTTAGGTTCATTATGCTTAAGTTCATTAGTGTTCTTTATTTAATACTGATATTTTGTATACTCTTGAAATACAAGCATCTTTAATACTGATATTTTTTACTCTTTTCTATTGTGACAATATATATTTCTCATTTGACAACTTTTGCGGTATTCCTGGCATGATCGATCATGGACCTGCTGCAACAATAGCCAACTCCGATCCTTTGGTAGAGGTATGCAACAAATTACAATAATATAGATGTGTTATTTTAAGCATCTTTTATAGTTTGTATTACCATTTCATCATCAATTAGGTCATTTAGAATAATATAGATTGGTTAGTCTAAGCATCTTTTATATTTTGCATTACCAATTCATCATCATTCAGGTTGTTTAGAATATTATAGATTTGTTAGTATAAGCATCTTTTCTATTGTGACAATATAGATTTCTCATTTGAATTTTTTTGAGATATTCCTAGCACGATTGATCATGGACCTACTGTAACAATAGCCAACTCTGATCCTTTGGGAGAGGTATGCGATAGATTACAATAATATAGATTTGTTAGTATAAGCATATTTTATAGTTTGCATTACCATTTCATCATCAATTAGGTCATTTAGAATAATATAGATTGGTTATTCTAAGCATCTTTTATAGTTTGCATTACCAATTCATCATCATTTAGGTTGTTTAGATAATATAGATTTGTTAGTCTAAGCATTTTTTCTATTGTGACAATGTAGATTTCTCATTTGGAAACTTTTGCAAAATTCCTAGCATGATTGATCATGGACTTGCCACAAAAATAGCCAACTCTAATCCTTTAGGAGAGGTATGCAACATATTACAATAATATAGATTTGTTATTGTAAGTGTCTTTTATATTTTGCATTACCATCTCATCATCAATTAGGACATTTAGAATAATATAGATTGGTTATTCTAAGCATCTTTTCTATTGTATGTAGTTTAACTTCTACCGTGATGGTTTGTATAGGTGCTTGTCACTCTAGAACGTCAACATGCTACTCTTGTGGAAGACTGTGCCCTGAATGCCTCCAATAGGAAAAAATTGTAAAATTTGAATTTTCAAATGTGAAACAATGTAAAAAGGTCATAACTATGTATGGACATAATCTATATCCAGTGATGTTTTTTGAAACATGGGTCAGTTTTGTAAGAGCTTTTTGTACTTAATCGAGCTAAAACCAGAGGTTTTCTTCTTGGTTCTTTCTTTCTGGTATGCTCATTTGAACCAGGTTTTGTAATGTCTCCTATTTATATATAATAAATTACAGTGGCTAAGGACAAGGTTTTGAAGAAATAGCTTTGGTAGAGGCTTGGAGATGGTGAAGATAGTATGTGAAGACCAATCCCAACATGTTTGAAGCATTTTCATGGTGGCATGAGGTTTGGAAAGGTTGTTTTTAATAAACCCTTGTTTGCTTAGTGCAAAATTTTGCTCGAATAAGGGTTTCATAAATTACTGCTATAATGAATGATTGTTTTTGGTTTGAAATTGTCAAAAGGATGATGTCAAAGATGTATTTGGGTAAATGGAAGTTTAGAGTCAAGGTTTTGATGATTGGATGCTTTCTAGCAAAGTGGAAACAAGGTATTTGGGTGTGCATGATGTTCAAGTTGATTGGGTAAGAGTTTCTTGATGCAAGATCTAGGTGGCTTTAAACAACACAATTACAATTCAAGATGATTCAAACTCCAATTTGATCCTCAAACCCAAACTTGGGTGCAACTTCACTAAAACTGTTATTCTTCCTAGTAGGTCTGCAGACCTCTTTTGCTCACTTTTCACACGAGGGACTAGCTCAACCAACCAACCCTTGACACTGTCAAATACCCTTTATGCCCAATTATAACATACTTCAAAACTTCAGTAGGTTCCTTTGAAACAAAGGCTTCAAACTAGCACTCTTTTGCTGTCCAAGACCCCAAAATAGGCCCATTTTACAAAGAGACTCATATTTAAACACTTCCCAAACCTGAAATTTTTATGGGGAAGCATTAAATATCCTACCAAACTACTAAAACCACAATTTTTTTGGTGAGATACGCTTTCTAAAGCTCTATTTCAACAAACCCTCATTTTTAGAAACTTTCATGAGGTTTTTAAGGAAATCAATGTTTCCAACCTTGCCACACCCTATAAACTCACCAAAAATTTCTATTAGGACCTGCACAAGCTTTATTGAACCTTAAATCTTGTTGCCCTCATGTTTCATTGACATTAGCATGTTGTAACCACCATTTTTCACCTAATTTCACTCATTTTTGCCATGCATGGCAACTCACCAAATCAACTACAAACCTTTCTAGCTCTTTAAACCCACATAGTCCATTCAAAAGGAATTCACACCTTGTCCATGCAAAATCCCAATAATTCCATCGTTTACATTATGGAGAACATGCAAACTTGGTTGTCATAAATGCAAGATTTTGCATGTCTTGCAATTTTAGCACTATTGACCCCACTAACCTCCAATAAACCAAAAATATGACATGATGGCCATTATGGCCTTATTCCAACCCTTGAACTACTTTGACCCATGCAATTCCTAAAAAAGTGCATTTTTGCAACTATAGGCAATTTTTGCAATTTTTACATTTTTTGAACAACTTTTTACAAATATTGCACTAACATACCTCATGACTCTCAATTACATTCTAAATGGTCCCATTAGACCTTATTTATGAAAAATAACTCAAATCTACTTAGAATCCACCAATATTGTGTACACTTTATGTGTATTCAAGTGTATACTTTACAACTTGTTTGTATACTTTGTAACTTGTGAGTATTCCAACGTATACTTTACAACGTAGATGTTTTAATGCATATACTTTGTATTCATATGTGTAGTTCATGACTTAAGTGTATTTGAGTATTCTAATGTATACTTTACGACCTACATGTTTTAATGCGTATACTGTGTATTCATGTGTGTATTTCACGACTTTAGTGTATTTGAGTAAATAAATCACTTTTTCACTTACTCACGAGGAACAAAATGAACCCTAAACCCCTTTGCACCTTTACATCACATCCATTTGACCCTTTTTCCATCAACCAAAAACTCGTCACCATGGGAAAACACCTCTGAGATTGAAAAAAACTAAGAGAGGTTATTGTAGAGGGTCCCAACACGATCCCATAGCCTTAGATGAAGAGACCGTAAGCATTGTGGTTTATGAGAAATAGCCCTTCAAAGATTGCTACCTTTTAGCACTTTTGACTTTTAAGAGAAATCATCGATCCAATGTAGCTTGGAGTGATTCAACATATTTGGGTGCAAAAGAGGACCATCCCTAGCATAAACGTACCCATCCAGATGTGTTGGAATAGTTCGTTTGGTCGTATGGGTTGCAGAACGAAAGTTGCACCACTTTACAACTTTACACTGCTTGCATTTGACAACTTTTTCCTCAACTGAAAACTCATCACCACGGGAAAAAACCTCTGAGATAGAAAAAAATGAAAGGTTATTGTAGAGGATCCCAACACGATCCCATAGCCATAGATGAAGAGTTTGTAAGCGTCACGGTTTTCAAGAAATAGCCCTTCAAAGATTGCTACCTTTTAACACTTTGGACTCTTAAGGGAAATCGCCGGTCCAATGTAGCTCACAGTGATTCAGCATATTTGGGTGCAAAAAAGGACCATCGCTAGTGTAAAGGTACCCATCCTGACGTGTTGGAACAATCCGTTTGTTCGTACGGCTTGCAGAACGAAATTTGCACCTCTTTGCAACTTTACATTACTTGCATTTGACAACTTTTTCCTCTACTAAAAACTCGTCACCATGGGAAAACGCCTCTGAGATAGCAAAAATTGTGAGAGATTATTGTATAGGGTCCCAACATGATCCCATAGCCTTAGATGAAGAGTTCGTAAGCATCATGATTTCCGAGAAATAACCCTTCAAAGATTGTTGCCTTTTAGCACTTTGGACTCTTAAGGGAAATCGTCGGTCCAATGTAGCTCAAAGTGATTCGGTGTATTTGGGTGCAAAAGAGGATCATCCCTAGTGTAAACATACCCATCTGGATGTGTTGGAATAGTGCATTTGGTCGTACGAGTTGCAGAACGAAAGTTGCACCACTTTGCAACTTTAAACTGCTAGCATTTAAGAACTTTTCCCTCAACTTAAAACTCATCACTACAGGAAAACGCCTCCGAGATAGAAAAAATCGAGAGAGGTTATTGTAGAGGGTCACAACACAATCCCATAGCCTTAGATGGAGATTATGTAGGCGTCACGATTTCTAAGAAATAGCCCTTCAAAGATTGCTATCTTTTAGCACTTTGGACTCTTAAGGGAAATCGTCAGTCTAATGTGGCTTAGAGTGATTTGGCGTATTTGGGTGCAAAAGAGGACCATCCCTAGCGTAAAAGTACCCATCCAGATGTGTTGGAACAGTCTGTTTGGTCGTATGAGTTGCATAATGAAAGTTGCACCACTTTGCAACTTTACACTACTTGCATTTGACAACTTTTTCCTCAACTGAAAACTCATCACCACGGGAAAATGCCTTTGAGATAACGAAAATCGAGAAAGATTATTATAGAGGGTTCCAACACAATCCCATAGCCTTAGATGAAGAGTCTATAAGCATCACAGTTTCTGAGAAATAGCCCTTCAAAGATTGCTACCTTTTAGGAGTTTGGACTCTTAAGGGAAATTGTTGGTCCAATGTAGCTCAGAGTGATTCAGCATATTTGGGTGCAAAAGAGGACCATCCATAGTGTAAACGTACCCATCTAGACGTGTTGGAACAATTTTTTTGGTTGTATGAGTTGTAGAATGAAAGTTACACCACTTTGCAACTTTACACTGTTTGCATTTGACAACTTTTTCCTCAATTGAAAAATCGTCACGACGGGAAAATGCCTTCGAGAGAGAAAAAACAAAGAGAGGTTATTATAGAGGGGCTCAACACAATCTCATAGCTTCAGACAAAAATTTTGTAGGCATCACGGTTTCTGAGTAACAATGGTCAAAGATTGCTGCCCTTTTGCACTTTGGACTCTCAAGGGATTTCGCCGGTTGAACACAGCTCGAACTGCTTCGGCCTATTTGGGTGTGAAAGGGGACCATACCTAACCTAAATGTACCCATCTAGATGTGTTGGAATAGTTTTTTTGGTCGTATGAATTACAAAACAAAAGTTGCAGAAAAAAAAAACAACTTCTAGGCTGCAAGTGGTATAATTACCATAACTTATTCAAATCTCCATAAAATTTTACCAAACCAAAGGAATTTGAAAGATAAGTCAATTATCTAACCATACCACACATGTGCAAATCATAATAAGGCTGTACAAACCATACAAAAGAAAAAGAACAACATAGGACGTTGGAAAAACACAAAATATTCTTCCTCAAAGATGCAAATTCTTATTTTCAACTTCTTCAACCCTGAGGTCATGTTTACAAGATTTATTTATGCCCTTACAAGTATTTTTCAGCCTCCCACCAAACTCCAATGCCGATTTTCGTGCGAAAAGAAGCCATGAGACCATAGCTTATTGCTTACTATTATGCTTTGATAGATTTTTTCCAAGCATCCATAGCTTGTTCGAAAGTACTTGTTTTAGGCTTTTAGCCATAGCAGCAAGGCAGTGAACTATTTGATAAAATGCTTTGGTAGACATGAATGAAAAATGTGGTAGCATAGACAAGGCAGTGTACTGTTTGAAAAAATGCCTCAAAGAAATGTGGTCTCATGGTGATAGAATGGCATGACGAATGCCGTGACAAGAAAATTGCTATGGATTGTCATGGCATTCCACCACCATGAGACCGCATTTCTTTGAGGCCATTTTTCAACCAGTTCACTACCTTGTTTATTCTATTACTTACGATTATGCTTTGATAGATTTTTTCCAAGCATCCATAGCTTGTTCAAAATCACTTGTTTTAGGATTTTAGCCATAGAAGCAAGGAAATGAACTATTTGATAAAATTCTTTGGTAGACATGTATGGAAAATGTGATAGCATAGACAAACTTTTGAAAAAAATGCCTCAAAGAAATGTTGTTCATGGTGATGGAATGCCATGAAGAATGCCATGACAAGCAAATTGCTATGGATTGTCACATGGAACTCCATCACCATGAGACCTCATTTCTTTGAGGCATTTTTTCAAACAATTCATTGCCTTGTCTATGCTATTGCTTACTATTATGCTGTGATAGAATTTTTCCAAGCATCCATAGCTTGTTCGAAAGCACCTGTTTTAGAATTTTAGCCATAGCAGCAAGGTAGTGAATTGTTTGATAAAATGCTTTGATAAAAATGTAGGAAAAATGTGGTAGCATAGACAAGGCAGTGAACTATTTGAAAAAATGCCTCAAAGAAATGTCATCTCATGGTGATGGTTTGCCATGACAAGCACATTGAGACCACATTTCTTTGAGGCATTTTTTTGAATAGTTCACTGCCTTGTCTATGCTATTTCTTATTATTATGCTTTAATATATATTTTCCAAGCATCCATAGCTTGTTTGAAAGCACCTGTTTTAGGCTTTTAGCCATAGCAGCAAGGTAGTGAACTGCTTGATAAAATACTTTGGTAGACGTATGAAAAATGTTGTAGCATATACAAGGCAGTGAATTGTTTGAAAAAATGCCTCAAAAAAAAGTGGTCTCATGGTGATGGAATGCCATGACAATCTATAGCAATTTTCTTGTCATGGCATTCCATCACCATGAGACCACATTTCTTTGAGGAATTTTTTTAAAATAGTTCATTTCCTTGTCTATGCTATTGCTTACTATTATGATTTGATATATTTTTTCCAAGCATCCATAGCTTGTTCGAAAGCACTTGTTTTAGGCTTTTAGTCATAGCAGTAAGGCAATGAAATTTTTGATAGAATGCTTTGATAGAAATGTATGAAAAATGTGGTAGCATAGACAAGGCAATAAACTATTTGAAAAAATGCCTCAAATAAATGAGGTCTCATGGTGATGGAATGCCATGAGAATCAAAATTTCTTTTGATTTTTATGGTATTCCATCACCATGAGACCTCATTTCTTTGAGGCATTTTTTCAAATAGTTCATTGCCTTGTCTATGCTATTGGTTATTATTATGCTTTGATAGAATTTTTCCAAGCATCTATAGCTTGTTTGAAAGCACTTGTTTTAGGCTTTTACCCATAGAAACAAGCCAATGAACTGTTTGATAAAAAATTTTGGTAGACATGTATGAAAAATGTGGTAGCATAGACATGGTAGTGAACTGTTTGAAAAAATGCCTCAAAGAAATGTGGTCTCATAGAATGCCATGAAAAGAAAATGCAATTGACAACTATTTCTAGTTATTAGTTATGCAATGTGAAGTAATTGCATAACTGCTTAGGTAGAGTTTGTAAAAAC
Source organism: Sequoia sempervirens (assembly GCA_007258455.2). Taxonomy (NCBI): domain Eukaryota; kingdom Viridiplantae; phylum Streptophyta; class Pinopsida; order Cupressales; family Cupressaceae; genus Sequoia; species Sequoia sempervirens. The sequence goes on along the minus strand of VDFB02000003.1, from coordinate 34,264,134 downwards.
TATATTGTAATTGAAATTTTTTCATCTATCAGCATCTAGTTGTTAGTTATGCAATGTGAAGTAATGCTTCGAGTTTGAAAGATGTGCAATGCAATGTAATCAGCGATATGAATATAAACTACAAAAATCTATTTTTAATAATTCATTAGTTAAACTCTTTATTTTATTTTCTCTCGATATCTCTATGCTATGGAAATGCCTTTCAATTTCAAAATAAAAAGTTTTTATCTCTTGTTCTACAAATTTTTACAATTTTTTTTAAATTTGTTTTTTTTTAAAATCTTATACTTTTGGTTTGCTGATTTTTTCCCCAAAAGATTTTTGTTGCTATGGTTTAAACTATATAATATAATCATAATATAACTAAGCAATATATGATATAATTTAACTAGATTATTCATTATTTTTTATTGTGAACTATATAATATAACTGTTAACACATGGATTTGCGCCCAAAGACAAGTTGAAAAACTCTTAAATCCTATGCACATGGGACTATTCTCAAGCTGTGGGTATCCTATGGTGAGAATAGACCTCCAGGTTTTGGGCTGGTTCCCTTTGGATAATTCTTGTAAAAACTATATATTTTTTTTTAACAGATGTAAAGGGTAAGAAGGATAATGCATATAATAAAACTGGAAAAAGGTGATTCACCAATTGAAAATGATCTGAATCTTGATAAAACTCATAACAGACTCAATAAAGCTTTGTAATTTCACAACTCATAATTTATGTTTGCAAAAAATGATTCTAATGTAAGGCTTGAACTTATGCTTAGAAAAAGGAAAACAATGATGCTTTCACAAATTCCTATGCATGAAGATGAAAGCACAAACTAAGACTTGCCCTATGACAAAATATTTTTCTACACTCAACAGTGAAGGAACTTGATAAAATAATGAAAATACCGTATTTTATCTGGTAACTCACAACTTATACCAAAGGACAAAGAAATATAGAGGAGGAAATAAGCTTTTTCATTGAGAAATAAGAGATATCTGCATTACAAATCTCAATAACTCATAAGAAAAATGAGTTACAAAGCAATGACAATCTGCCTTAGCAGTTACAAAACTCAGAACTAGCGCTAAGAAATGAGAGAGAAGATAGACTTATAGAAAAGCCTCCAAAATTCGAATTTGAATCTTGGCTCCAAAAATTTGATGTGTTGTCCACCTTCTCCTCCAAACATGCATAAAGAGTTCTCCAAAATCAAAACAACCTCATGGGTCGTATGCAACTAAAAAACCCTCCAAATCAGGCTCAAAACTGAATGTAACAAGATGTCATATGCCTAATTTCGCTCCTTGACTCAAGTCAAGTCAAATGGAGTTCAAAATTGATGTAGAACTATCCATTTAGTGCCTCAAACTCCTGATTTTCCTCCATGTGTTGGCACAATTTTCTCAATCAACCCCATGATTCAAGCAAAGCTTCAAAAGCTCCATCTGACCTCCTATTTTACTAAGCCTTTTTACTAGCACTTTTCAACACATGTCCCTTTATTTGTATTTAAAAAACAATTAGACTAAGTTTTTTATAAATACAACACTTAGCTAAAAGTTTTACATTTAAGATTTAATGCAAAATTTAAAAAGAATGACTCGGCCAAAAAGAGTCAAAGCAAATACTTGAAGTCACAAGGCTTAATACATGGTGTATGTAAGACTTTTAAAATATAAGGCATGAGACATGAGTCTTAGCCCTCACTCCACATTATTCGACACCTTATATTTTTATATCATAAGATAAAAATTCCATAAAGGTATGTTGACATAATATGGGAAATAACCCTAAACAAAGGGAAAAGCAAATACATGTTCATTTGTTATTTTGAGCTTCCTCTGGAAGCTTCTCCACCATGGCTAGGGTTTCATGACTAAGAGCTTCTTGAAGGAAATACATGGAGGATTTGAACTCACAGTGGCCTTCTTTCAACAGATAATCTTACCCAGAAAGCTTGAGGTAAGCTTTATGAGCACATTCAACCATTTTGTTTCATTTTTGAGAAAGAAAAGAGGCTCAAAATTGAGCTCAATTCATAGAAAGGTGAATATACTTTCTATTTTGTGCACTTCTAGTTGTAAACACATATATTTCTAAAGATAGTTTATCATTCTTGTATAGATCTGAAGAATATAAGAAACCCAAGGCCATTTTCCATGTATTCCCGAGTTTCACAAATATTGCTTGCTCCCATGGCCACGCCCTCCATATTCTTTCTATATTTTTTTCTTTGTTTCTTCCTCATGGTTCCATGGCTGCACCCTCCATATGTGTTGAGATATTTGGATCTTTTATGTAGGCTTAACCCAGTTTGTCTCTTTTCAGGGAAGTCGCGACCATGTTTGATTTTCTGGGTATCTTTGTGCTTACATAATTTTGAGGGTTTCCTCACATTCTTCTCATTTTAAAATACTTTAGAAGGCTTCCTATGATAAAACAAGAAAATGGGTATCATTATAACCTCATGCCGTGACCTCTTTCTTTGTATTCCTTTCATGTGAATCATTTAAAAGACTCTCTTCCTTACATTCACATAAAAATGCATTACATAATACTTCAGGGTATCTGCATTTAGAAGCATGATTAGTTGAATTCACCTACAGGTATGATGAAAGCTCACACTATTGTGCTTTTTGTCATATTGTTGAATCATTAAATGAAGCTGTAATGACCTTGCATCTGTCTGATAAAGGACTGTCATATATTGTTTGATCTAGAGCTCTTACATTTATCAAAGTCACTAACTCTGCATTTCCAAAAAATGGCTGCTCATTGTGATTACTGTGTGGTTTGTTCATCTGGGGTGTTCATATCTTCACAAATAAGTAATGCTGAAGTAAAAGTTTAATATGGTGTTTTTGTTTCGCTTCAATTGTGATGTTGTTCTATTTTGCAAAAATCATGCTTACTTCAAGCTGATAAATATTATCTTCATATGATTGTCTTATGAAGTAAATATTGTATATTGTAATTTCCTGTGATTGTTTTCGTGAATGCTTCTATCTCCTTGGTACTGAAACTTTGTTTTGCTGCTATACAAATTCAATGTTCTCTTTTTATGCAACAAACACCCTTGACTTCTCTTATGTATGCAATCTTCACAGTGACCTCTGACTTGCAAGATAATTGTGAATGATAGAGTTTGAGGATACAAATTGTCATACACTTTCAAGTATTCCCTATGTATTGTCTTATAGCATGAACATATATCACTATTGAATCCCCTGTTTGCACCATGGATTACATTGAGCTTTGAAGGGACTGCCATTTATCTTTAATTGCTTTGTGCTAATATGACCTTTCCTCTTGTCATATTGATCTCTCCACGACACCTCTTTATATGATAGTTCACTCATCTAATACCTTGACTGCTGTGTATATCTTTTGTATATCATGAAACACACATTTGGCTGATGTGTTAATGATTTTCCCATTTGAATTTCATCTTACTTTGCTTGCTGACTATAGGATTTAGAAAACCATTTTGTGCATACTCTTGATAGCTGCATTTCATTACTTAATTCTTGTAGACACTATCATAACTTCATTAGAACATTTTTTCATTGAATGATACAGTTCCATTTTGCTCCTGTAGCTACTTCCTGAAGAAATATTTGTGAACTTTATATGTATGCATGTTCACTATCATTGAACAATTGATATAATGACCTTAAACATTGCATTTTTGTCTTAAATAAGCTCAATCAAGTTGATTATTTTATAACTCAGCATGCCGAGCTCAACCCTTGTGGGAGCCACGTTTTACCCCACATACTGAATTTTGAAAATCAGCAACAAAATTTTTCCTGTATCTACACATGACACAAAAAAGTCAGCAAAAAATAGTGGATTCAATGATTCCTTTTTGATGATTTGGCCTGGAAGTTCTTTCATTTATCTCGTGGATGTTGACTAAGTTGATTTGATTTAATAACGGGTGCAAATTATATCTCTATTGAAGTGAACATGTTTTGGGATCTCATGACCTGAGCTCTAACAAAACTTTTAAAACACTTGCAAGTTTTGGAGTTCAGGAGCAATGGAGTTAGAGACTGAAGATTGAGATGAACCTACATGATCAACCCTACACCATCCCTCAAGGAAATGGCAGACATGACCTCCTTTCTCATGTTACTTTACTTTTCTTCAATTGTATAGTTTGTTCTTCTTATTGAATTGAACCAACTTAGTCTACCCACGACTTGTGTGGGATCACAAAAACATATCTTTTAATAAATCAATTGTTTATGATATGCAATGGTTTATGATCAACAATTTGAGTTTGTTCCAATTCCATAATTTGAAATAATGAAATTGTAATTGTTTGAACATCTTTTTGTAATCAAAATGAATCATTTCTATTCTTAAATCTGCAATGTCTTTTTGATAATCGACAATAATAAACATTGCAGAAAAATAATTCAGCATTTCACTTCAATCTTCTGAATTTTTCCTTTCTAAGTGAAGCTTGTTTATTGGTTGGTCTAGACTATTCAATAGTTTATCCTAAACTTCTTGAATGATTTGAACAAGTCAATGAACAAGTTAACTCATTAATGCTAAAAGTAAGGATTCATTAGATGACTTAACATCAAAATTTTATACCCTAGCAAATAAACTTCACTAATTTTGAGCAAGCAACTAAAAATTAGTAACATTTCTGGCGACTTGTAAGGGGTGTTTTCTTGCTAAACAAAATAGGCCAGATTCCTTGCTTATCCATTGGGTATGGAGTCCATTTATTCCTTTTCCTGACTCAGAAAAATTTGTATAGAGCTCATTCATTCTATTGTAATTGCCTGTAACTTTGTTTTTACTAGTTATAGTCCCATGGGGTATACATTTGTTGTTCATGACATTGAAACTCTATTTCATGTTATGAATAAGATGAGTCTATTTCATTCAACTATAACTAGTAACAACAAAGATTTTATGTCCCTCCCAAAAAAACTCAAAGTAAATTACCAATTGTGCAAAACAACACTCAGGGAAAACACAAATGCAACTAGTCTATGTGTAGAAGAACTTATTGAACATCTAGAATTTACTCAAATATGTACAAATTAGATCCTACCTTAAAAGCAATGCTTGAGGTGAATCCCATTCATTGGGAATGGCTCCACTTCACCATCCAACCTAGAGAACTGGAAGGCATTATGTTATTTCTTTTTAGTAATGATGTAAGGCCCAGTCCAAAACACATCAAACTTGGAGTGCTTTCCAGGTTTGCTTTTCAGTTCATCCTACTTCAGAACTATGTCACCTTCTTGGAATACCCTTGGAGATTCTCTCTTATCAAATGATCTTTTCACTTGAGGCTGATGTTGTTCAAACTTCCTCATTGCTTCAGCTCTAATCTATTCAAGTTCAATCAGTTGAGCCAATCTTGATGTCATAGGCTCTTCTTCAATCATATCAAGCTGATTTACGAGATCAAGGGTTGGGAACTCAAGGGAAATAGGAAACCTTGCCTCTTTTCCATACACAAGCATGCATGGTGAAAATCCTGTTGATCTTTTTGGTGTAATTCTGTCAGCCCACAAGGATGATTTTAGCTTGGTATGCCAAGCTCTTTGATTACCTTCCATTGTCCTCTTGATAATCCTCAGAAGGTTCTTATTAGTGGACTCAGCTTGTCCATTACCTTGAGGATAGTAGTTATAAGATGTATTCATATAAACACCATTTCTAACAGCCCATTCAAATATCTTAGTTCCTATGAAAGCAAGTGCATTATCTAAAACTATTGATTGAGGAACTCCAAACCTGGTTATCAGCTGATCTTCATAGAAGTTCAGAACAACTATCTCATTTGCTTCTTTAAGTGCTACAAATTTATTCCATTTTGAAAAATAATCAGTGGCTGTGAGCACCCACTTGTGGCTTGCACTTGATGATGGGTTTATGACTCCAATGAAATCTAAGCCCCACTTCATAAAGGGTTGCTCAATCTGAACTGGTTGTAATGGAAGGGCTGCAAGCTTCTCTTTCCCTACAAATATAACACATTCTTTGCACTTCCTCACTCATGAATGAGCATCTTTGAATAAGAAAGGGTAGTAATAGCCTCCTTTCATTATCTTAAGAGCTATAGATCTTGGAGAGAAATGACCACCAACTGATCCTTCATGAAACTCATGTAACACTCTATCAATTTGATCAAACTCAATACATCTAAGTAGTACACCATGGAAATCCTTTCTAAACAACAAACCATTCAAAAGAATATAATTTATTGACTGTAGTCTATAATGCCTTCTTTTAGATTTAGTCAAACTAGGAGGACACTCACCAGTTAACAAGAAATGTGTCATTTATTTCACCCAACCTATAGAAGTAACAGGTGCAGCAATTTGTTCCTCATCCTGATGAGCTAAAATAATACTTTCTTCTTCTTCTATATTTATATTACTATTCTCTATAAGCTGTTCATAGAGACCTTTGCCTCTTATCATCTTGGTAACCTTGATTTCGAGGTCATAATCCATCACCTTAGTCACCCAACCAAGTCTTTTAATATTTAGATCCTTATTCAACATAAATTCCTTAACTGAAGGATGAGCAACCAACAATTTAATTATGTTATTAGAAAGCATATATCTGATTTTTTTAAAACTTCTGTTAACAACTAAGACATGCTTCTCAATAAAGGAATAATTAAGCTCATAGTCCTTAAGAATTTGACTAAAAAAAGCTATGGGCTATTCTAACCCATGATCATTCTCTTGAACTAGCATAGCTGCAATACTATCAATGTTTCCATATGCATAGAGAGTAAAGTCTTTTGAGAAATCTGGGTTTAACAGAGTAGGAGTAGTTGCAAGTGCTTCCTTGATAAGATGAAAGCTCCTCTTTCCTTCTTTAGTCTAGCTAAAAGAAACATTATTTTTTAACATTGAAGTCAAAGGCACTAATAACTTAAAAAAATCTGGGATGAATCTTCTTACAAAGTTGATTCTACCTAGGAAACTTTGCAAACCTTTTTTGTGTGCTGGTAAAGGAAGAGAAAGAATTGCACTTACTCTTTCCGGATCTATGGAGATGCCATGTTTTGATACAATATATCCAAGTAATTTACCTTCATGAACAACAAACACAAAATTCTTTGTGTTGAGAGAGACACCAAACTCTCTACATCTTTCAAAGATTTTCCTTAAGTGATCAAAGTGTTCATTTGAATTATTTGAAAAAAAAGTTATGTCATCCAAATAAACTAACACAATCTTATACATCAAACGTTTGAAATCCATGTCCATAGCTTTCTAAAAAGTAGCTCCAACATTAGATAAACCAAATGGAATCCTCTTGTAAGCCATCATACCCCATTTAGTTGTAAATGATCTCTTAAACTGATCTTCTTCCTTAACTAGGATCTAATTATATCCTAAGAAGCCATCTAATAAAGAGAATCTCTCAGAACCTGAAACAACTTTAAGAATTTGTTCCATGGAAGGTAAAGGGTGATGATCTTTCAGGGAAGCTCTATTCAGATCTTTGAAATCAAAACAAAGTCTGATTTCACCACTTTTCTTTCTCACAGGTACAAGATTGGATACCCAAGAGGTATGCTTAATTGGATAAATGATACCACTCTCAATGAATTTATTTAACTCCATGATGTTGGAATATGGCTTTGAGAGATCATTTTTGGTTACTTGTGTTGTCATTGATGGAAATTGGAGTCAATAGTATGGTCTGCAACGTTAGTATTGCTCCTACTGGAAAGGGAAGTAAGATTTTGTAATCTACCGACAGAATGAAGTGTAGAACATCCGGTTGATAAGCTAATTTGATCACTTCACCGAATCACTATTTTTTGGTGTGGATCTCTAGGGAAGACTTCCTAGCATGTATACTATCCTATTGGTGAGTTTTGTGGTGTTGCATTAGTTAGAGTTCGAGTTCAGAGGTTCAGTAGTATGGTTCATGGTTTATTCTCTCATTTTGGCTGACATGTTTTATATGGCGTATCGCGGATGTATGTGGAGTATGTATTTAGCTATTTCTTATGTTTGGAACTTTGTTTTGGGTCCCTACTATAGTCTAGCTGATTTGTGTGGGTACACATCAAATCTAATTAATGATTTGAGCTGACATAAGAAAGAATATTATATTTTGTTGTGAAGCTGACACACAATGAATTCCTAATTAGCAGGTATATAAAGGAGATCAGAAAATCATTTTGATTTTGAAGTAGTTGTGGTAGAGATAGAAGTGTATGTGTATCAAGAAGAGAGTGAAAAAGGAAAGATTAGTTATTTGAGGGTAGAAATTTTTTTGTATGCTAAGCAGAGTAGAGCAAAAATGCGAACTAGTCAAAAGATCCAGAATCTGATTATGAGCTTCATTGGAACTAAATCCAGGCATTTGTAGATGTTGTATTCTCAGTTCAATTTTTTTTTGTAATTTCAATTATACTTTGTAAGGCAGTGAGCCTTTCTATATTGAGCAGTGAGCTCTAGGTAGTGCGTCTGAATGCAAGTGCATTCCCCTCTTTTATCATACTTTTAATAGAGTATACATTGTGGATTAATCTCCATCGTGGTTTTTCCCCTAACAGGGTTTCCACATAAAAATTACTGGTGTTATGGTGTTCATTAATGTGATTGCTTTTTCCCCTCTATTTATATGATGTGAATGCTATTTTAAGTTCAATTATTGCTATTGATAGTTTTAGATCTAATTTGAAAGTCATATATCATTGAACACTGATTCGCCCCCCCTCTCAGTGTTCCTAGTGTCCAACAATTGGTATCAGAGTAGGTTCCTCTTCTGGAGTTTAAGTTGAGGTGAATCTTGAATTACAATGGACGCTGGTGGTCTTCAACAAAAACTTATGGTGGCACTTGATGATCTTGATTAGTCCAGAGCATAGGTCATGGAACTAAAAGAAAATCTTGTGGCTACCAAAAAATTCATTCAATCACTGAAGGATAAGATAAATGAGTCAAGGGAAAAGAGGAAGGAACTATGTGATCAATTGAAGCAAAAAGAAAGCAAAGGTCCAAATGATGTCCATTTGAATCAAACCCTAAGGGAAATAACAAAAGAATGTGAAAAGATTGCTAAGGACAATACAACTCTAAAGATTGAAATGGAATCTATGGCGATGAAGTTTACCAAAGAGATTGAAGGGAGAAAGAAGAATGAGGAGAATCTGGCCCAGTCCTTGAAAGAAAAATCTGAAGAATGCAACAAAATTAGTAGTGGATTCATTCAGTTGGAAATTGAACTGCAACAATCTAGAAAAAATGAACAAGAGCTTGAGAGATAGGTAGTTATCCTTGGAAATGAGCTTGCTACTAATGAATTCAAGGAGAAATTCAAGATAAGCTTTGCTAGGCTTGATGAGATAACTAAAGGAAAAAATGATACAAATGACAAGTGAGGTCTTGGTTATGAGAAGGGTGAAAGTTTTGGATCTAAACAAAAGAACATTGAAAATAAGAACAAAGGTAGAAGACTTTCGGTAAGGCAACCCAATGCTCAAAAATTTAATGGATATTGCTTTTCTTGGAATAAATTTGGACATATGGCTTCTCAATGTAGAAGAAAGATAAACCCTAGTACTCCATCATTTTCTGGTCAGTGTTTTAAATGCAAAAAGTTTGGTCATAAGGCATTAGAATGCAGAAGAATGTCTGTCAGTGTAAGTAACATTAAATGCTATACTTGTGGAAGATTTGGACATGTTGCTAATCAATGCAGGTCAGGAGGAAATAAGTGGAATGGATGGTATAGACTAGAAAATCCGGTATGCTACAATTGTAACAATTTTGGGCACATTGCAAGATTTTGCAAGAATAGAAACATGAACAAAAGAAGTCTAGTTTATCAAGGAAGAAATTCATAGAAAGACAACAAAGGAAAAGAAAAAGCATATGTGGAAGAGATAAGAGATTAGATGAAGAAAACATGGGTAAAGAAAATTGAATCCGATGAAGAAAATAAGGCTGTACCAGAAGCTCCCTCCGGTAACTCTTCTAACAATTAACTTTAGGCCAATGGCCTAGGGGGATTTTTTCATGAAAATCTCTTGTCCCCTTGTGATATAGTTGGCACCGAATTGCAGGATGCCATCAACCGTTGTGTTATTCATTGGTGAAAGTATTAGTAATCATCTGTTGAGTTGGATGAAATGGTATAGATCCGTAGTCAGATTCTTCGATTGTTGTCTAAGTTTGTAGAGTAACCAGAACTTCTAGGGAAACACATTTAATGCAATAGGAAGTTAAGTATGTGAAGTTATAAAAGGGAATTTGGAACCTTAATTAGTCATCGTGCATTAAAAGAGAATAGTTGGAGAGCCCTTTCAACAAAATTCCAAAGGTGCGAAAGGTCAATTTAGTGACGAATTCTTCAGGTATCTCTGTTGCTTATTAATTTCATATCTATTTGGCAATTGGTAGAACCCTGTTCGACATGAAAAATGAAAAAAATCAAAGGAATAGTAAATCTGGATGAGTATAGCAGTCAAGAATTTAGGGATGAAAGAAATCTGTTGTCTCTCACCGAATTAAGGAAGATTCGAGGATCAAAGCATAAGAATTTGGATATCTGGAATGAATTCCCTCATTTCGTCAATGCAAAAGTGATTTGATTTATCTTGAATAGATTGGACGGTGATATCCTTACTCTGGATAAACCCTATCGAATCTTTGAGTATGTATTCAAGAATCTAACAGGTCTGTGCAATGTTGGTAATATTCTAAAGAAGAAATCGATTCAAAATGTTGAGGTCAAAGCCCTAACCAGAATAAGGGGAGATCTGAGGGCTTTGATAATTGCATCGATGAAAGATCCGTTGACAAGGTATGTTGCACATGGAATCTCATATAAGATCTTCTTCAGAATCAGAGAAGGATCAACCTTGGCAGGTGCTGTATATATCGCTCATAAAATGATAATAGAAAATGAAGACTTTGACCTGTGTAGTCTGATGAAGGATCAACTGATGGAGAATGTACAATTAACGAAGGATATACTCCTTTAGGTTTGGCACCCTTGCATTATGCATTATGATGTATTTTCTAAATTGCTTGCCTCTGAATGACAATGTGGTGTGGAAGGAAAATATACCGGTTTGCAAGAAAATCTTTGAACATTACAACTCTTTTGAAAATGGGGAAGGAGTTTATGGAAATTTATTTAGAAAGGTGTTAGAAAAGTTTGGTGTAAGTGTTATCCCCCTTCAAGTAAAAATAACTGAAGTTGGACCATCATTTGGAAAGACAGAGAAAAAATAGAAGAGAGGAAGAGATTTGGCTGGTGTCACTCCTTTGGCACCCAAGTCAGCAAAAGTTGAAGAAAAAGGGAAAGGACAGTTGGTTGTGGATGAAGAATCTGATGAATATACTCCCAGAGATCAACCAAAACCAGGTGAACCGGAAATAATAATAGCTAAAGACAGTGATGAAGAAGGTGCTCTATTCAAATCAAAGATAATGCAAATTATTTAGGATGAAGATGGGATGCAAAAGATGTCAGACATATGGTTGAATGGACCATCTTATGAGCAGGATTTCATTGAGAACACTTTAGGAAGATACTTTTTGGATAACAATATTGAATTGGAGAGTCTACAAGATGTTCTCCCAGAATAACTAATTGAGTGTGTTAAGGAGGCTATGGAATCTGTGCCTCTGGCTAGGAAAGAGGAGGAAATAATTTCCCATTTGAAGATGCATTTTAGGCTATCTCTTGCTAAGCTGAAGAAGAAAATGAATGTGATAAGACAGTGCATTTATTTAGCTAATAAAGTCTTCAATTACTGTCTAAAGTGGCCTCATGCGGTCGGCAAGTACAAGGATAAGTTGGAGGAAATTGAAAAAGAGCTTGTCAGAATTGGACAGGACTACATTATGTTTTTGGATAAGGATGGAAAGGTTAAGAAAGAGGTTCATGATCTGCAAGTTGAGCATCCAAAGGTTCACTTTGCTAGAAATACTCTCATGGACACCTTTTGGAGAGTAAAAGATCTGACTAAAGGTAGACTAGAGCAAATGATTGAATTACTAAAGAGAAGAGAAAATCTAGAAGAAGCAATCACCATTCCTAAATCCCTTGTCCAGATTATCAATAGGATATCAGAGAATAATAGCTTGATTATAGCTATTGGGATTGCAGTGGACTCTTGGAAGAAATTCCTTACATAAATTAAAGCTAAGTATAAAATAATCTTTTGATTTTTGTAGTAGTTTCTCAAATTTTGATCCAACTCTCTATTTTGCAAAGGGGAAAGAATAAGAAGAGAAGTATAGTAAAACATTACAAGGAGAGCGGAATAAATAAAATATTTTTCATTGATGTCAAAGGGGGAGAGAATGTAGTGAAAAATTCCTTGACATCAAAAGGGGGAGCAGTAGTCTTGGTTTTGACACTTAGTCAATTTTTCACTAAGTGGTGCCATCAATGCCAAAGGGGGAGATTGTTGGCATATGGATTTGAGAGATCATTTTTGGCTACTTGTGTTGTCATTGATGGTAACTAGAGTTCATAGTATAGTCCACAACATTAGTATTGATTCTACCAACAAGGGAAGTAAGATTTTGTAATCTACTGGTAGAAAGAATGAAGAGCAGAACATCCGGTTGATAAGCTGATATGATCACTTCACCAGATCACTATTTTGTGGTGTGGATATCTAGGGAAGCCTTCCTAGCATGTATACTATCTTACTGGTGAGTTTTGTGGTGTCGCATTAGTCGAAGTTTGAGTTAAGAGGTTTGGTAGTATGGTTCATGGTTTATTCTCTCATTTTGGCCGACATGTTTTATATGGCGTATCGTGGATGTATGTGGAGTATGTATTTAGCTATTTATTATGTTTGGAACTTTGTTTTGGGTCCCTACTATAGTCTTGCTGACTTGTGTGGATACACATAAACTCTAATTAATGATTTGGGCCGACATAAGCAAGTATATTATATTTTGTTATGAAGCCGACATACAATGAATTCCTGATTAGCGGGTATATAAAGGAGATCAGAAAATCATTTTGAGTGTGAAGTAGCTGTGGTAGAGATAGAAGTGTATGTGTATCAAGAAGAGAGTGAAAAAGGAAAGATCAGTTATTTGAGGGCAGAAAAAGTTTTGTATGCTAAGCAGAGCAGAGTAGAAGTGTGAACTGGTCAAAAGATCCAGAATCTGATTATGAGATTCATTGGAACTAAATCCAGGCATTTGTAGATGCTGTATTCTCAGTTCAATTTTTTTTTGTAATTTCAATTATACTTTGTAAGGTAGTGAGCTCTAGGCAGTGTGGCTGAATGCAAGTGCATTCCCCTCTTTTATCATACTTTTAACAGAGTATACATTGTGGATTAATCTCCACCGTGGTTTTTTCCCTAACAGGGTTTCCACATAAAAATTACTGGTGTTATGGTGTTCATTAATGTGATTGCTTGTTTCCCTCTATTTATATGTTGTGAATGCTATTTTAAGTTCAATTATTGTTGTTGATAGTTTTAGATCTGATTTGAAAGTCAGATATTATTGAGCACTGATTCACCCCCCCTCTTAGTGTTCCTAGTGTCCAACATTTGATCATGAGGGACTCAAGCTTGGGGTTAAGTGGCCTCTATTTTTTCCTTACTGGCTTGGCATTTGGTTCAAGTTCAATAGTATGCTGGGTAATAGAAGGGTCAAAACCTTTCAGATTTTAGTATTCACATGCAAATATGTCACTGAACTCTTGATAAAGTAAAATAAATGCATGCCTTTCTTCTAATGTGCTCACCTTACCAAGCTTTAAAAGCTTATCTTTGAATATCTCAACAACTTCATAATGATCTTCTTTAATCTGCAAACTAGCTTTCTCTTTCTTGACTTGATCATCTGTATTGAAAATAGACTCCAAAGTAACCAAACCTTTGGGTGGTTTGTTGGTTTTCAGTTGTATGATTTGATCTTCGTACTGCTATTTGAGTTTCTCCTGATTATCATTAGAAAACTCTGCCTCTTCTCTCAAGAAATTAATCATCTGCTGATCATTGTCAAAAACTTTCTATTACTCATTATTGTTAGGAATTGATGCCCTAACAATAACTTTTACATATTAATGTTCTTTTGAATTACTGATATCATTTGGGATATCATATTGAGCACCTATGGCTTCCAGTCTATCAGCATGATTATTTTCAGTTCTGGGAATTAACAGCAAATTAAAAGCCTAAAAATCTTCAATAAGATCCCATACTCTATGCTTATAAGACTTGAGAAGATCATTCTTAGAAGTATGAATACCTCTAAATTGATTAACAATTAGTTATGTATCACCAAAAACTTGTAAAAAATAAAAAACCTCTCTTTTTTGCCTACTGAAGACCATGAATCAGAGCTTCATACTTAGCTATATTATTGGTACAACTGAATGTGAACCTGAATGCTGAATAGTATTTTTCACCAGCTTGAGAGATACGCATGCAACCACCTCCAACACCATTTTTACTCCTTGAACCATCAAAGAACAACTTCCAAAGCTCATTTATTTGCTGATTTGACTGCTATTCAACACTTTTTTCTAGATTAGGTATAACAAAATCAGGTTCATGCATCATATAAATTCCCAAGTTTACCTCTTCATGTTGTTCATTTGAAGAATTTTGAACATTCTCTGATTCCCAATCATCCAACAAAATATCTGGAATATCCTCTATCTGAGTAGTAGTCTCATTGGCTGCAATAATGTCTTCTTGATCAAACAGAGCACAATTTACAACAGTTGCTGCATTGACAATGCTTAGATTATAGGGCTCAATATGATTCTTAGCAATAGGTTCTAACTTGATAGTGACTTTGGTTCCATACCTAGTCCTAAATAGTGTATGAGACCAATTAGAGGACAAGTATCCTCCAATATTAGTTGTGATATCACGAGATAAACAAATTGCAAAGTATGGAGGCAACTCTATGACATAAACGTCTAGAGGTATTGAAAAGTTTGGACATGCGTGCAATGTAAGACTCAGATTTGTAATGACTCCTACTTTCTTAACAATAGTACCATCTAGTTGAACTACCCCATTTTCTAGTGGCTCATATTCTATTCCAAGTTTTTCCACAATTTGCTTGGGAATTACAAAACTCTTAGCCCCAGAATCAATCATACAATTATGTATTAAGTGTTGGCCAAAAATCAGATAAACATAGAAAGGGGGTGGTTTAACTACCTTGGTAATAAGCTATTCTTTCTTTTTAGGAGAGTCATTTGTAAACACAACCTTTGAAGGTTGTTGATCAGATGCATCATCAGATAGAGAAAACTTTAACAAAGTCTCATGTAAAAGATCCTTTTGCCCAAGAAGAGGCAAATAATCCCACATACAAACACTAACATTAGTCTTCTTCATATGCTCTAAAATATTAAAATTACCAACACTGACCTTTTGCTGTCCTTTGAGAACAACATTTTTCTAAACATGTGCTGATTGAACTAGTATTCCAGCCTGATCTCTGCCAACCACAAATTGTGTTTTTGGTAGAGCTTGACCTTGTGAACTTGTGGATGGATGATTTCCACCTCCATCAGTCTTCTACCCCAAGTCAACAACCCTTTTCTTACTCCTTGTATTGGTTGCTATAGGGTCACTTGACTGATTCTGTGGATTATAACCTCCACAAAACTCCTCACCTTTCCAATTCATGAAAGTGACATCTAGATTCCCTTGTTTTGCATGAGAAGACTACTGTTCATGAGCCTCCTGTGATGAATTTTTTGGAACAAGAACATTGGTTTGCACCATCAGTGCTTGATTGAGAATTCCATTAGAATAGGTAGACTGGTTATGTGGCTGATTACATGGAAAACACCATTCGTAATCAACAACTAAGTTTTTTTGTATAGGTACTACCTCCTTAGATGAACTAGGAGCACTTGGGTTATAATGCTGGAAAGGCCTTTGATTGAAATTTCTCCTCTGAATCTGAAGATTTGACTGATATGGAGCTTGATAAGGAGCTTGGTATGGTGGTTGATTTTGTTGCTTTTTTTATGTTAACCAACTCATTACCAAAAGTCTGCAGAGTCTTTTTTATATTTTCATTATGCTCCTTAATGCTAACTAGTTCTTGAAACTGACTAGGAACAACATGCTCTTGAGCTGCTACTTGTGTAATAAAGGCTAGAAATACGAGAACAATAGCTACAGTAGGTGGTATAACAAAAGTAGTTGGCTATAAATCAATAAAATAGGGCATAGGAGGCCTAGGGGCTATCTTACCCACTTGAATCAAATTATTCTAAGCCCTAAAAACAATATCAAATGCTGCTAGTAATGTATCCCCTCCCAAAGATTGGATCAAAAGTGCAATATCGCTATTTAATGCTTTTAAGTAATATAGAAAAGCATTATCATTATATGGCTTTACTGTGGCTGGAATTCGGTTCCAGGTCTTTTTGAACCAGTAGTTGAAGTCCACCAGATGTTCATGTGGTGCTCTCTTGATGGTAGTGAGCTATTCCACCAACAAAAGATGGTCTGATTTATCTTTGAACTGTTAGTGTAATTAATATTTAATTGCACTTGCATAACTTTACTTAGGTAATTATTTAATTTCCTAGGTTAATTATTCTCATCATTATCTTATTGAGCTATCTTGTTGCTCAAGATAAGATTAGGGTTATGCATCTTTGCTTTCATAAAGCAAATCATATCTTGTAATTAATATATTATGTTGCACAATCTTGATTGTTGCTCTCATCTTTTGCAATTTGAGCTCTATTTTTTTTGTTAAGGTGATGTTGGTGATTTGCATTTCGTATCTTGGTTTCTAACATGGTATCGTAGCCTTGATTTGATTTGCAACCCCTTCTTAGATTTTGAGAGAAGATCATTTGTAGTTCGCTCGATTCACCGGTATCAGCGCCCTCATTCATCTATGGCATGGACATCGACGGATCAGATCGCTTCACCACCATTGATTCAGTACTGAAAGTCCGACTTTTCTTTATTTTGCGATTTTGGTTTTGCTTTTTACGTGATCTGGTGAGGGTTTCAAGCTTGAGATTTTTGCAAGCTCCTGGGGTGAATTTTGAGGGATTTTGGCACAAACGAGGTACCTCACAGTGCAGCAAACCTTAAACCCTCGCTTTTTTGATCTGCTCCCGGTCTGGAAATTTTGTCCGTGGATCAACCTGACCTAACACGCAGCATCGAAAAATAAAATAAAACATGAAACGAAACAAAACTAGCGCAGAAAAGTTCAAGTGGCTTTTATGGCGGCGGCCGCCACCACTGCCGGTGTTTCCGCCTCTTTGCGGCCGGCCGACCAAAAAATACCTCGTCGGTCCCATGGAGGACCAGGGGCTCCTCCCTAGCCCCCAGTCTGCAAGCCCCTGGTCGCGCACAGGACCAGGGGCTGAATTTTTTTTAGCCCCTACGGCCTCGCATGCCTTATTGGGCCTTCTGGAGCAACTTTCACTAAATCGGGTGTATTTTTGGCATACAATCTTCGTTTTTCGCAAAAAAGATACCGTTGGAAGGATGATTCCAATGCTGATCCAGTGGTGTAGGTTTTTTTACCATATTTTTCCAATATTTATTTTTTGTCTTTTTTCTAGATGTTGTTGTTTTCAATCCGGAGACATATCTTTTGACTCGGTGATCCTTTTTCATCATTCTTGTGGCGTTGGAAAGCTGGTTATTTCCTCTACATAGATCTAAGGTCTATTTTTATTTTCTGTTTATGCATGTTTGCATATCCTTTTTTACAATTGTTGGGTTATTGTAATAAATGAACTGAGATAAAGTTCCATTAGGGGGGTTTCTTGCATAATAATCTATTAGAGTGTGTATGCACTTTGATCTCCATCTCCATCTTGATTTGATGGTAGCTCGCATGGGTTATATCTAGTTTCCTAGTTTCTTTTGGCCACATTTTTTCTCTTGCTTGACACATATCGGATTCATCGGTTCACACTTCAGTTGAGAGATTATGTTTCTTGATCTACATTGGTTCAGATCCTTCTCAGTTTGAGGGCCATGTTTTTATGGTTAATGTTCCAGAATCTTCATGGTACTCCTTCCTATAGAAGAGTTTTAGTCACAGTTTGGCATCGCATCAAGATACACAGTTTCCAGATTTTGTCATCATCTCATCTACTATTGCTTCACAGATTCTAGGGTTGTTCCTAGTTGTGAGTTTTCTAGTGTCCGTAAGCACGTCTCTGCCACATTATCATGATTCAGTTTTTGGTTTCAGTTGTAGAGAGAAGTATGTTTCCTTGCTTGTCGATTGGGTTCCAATGTTACTCCATAGTGTTCTTCCTGTGCTTCTTTTCAGCAGTCATCTCATTGTAGGGGGGTTTTGTCCCACTGGGTTTTCCTTCTCTACCTCATTATTGCATTTGTACTTGGGTACCTAATCAGGCCTTGTTGCTGGGACCCATTCATGCTTTCTTGTATTCATCTTAGTTTTAGGTGCATGCTTTGTTAGTTTCCCTAAGTTGCACTTATGGGGGGGGGGTTGTTAGTGTAATTAATATTTAATTACACTTGCATAACTTAGGTAATTATTTAATTTCCTAAGTTAATTATTCTCATCATTATCTTATTGAGCTATCTTGTTGCTCAAGATAAGATTAGGGTTATGCATCTTTGCTTTTATAAAGCAAATCATATCTTGTAATTAAGAATTCTTGAATAATATTATGTTGCACATCTTTTTGCAGTAGCTCTGCTTTTTTGTTTTTCTCTTCTATGGAAGGTGATTTTCTGGTTTTCATTTCAGATCTTGGTTTCTAACATGAACTGCTTATTCAACTTCTCTCCTAGCTGATCCCATGTTGTAACTGAATTTACTAGAAGCCCTCTAAACCATTGAAAAGCTTTACCTTTAAAAGAGGCTTCCAAGAGATTTACTGCAATATCTTGTGAAGTAATATGATGTAA
The DNA here is from genome assembly GCA_007258455.2 of Sequoia sempervirens. Lineage (NCBI taxonomy): Eukaryota > Viridiplantae > Streptophyta > Pinopsida > Cupressales > Cupressaceae > Sequoia > Sequoia sempervirens. The sequence goes on along the minus strand of VDFB02000003.1, from coordinate 34,245,239 downwards.
ACCACACAACAAAGCCACATCTCGAATGTGTTGAATGGCTGTTGTATGATCTTCACTAATAAAGAATGGTAAGCTCTTAAGGGCTACAGCTGGAATATCATTATGCTGGGCTAAATTCAAGGGGCTTCCTTGATCAAATGAAACAAAAGGATGATTCCTAGATGGAGGATGAGCCATATTGACTACTGGAGAATTAATACTACTAGATGAACTACTTGAAACAATAGAACTAGCTAAATTTGAACTGCAGAATTTACAAACAGAGGGTTGTTAAAGGATGAAATAGCGCTTGTTGCTCTCCTAACAACTTTGGTACTTCTTGATGGTATCTCTGAATGCTCTACAGGTTCTACACTTTGTCTTGTTTGGTAACTTCTCATGTTCTTCCTTACTGAAAACTGTTGAAACCAAGATTTGGAGTAGCCAAGTGAAAGTTTTTCCTTCTTGAAGGCTGAAAATTGCTACTCACATTGTTATAGCAACAAGATATAGCTCTTTTTGAACTGATGAAACAATTCAATGTCCCACCGGGCGTGCCAATAACCATTATTTTTTATGCTATTGTACATTGATATTTAACCATTGCTCAAGATTAAATTTTAAAGAGTTTAAACATGCACATGGGGAAAAAAATATTTTGATTGTCAACTCTATATATCAAATTATCCAATAATCAAGTGTATGTCCATATACAAAAATGGCATCAACACCAACTCAAACAAATTATTACAAAATGTGGCATATGCCATCTTGATATCTATTCAAAATACACATGCCAAAATGTCTATCTCATCCTAAACTACTAGTGGATCATCAAAATGGAGCCTCTTTGAAGCACTCTTTGGTTCTAACAGTAGCTACACAAGAAAAATTCAAACCACAATTGAGATTAGTTATATCATATAATTTAAAATCGAATAATTAACATCAAAATCAATATACATTGAATTATAATTTTAAACTCTAAAATTGAAATCTTGATTACCTCATATATACGTCTCTTCAAAGGGTCAAGAGTCCTAGAATATGCCCCTCTCAAAGAACCAATAAAACCAACTTTTGCAATGTCAATCTATATATGTTTAAAAAACATAAAATTGATACAAGTTAGCATACAAATTTTGTCGGTAATAGGAACATATTTACCAAACACAAAATAAAATAAATACATACCTCTTTAGGAATCTCTTTTTCTTTATCTCCTTCAGGTGTTTCGACACCTCCTCCTTGAGGTGTTCCAAACCTACCCCTTCAGGCATTGTGACACTTGTCAACAAGGATGTGTAGCTCATAACCGCCTGTACATAAAAATGACAAGTATATGAATCTACCAATCTATGTCGATGTATGTATAATCACTATAAGATCTTAAAAATATTAATTCAATCGAATTTGAGTTCAATTACCTTTCCCTTATCTACCATTGTGCCTCCATAGTCTGGATAGCACTACACCTCGCTCGCACTAGGTGTTTCCTACAAGAGGAAAATAAGATAAACATATAAGTTAATATATAATTTCATTAATGACAATTCAAATGACAAGCAAGTATATAATAAAAAAATGTAAATGAGTGAGTGTGAAAATATATACTGCGTGCATGTCGAGGCCAAATGAAATGGCCTTGAGGGTGCTATTAGTAACCTATGTAAGCTCCTCCTTAGACATCAACTATTAAATAGACCATGTACATAAATATTAGTACTTGATCATACTATCTCTTATTAATATTCATTTAAAAACAAATGCAAGTTATGAATTTACAACTTAAATATTACCTGTGTAACTATTCCAACACCCCCCTCTCTAGCAGGAGAGGACTCTACAAGGTGTGCTCCAATCCCATGTGCCTGATCTCCTATAATGTCCACATCATGGAGGTCATAATTAGAAGTGTCCAAGGGATGCTCAACGGGTTGTATAAGAGGACCCAAGCATATTTGGTGGCACATAGTGCAAGTATGTGGCACACAAATATGTGGACCTGAGGAGGATGATGCAACAACACTTGATCCATCACCAACATCACCAACATGTGGCTGGGCTACTATAGTAGTATGGGAAACCAAAAGATCACCAAAGAGTGAATAGTCCAAATATTTGTGTGGCCGTGATCTCAATAATATCCGGATGATGTAATGAGGGTCAGGAAGGGGAGGGAGGGGAACACATGGGCCCTAGACTACTTAATTTCCTTCCATCCTAGGGCATACCTATTGATGCCTCTATATGGTTTAATGTCAAAGCACTTTACATGTTTCCCTAACACAAACTTAGCGTATAATTTTTTAATAAAGTAAAATGGTACATCAATATTGTTGTTGGGTGGTTTATCAAAAACCATCCACCAACGATCCCAAAAGTTATCTACAATGTCCTTATTTGTGCACCATTTTATAGAAAGTTTTGGTTTATTAACATTAACTGGAGATTGGTGTAGGGGTTAACAAATAAAGAGGCTATTTGGGCTTTTGTTATTTTGAGATCTTTCACCTCTTCATAAGATAATCTACAGGAGTAATATTCCCTCATGGTTTCTCATCATGAAGAGAGTATATTATTTTTTTAATGTATTTGTCATCTTGGATAATTGAGTGATTGTCTTATAAACATCACAAATGGCCCTCAATTGCTCCAATTTTTCACCAATTAACTCTTCAATTGATGGGAGCAGAGGTGGTGGAGATGTTGGCATTTGTGGGTTTTGATTCTCATCCATAATACCTGATTCAAGTTCAAAACTAATTAATCTAATTGAAATTACACAATATAAATGAAATTATTGTAAAAAACCCTAGTTTTTAATAAAAATTCATAAAAACCCTAGTTTTTAATAAAAAACCATAAAAAACACTAGTTTTTAATAAAAATCCATAAAATCTCTAGTTTTAATAATAAAAATCCATAAAAACTCTAGTTTTTAATAAAAATCCATAAAAACTAGTTAAAATTATACAAAACTAATACAAAAATTGATTAAAACAAAAAAAAACCAAAAACTTACCTTGCAAATTGGATATCAGCTCAAATCTGAGATCGGATACGCCTCATGTCGCTCTCACTATTCTTTCAAATGGTTTAAAATGATTAAAATGGTTTAAAATGGTCATGACTGTGTATATATACCCGACCCAAATCAAATATCTGATTCAAATCAGATATCCAATTTGGATCGGATATCCAATTTGTGCTACTTTGGCTTGGGAATTGCTTTGGAGCAATGCACTGATACCCTACCCAAAAAAAGTCAACTTGGGATTTTCATGTTTTTTGGTGAATGCAAAATGCTACTTTTTTCATATCGCCACTTTTTGGCCCATCATGATCTTGCACATACCCTATTTTAAGTGTTTAGTTTTCCATAATAATTTATATCCTATTTATTCTTGAAGCTTATGTAATTTGGGGTTAGTTGGAGGATGATATTTTTTGGTTTAAGTGAGTTTGACATCATTTTAAAATTTATTATTGGTTGCATGTTACACCCTATGGTTGAAAAAGAATTTGAATTTAAGTTTTTCCTATCTACATGAAGAAATTATAAGTTGTATTTTATTTTAGAAATCTTTGTTCACTTTTGTTGCAATTAATCTTCACCTTCCCTACTTTTTAGTTAAAAGAAAGCCTCAAAAACCCAAATTTTATCATAAGAGGGAGTTGTTCCTCTAAAAGTTAAAGAGGAACGTTATTAAAAAACCTCTCCAATGGTTGGTTCATTTTCCACTACAAACTAGGCATCTTAGAGTCATTTTACATAAAACTGTTGGTGATAAATTTGTTAACCAACATTTATCTAGTCCATTTAAAAATTATTTCTTTAGGAAGGAAAAATATGTTCTTAACTTCATCAATGATTTATCTTAATTTACTTATGTGTGCTTTCTTTTTCAACAGGTAAAAGTATTTAGTACTTCCAAGAATTAAAAGTATTTGTAGAGAACTAATCCAACAAATCATCAAAAATCTATATGTGAAAATGATGGTTATGAGTATGCTAACAATTGGTTTGAATAATTCTATAATTTAGAGGGGATTTAATTATAGTCTATGGTTCCATACATTCCTTAGTTGAATGAAATATTAGAATATAATAATAGATCATTGATCCACTCTAAAAACCTTGGACCAAAATTCTATATAGAGGCTATTGACTATGTGAACTATATCTATAATTGAGCTTGTTAGAAAAAATTGAAAGGAGTTACTCCTTCTGAATCTTGGAGAAAAAAAATCTCATAGGGAAGAATTGTAAGGTCCTTTTAGATGTCTAGCATGTTCCCACATTCCTACATAGAAATGAAATGATATAGGTTCTTAAAGAAATATTTTTATCTTTAAGGATTGTTTAGATGGTGTAAAGGGATAAATTAGATCCTTAATATACTTAATCTTGACTTATTCATTAAGAGGAGTTTTCTATTTGATGTGGTATCTTTGAATTCAAATCTTGACACTTATTCATCTTTAGTCACTTGGGGTACACTTGGGACAAATGATGGCTCTTTAGATAAGTTAGATCCACTTTATAATTTTTTTATGATTATGATGATTCTTCCTCTACTTCAAATGATGAGTAGATTAACATGGGGACAATCCTCTCTCCTCTCCTAGTTATTATTTTAAGGATGCAAAATCTCTTCTTGTTTCTTCTTTCTTTGGTCCACTATGGGCTAGACATAATTTAATTTTTTTAGATGATTGAGTTGGGTGTGTTTGAGATACTAGACATAATTGATCATATTTCTAGGAATCATAATTTTCATCACCTCTAATTTTGATCCATTACATTTTCATGAGGAATTTATCATTCTTTAGTGGGATGCAATAATGCAAGAGTAGAGAAATCCCTTGATAAAAACCACACATGGGCTTTGGTACCTCTTTCCAGGGGAAGAATATTTGTTCAACGTATGTGGATCTATTTGAATAAATTTTTATAATATTTTTCAATTGATAAGTTAAAATATTGATTGGTCACTAAAGGATTTTCATAGGTTCCTAGTAGTGAATACACCAAGTCCTCTACAACACAATTGCTAAAAAGATGAGCTCTATCCAATTCACACTTTCTATTTACATTTTTCAGTAATAGACATGGTTGATTAGATAGACATAAATATTTCATTTATTCATGGGGCACTTTATGAAGGGATATTAATGGAGTAGCCGTATGATGCTTAATATGAGCTTTTATTGGTCTATAGTCTTGTAATGACAAAACTTGCATAGTCTTGTAATTTTAAATTATCTTTCAGGATCATTTTGGTATCCATCTCCCCTAGTGTGTTTTAGGTTCATTTCAAAATATATGTATATTTTCCCAATGGCTCCAAGTCCTTGCCTCTCATTGCTTTTATTGGTAAAAATAATGTTAATTATATTAACCTTGTGTTTTTCTTATGTTCCATCTTTCTTAGAGCTAAAATTATTTAGAAATGATGCAACATGCGAATATTTCATAATTATTTCTTTTTTAGTGACCATTTTGAGAATTTTCCCACAAGTGCTATCCACCTAGGTAGTGGTAACTACTAAGGACAAATTTAAATGACTCTCCAACCTCTCATGTCCCTCCCAATCCTCATTTTTGATAGGATATTTCATTTTACACATTCAATTTCTCTTTTTCTCTCTATCTACAAATTTCTCTATCACTTTATTGGCCCATTGGTTTCTCTTTTTGAGAAAACCAACACTTCTACAACAATATTCTTGAATGTCTTGTATCATTTTACAACACTTTTGTCCCTTTTGCTTCATCAAGATTTAAGAGATGAATTTTTTATTATTTTATTTTCTCCTAAATTCTCTATTTTCTAAATATTATTGAAGGATTCATTTTGTCATGTACTCTTGGAAACTTGATATATTCACATCTTTGTAATCTCTATCATTCTAGTTTACAATATTTCGATTGTCACTAATCTTTCAATTCCTAGACTCGTGTAGGATATGATCACATACTCTATTTTATCATTTTCTATATTTTGGATATTTTTGAGGTTGGAAAAATAAAATAGGGGGCTTGACTATTCCTAGAAAGCCCCCAAAAAACCCTAAAACAATTTCTTTTGCAGCTACAAGTCCTTTTCAAAAAAGATATCTAGTCACACACAAGTTTATTGATATCTTCATTTCCTTATCATTTCCATTGTCTTTCATTTGAATAGATAGATAAAATATTATCATTTTCAAAACTCTTAGCACCTAGTGATTTTATTGGTCACATCTGTTTCACTTTTGTGTAGATTGGGCACAATTTCCAAAAAAAGAAATTAAAATTTTGTCACTCCTAACATATGGACCACAACATGATATGTATATGTTTATGAGATGTTCTAGCCTCCTCAACAAAGACCTCTTGATTTTTTTATTATAAGTTCTTATGTACTTTTAATTTTTTTTCTATAATTCACTTGTTAATTCTATATTTTAATATATATAAATTAGTATTAATGTATACAAATTAGTAGTATTTTCAGTTCTCATAGTGTTTTCACTTATTTAGAAGATATAATATTTCAAGGGTAAAACATATTAGGATTAATTAGGTTAATATTCTCTTTATAATAATTTTTTTTTATATTAGATTCCTTTTCTATAAAGATAGTTGATCTTAGTGTAGTATTCAGTGAGATTGTTCAATAAAGGAAACCTTTTTTTTGTTGAATCAAATTTGATAGAATACAAGGTTTAACAAATCTCTTTATATCCTTAACTAGGATACTCTAGCATGGTTTTCGAGGAAGGATTATTTTGTTGTCTTCATTTGATCTATTTGATTCTATTATAATCTAAATGTATATATCTTGTGGTAGGATGAATCTTTGATATTCCTATTCTTGGATGTTGATGACTTACTAATCTCAAGGAGCTCTTTATCCTCTATTACAATAATGAAAACTACCCTACCTTCCAGGTATTCGATGATTGACTTTGGCTTGTTGTATTATTTTTATGGATCTAAGAAATATTCGTTTCTATTTAGCATTGTATAGTCCAAGTACACACTTGATTTGATCACATGGTTCTATATGAAAATTTATAAACCTATTTCAACTCCTTTTATTTCTAGAGTCAAACTTAAAGAGAATTATTCTTTACCATTGGTTGATGTTACTTTATATCAGAAATGTTTTGGTGGCCTCATTTACTTGAGTCACACTTGGCTTGATTTTTCATATTCCATTGGCTTGGTCTCTTGGTTTATGCAGGTTCCCTATGAGATATGATTTAGGTAGCTAAGTAGATGCTCCATTACATTCAAGGAAATCACAATTATGAGACTCAATATATAGTAAGGATTGATATTGACTTGTTTGGGCATAAATATTCTAATTGGGTAGGCGATTCTTAGGATTGCATGTCCACTTCTAGTTATATCTTCTCACTTTGTTTTGGTGTTATATGTTTGTCAAGAAAGAAGTAGAGTGCTATTTATTTTCTCCATAAAGGTTAAGAACTGAGGTATTGTTAATGCTACCACTTAGGTCCTTTATATTTAGCATATTCTCACCAAGTTTATAAATTAGTTTTGGAAGACATCGATCATATTGTGTGAGAACCCAAGTGTTATCTTCATTTCTAAGAACCTAGCCATCATTAAAAAAATAAACACATTGAGGTCCACATGCACTAAATTTATGATCATGTTCATGGATAGCTCCTTGATTTTTACTATTTCCTTACTACTAAGTAAGTAGCCAGTATTTTCACCATACCTTGAAAAAAAGTTTCTTTATTTGTGATTTTTGTTGGAGGTATGAAAGGCTACATCTTAGGAGGTTGACTATTATCTTCCATATTTTATCTCTTTCTCTCTCTCTCTCTCTCTCTCTCTCTATTTGGGGGGCTCTTCTCTATCTTCTTTTGGGAGGCTTCTTCTTTTTGGAGATATTTCCATGTAATGGGTACTTTATTAGGATTCATTTATCTAGACCTATCTTTTCACCAACTGAATTTGCATTTAAGGGGGCTATTATTGTAGTTTTCATTTTTCTTTATATTTGAGTTCACTTTTTCGTAATATGCATAGATTTGATTGTGTATAGGTTTTTATAAATTATACTTATGAGGATAGATAAAATATTTCATAAGAGACATGTATTTAACTTCCATTTCTTCTTGATATTGGAGTTAGTTATTCTCTTTGGATGAATTTTCTAAGTAGTTATAACTCTTAATATTTCTCAATATTTTCTAAGAAGTAATTGTAATCATTTTTTTGAAATCTACCAAGTAGATATAACTCTCAATTATTTCTAGCAGTTCAAGTTACTTCTATTAGATTTACTTGTCTCACTTCTACCTATATATGTAACATTCTTTAAGTTACTTCTCCTATTATATGTATTTGTCTCACTTCTGCCTACATATGTAGCATTCTTTGAGTTACTTCTCATGTTAGATGTATTTGTCTTACTTTTATTTTTTTTTTTTTTGGGTCTCAAGGGTATCCTCAGCTGCCCCGCCCACCCTTACACTAGTTGGGAGGTGCGAGCGGGAGGCGAGACTAATCCCTACGGTCATGGGATAACCAACACCGCCCCCCTAGTGTCCGTGACGGGGTTCATACCGGGCTTGAGAGTCGATCCCAAGACCTCGGGGAGCAAACCCGAGACTTGAGACCAACTACTCTAACCCGTGGGACTCACTTGTACCTATTTATGTAGCACTCATCTCTCATTTTTTTATCATGAAGAGTGATATTTATTTATGTTATTTTGCTTGTCTCTTGCATTACTTGAAACTACTATTTTTCTTTTTTAAATTTAGAATTATTTTTTAAATATTTTATTGTTTTTATTACTACACTAGGTCTTGGATAGTTTCTTAATTCTTTACAAAATCTAACACTTCACTTTTAGGAACTAAAATTGATTTGACTCTACCAAATATTCCTAATTGACTCACCACTACATTAGAAAATTAGGACATGATAATCAAATGCATCAAAATAGAGAAGAAATTGTATAACACTGATTTGATCACTTCTACAATTAGAAAACCAATTACACAATTGTGAAAATAAATTAGGTGGGCATATTTGAATTATGATTGCAAACATAATTTTCTTTGAATCTTAGATCTAAAAATTGTTGGTTTTGATCCATGTAATGTACATAAAAAAATTTGTGTCTACAAAAGAGTTGCAAATGACAAATAATTCTTCTCCCTCTTGTCAAAATCTTAGATATTGATTTAATGGCTTGGTACAATGATCGGACATATCAATAATTCATGTCATATGCCTAATATATTATGCATATGTCAATGCTCTAAACATAATGAGGTGAATAGTAGAGTTTTCTTGCTATGCATGTAGTGTTCTAAATGAATTAGGATTTGGCTTAAATGAATCACCTTAGAATGCAATTCAAATGTTTCACATTTCAAATTGGGTTCTAATAGTAAAATGGAGGGAAACATCCAATCTCAAGATTTAAAACTGAAAATGAAAAACTTGATTCAAATCTACAAATCATTAAACTAACCTAAATCAATTCTATAATCTTCAAAATTGATTCAAGATTACAAATAGATAAATTGTAAATTGAACAATTTTTTTAAAAAATAAATAGAAATAAAATCAAACAAAACCAACATACACATTAACCATTATATTAAGAACAAATCAATTAAAATAAATACAAAATAGACAATTTTCACTATTAGAAAGATGTTTCAACTAATTAATTTTTTTCCAAAAACTATTTCTAATATTCTATTATGCAATTACAATTTATGTTTGTGTGAATCACATGCAGAATCGAATTGATTGATCTTATTGCCACGCACCAAACACACCAATCAAAACCCTGCCCCACTTCACTGACCCTGAAAAAAATCAGGTCAAGGACAAACGAGATTCACGGAGTATTTTAAAAGTAAGCAGACAGCAACAACACCTCTTTTAGGTTAATTTCAGGTTATAGGGACCTTGTCATCAAACTTGGTACATTTTCACTATCCTTTTCAAGCTAATAGAAATATCAGATATATTCAAATTAATTTATACAGTTTCACAGTCTAATTCTCTCCACCTTATGACAGATTTCCTTCATGTATAAACCCAAACAAGAAAAACAGCGATTCACAGACAAAACGTACGCCCTCTTCCATTCTTAGTCCCCGTTTGTATGTGAAGCTCGGAAACCTTTGGAAGAACGATCACCAAATCGTCGTTAATGCCTTCTTCTGCAATGGTCTCCAGCCTTTGGGTGAATGAACGCCTGTTCAACCATATGCTGCTGGCAATACGAGGAGGAACCTCTTCTCTTCTCTCTATCTGCCAACTCACTTCTGTCTTCTCCATTGCTGATAACTCCTTTCTAACCTTCCACCAAACAGACAGAAAATTAGATTGTTAAATGACTTTGCTTTGAAAGAGAAAGCACAGCACCTATTTATAGACTTAAAAACGCACATAGATTCCAGAAATACCAATAATCTTGCCGCCGTTTAGCTGTTTCTGACCATTCTGACTTACGACCTTTAAATTTGGCACGCAAAAACCTCGTTAATTTATTCGAATCTTGCGCCATTATTGGCTATGATCATGGTGGAAATGAGTTGCATATCTTGCTATTACTTGTTTAAGTTGCGGAAAAAGAAAATAAAAGAGATTAGCATGTGGGTATGGTGCAGATGCATTGTTTTGGGTGTTGGAGATGATAACAGTGTGACAAAGAAGGCGTCTCAGGTTATCTGTGAGGCCACATTCGATGTATGAGTGAGATTGGGGATCATTCCTCGTGTTGTATTGTCAGAGGACATCGGCCCCAGAAAAGAAAAAAACGTGAGATTATTGGCATGGTTATGCGGGATTTAGTTGATAATGGTGTAGAATGGATGAAATTGCTCTTCATTACAATATGTGCATGTTACTCACATGTGTGGTATAATAGTTATAATTGAAGAGGATATAAGGACTCTGTCTTTTCGGGCTTTCCATTCAGTAAATTATTTTAATATTTAATTTAGGCTATTTAATATACTAGTATAGATATTTATTTTAAGATGTTTATAGATACTATTATTGATATTAATTTTAAGATGTTCATTCACGCAAAGGCTGGAGACCATTGCAGAAGAAGGCATTAGCGACGATTTGGTCACCATTTTTTCAAAAGTTTCTGAGCTTCACATATAAACAGGGATTAAGAATGGAACAGGTTACATATAGTGTGAGATTTGAGTCTGAAACAAGTCTCACATCTGTAAACTACTATTGAGTCATGGAAAATAAGTTTCAATAGTCATTTAATGGTGAACTAGCTGCCGGTAAAAGCGTCCAAAATATCAGGTGAAAGCCTCCAAAATCTCACTTATCACATAAAAACTAGATAAATATTGATTTGTCAACTGGATGGGAACATTCTATATCCATTTGCAGTGTTTTTTGTCAATTTGATGGAAACTTTCTTTTTTTCATTTACATTATTCTATGTTTTAAATTTGTATGCAATAGTTCACAAGACACATGTATTTAACTCCCATTTATTCTTGATATTGGAGTTACTTATTCTCTTTGGATGTATTTTCTAAGTAGTTTTAACTCTTAACATTTCTCAATATTTTCTAAGTAGTAATTATAATTATTTTCTTGAAATCTATTAGCTGAGTAGGTATAACTCTCAATTATTTCTAACAGTTCAAGTTACTTCTATTAGATTTATTTGTCTCACTTGTACCTATATATGTAACATTCTTTGAGTTACTTCTCCTTTGTTTCACTTCTACTTATATATGCAGCATTCTTTGAGTTACTTCTCCTATTAGATGTATTTTTCTCACTTGCACCTATTTATGTAGCACTCATCACTCATTTTTTAATCATGAAGAGCTATTTATTTATTTTATTTTGCATGTCTCTTACATTGATTGAAACTAGTTCTATTTTTTTTCCAATTTTATAATTATTTTATTGTTTCTATTACTACACTAGGTCTTAGATAGTTTCCCAATTATTTACAAAATCTAACACTTCACTCTTAGATTAAAATCGATTTGACTGTACCAAATATTCCTAATTGACTCACCACTACATTAGAAAATTAGGAAATGACAATCAAATCTATCAAAATAGAGGAGATATTGTATAATAATGATTTGGTCACTTCTACAATTAGAAAATCAATTACACAATTGTGAAAATAAATTAGGTGCACATATTTGTATTATAATTGCAAATATATATTTTTTAAAATCTTAGATCTAAAAAATGTTTGTTTTGATTCTTGTAACATACATAAAAAATCTAGTGTCTACAAAAGAGTTGCAAATAACAAACAATTCTTCTTCGTCTTGTCAAAATCTTGGATATTGATTTAATGACTTGGTACAATGATCAGAGATATCATTCATGTCATAATGCCTAATATATTATGCATCTATCAATGCTCTAAACATAATGAGGTGAATAGTAGTGTTTTCTTCTTATGTATGTAATGTTGTAAATGAATTAGGGTTTGTCTTAAATGAATCACCTTAGGATGCAATTCAAATGTTTCACACTTCAAATTGTGTTCTAGTAATAAATGGAGGGAAACATCCAATCTCAATTTAAAACTAAAAATGAAAAACTATATTCAAATCAACAAATCATTAAACTAATCTAAATCAATTCTATAATCTTCAAAATTGATCCAATATTACAAATAAATAAATTGTAAATTGAATTAGAAAATTTAAAAATATATATGGATAAAATCAAAGAAGACCAACATACACATGAACATATCAATTAAAATAAATACAAAATACACAATTTTCACTATTTGAAAGATGTCTCAACTAACTTTTGAGAAAGTGTCTCAACCTTGCTTTGTTTTTAATTATTAATTGGAAATTTCTAATTATCTTTTAGATGTCATGAAAATTGATAAAAAACTATGACAACTTGCAAAGTGTTTTTAATTGTCAAATTAGAAAAAGCGGAGAAGTTAAATGTGAGCTTAGACAAAGATAAAATATATTTTTTAGTTTTATATGCACATTACTAAAAATGGATAAAATCAGAAGTTGGAATATGAAGTTTCTTTTCTTTTTGATTTATGACTAAATGGTTTTGAAAACTATTCTTGATTTGTGTTTTCTCTCATGCCTATATATTTAGTGCTTGAGTTAAGGGAAAACAAGTTAAGTTGCAGGTGCTGAAGCCATGAAGTGTTGATGGGAGAAGTTGTATTGATGTAACTCATTTGAAGGATTAATGCAAATCTTGGATATTTTTGGATGTGGAGTTTTTTACCGCAAGAGTTTCTCCATGCAATTCTTGAGTTATGATTTACATATTTATTGTAATCTAATTTCATCTTTGATTTAATACTATTTGTTAATTTATTGTAATCTAATTTCATCTTTGATTGAATACTATTTATTAATTTGGACAGTTTAAAGTTTTATCTTATTTTTCAACACTAACTAAATTTTTTCCAAAAACTATTTCTAATATCTTATTATGCAATTACAATTTATGTTTGTGGGAATCACACGCAGAATTAAATTGATTGATTTTATTGCCAACGAACCAAACACACCAACATCAAAACCCTGCACACCCCTTCACCAAGCCTGAAGAAAATCAGGTCGAGGACAAACCAGATTCACTGACCATTTTTAAAAGTAAGCAGAGATTCAGAACACATCTTTTAGATTGATTTCAGGTTGCAGGGACCTTGTCATCAATCATAGTACATTTTTCACTATCCTTTTAAAGCTAATAGAAATATCAGATATGTTCATATTAATTTATACAGTTTCACAGTCTAATTCTCTCCACCTTGTGACAAATTTCCTTCATGTCTAAACCCAAACAAGAAATACAGCAATTCACTGAGAAACGTACGCTCTCTTCCATTCTTTGTCTCCGTTTGTATGTGAAGCTCAGAAATCTTTGGAAAAACGATCACCAAATCGTCGTTAATGCCTTCTTCTGCAATGGTCTCGAGCCTTTGGGTGAATGAATGCCTGTTCAACCATATGCTGCTGGCAATACGAGGAGGAACCTCTTCCCTTCTCTCTATCTGCCGACTCACTTCTGTCTTCTCCATTGCTGATAACTCCTTTCTACCAAACAAACAGAGAAAATTAGACTGTTAAATGACTTTGCTTTGAAAGAGAAAACACAGCACCTATTTATAGACCTAAAAACGCACATAGATTCCACAAATACCAATAATCTTGCCGCCGTTTAACTGTTTCTCACCATTCTGACATACGACCTTTAAATTTGGCACGCGAAAACCTCGTTAATTTATTCGAATCTTGCGCCATTATTGGCTATGATCATGGTGGAAATGAGTTGCATATCTTTCTATTTGTTGTTTAAGTTGCAGAAAAAGAAAAAGAAAAGAGATTAGCATGTGGGTAAGGTGCAGATGCATTGTTTTGGGTGTTGGAGATGATAACAATGTGACAAAGAGGGCGTCTCAGGTTATCTGTGAGGGCACGTTCGATGTATGAGTGAGATGGGGATCGTTCCTCGTGTTGTTTTGTCAGAGGACATCGGCCCCAGAAAAGAAAAAACGTGGGATTATTGGCATGGATATGCGCGATTTAGTTGAGCATGGTGTAGAATGGATGAAATTGCTCTTCATTACAATATGTGCATGTTACTCACGTGTGGTATACTAGTTATAATTGAAGAGGATATAAGGACTCTTGTATTTTCGGGCTTTCTGTTCAGTATATTATTTTAATAGTTAATTTAGGCTATTTAATATACTAGTATAGATATTAATTTTAGGATGTTTATAGATATTAGTATAGATATTAATTTAAAGATGTTTATAGATATTAGTATAGATATTAATTTTAAGATGTTCATTCATTCAAAGGCTCCAAGGCATTAGCAACAATTTGGTGATTGTTTTTTTCAAAAGCTTCTGAGCTTCACATACAAATGGGGATTAAGAATGGAATAGATTACATATAGTGTGAGATTTGAGTCTGAAACAAGTCTGATGCCTGTAAACCACTATTGAGTCATCGGAAAACAAGTTTCAATTGTGATTTAATTGTGAACCAACTGCCATAAAAGCCTCCAAAATATCAGGTAAAAGCCTCCAAAATCTCACTTATCACATAAAAAGTAGATAAATATTGACTTGACAACTGGATGGGAACATTCTATTTCCATTTGCAGTGTTTTTTGTCAATTTGATGACAACTTTCTTTTTTTCATTTACATTATTTTATGTTTTAAATTTGTATGCAATAGTTCACAAGAGACATGTATTTAACTCCCATTTATTCTTGATATAGGAGTTACTTATTCTCTTTGGATGTATTTTCTAAGTAGTTATAACTCTCAACATTTCTTAATATTTTCTAAGTAGTAATGGTAATTATTTTTTTGAAATCTATCAATCCAGTAGGTATAACTCTCAATTATTTCTAATAGTTCAAGTTACTTCTATTAGATTTATTTGTCTCACTTCCAATTTTATAATTATTTTTTAAATATTTTATTGTTTCTATTACTACACTAGGTCTTAGATAGTTTCCCAATTATTTACAAAATCTAACACTTCACTGTTAGATTAAAATTGATTTGACTCTACCAAATATTCCTAATTGACTCACCACTACATTAGAAAATTAGGACATGACAATCAAATGCATCAAAATAAAGGATATATTGTATAACACTGATTTGGTCACTTTGACAATTAGAAAATCAATTATACAATTGTGAAAATAAATTAGGTGCACATATTTGTATTATGCCCTTGCATCTACAACATCATTTACTGGCAACCATAGTAAATTGAATATTTCCTCCCATCCTGCAGGGAACCCACTGTTCAAACCAAGTGGGGTGCTTAGCCCCTACTATCTGTAGGCTAGTTGCAATAGGTGGACATGGAACTGAAGAAGCTGCAATGCGTAAACCATTAGTTTATACCCCAACAAGCAAATCCAGTTTCAAACCGAGTGTAAGCAGAACTATACCCCCCGGAAGCCCATCCCCACACACATCTCGTTCAAGAGCCAATTGGACTAGAACCAATTGATCTAGCGTCATCTCTGCAGGTGCGCCAGCCCAACATATGCCCCAACAAGCAAATCCACTTTCAAACCGAGTGAAAGCAGAACTATACTCCCCGAAAGCCCATCCCCACACACGTCTGTTCGAGAGCCAATTGGATTAGAACCAATTGATCCAGCATCATCTCTGCAGGTGCGCCAACCCAACATCCCTTGCAAATATAAATTTCTTTGAATCTTAGATCTAAAAAATGTCTATTTTGATTCTTGTAAGATACATAAAAAATCTAGTGTCTACAAAAGAGTTGCAAACGACTAACAATTCTTCTTTGTCTTGTTAAACTCTTGGATATTGATTTAATGCTTGGTACAATGATCAAATGTATCGTTCATGTCATATGCCTAAAATATTATGCATATATCAATGCTTTAAACATAATGAGGTGAATAGTAGTGTTTTCTTGCTATGTATGCAATGTTCTAAATGAATTAGGGTTTGTCTTAAATGAATCACCTGAGGATTCAATTCAAATGTTTCACACTTCAAATTGGGTTCTAGTAGTGAAATGGAGGGAAACATCCAATCTCAATTTAAAACTGAAAATGAAAAACTAGATTCAAATCTACAAATCATTAAACTAATCTAAATCAATTGTATAATCTTCAAAATTGATCCAAGATTACAAATAGATAAATTGTAAATTGAATTAGAAATTTTAAAATAAATAGGGATAAAATCAAACAAGACCAACATACACATGAACAAATCAATTAAAATAAATACAAAATACACATTTTTCACTATTAGAAAGATGTCTCAACTAACTGTTGAGAAAGTGTCTCAACCTTGATTTGTTTTTTAATTATTAATTAGCTATTTTTTGTAATTATCTTTTAGTTGTCATGAAAGTTGTTAAAATCTATGACAACTTGCAAAGTGTTTTTAATTGTCAAATTAGAAAGAGCGGGGAAGTTAAATGTGAACTTAGAAAAAGATAAAATAGTTTTTTTAGTTGTATATGCACATTACTAAAAAATGGATAAAATCAAAAGTTGGAAGATGGCGTTTCTCTTCTTTGTGATTTATGACTAAATGGTTTTGAAAACTATTCTTGATTTATGTTTTCTCTCATGCCTATATATTTAGTGTTTGAGTTGAAGGGAAAACAAGTTAAGTTGCAGGTTGTTGAAGTTGTTGAAGTCATGAAGTGTTGTAGGGAGAAGTTGTATTGATGTAACTCATTTGAAGGATTAATACAAATCTTGAATATCTTTGAGTGTAGAGTTTTTTCCCTCAAAAATTTCTCCACGTAATAATTCTTAAGTTATGGTTTGTATATTTAATATAATCTAATTTCATCTTTGATTTAATACTATTTGTTAATTTATTGTAATCTAATTTCATCTTTGATTAATACTATCTGTTAATTTGGACAGTGTAAAGTTTTATCCTGTTTTTCAACACTAACTAAATTTTTTCCAAAAACTATTTCTAATATCTTATTATGCAATTACAATTTATGTTTGTGGGAATCACATGCAGAATTAAATTGATTGATTTTATTGCCAACGCACCAAACACATCAACATCAAAGCCCTGCACACCCCTTCACCAAGCCTGAAGAAAATCAGGTCAAGGACAAACCAGATTCACTGACCATTTTTAAAAGTAAGCAGACAGCAAGAACACATCTTTTAGATTGATTTCAGGTTGCAGGGACCTTGTCATCAATCATAGTACATTTTTCACTATCCTTTTAAAGCTAATAGAAACATCAGATATATTCATATTAATTTATACAGTTTCACAGTCTAATTCTCTCCACCTTGTGACAAATTTCCTTCATGTCTAAACCCAAACAAGAAATACAGCAATTCACTGAGAAAACGTTCGCTCTCTTCCATTCTTTGTCTCCGTTTGTATGTGAAGCTCAGAAATCTTTGGAAAAACGATCACCAAATCATTGTTAATGCCTTCTTCTGCAATGGTCTCGAGCCTTTGGGTGAATGAACGCCTGTTCAACCATATGCTGCTGGCAATACGAGGAGGAACCTCTTCCCTTCTCTCTATCTGCCAACTCACTTCTGTCTTCTCCATTGCTGATAACTCCTTTCTACCAAACAAACAGAGAAAATTAGACTGTTAAATGACTTTGCTTTGAAAGAGAAAACACAGCACCTATTTATAGACCTAAAAACGCACATAGATTCCACAAATACCAATAATCTTGCCGCCGTTTAACTGTTTCTCACCATTCTGACATACGACCTTTAAATTTGGCACGCGAAAACCTCGTTAATTTATTCGAATCTTGCGCCATTATTGGCTATGATCATGGTGGAAATGAGTTGCATATCTTTCTATTTGTTGTTTAAGTTGCAGAAAAAGAAACGAAAAGAGATTAGCATGTGGGTAAGGTGCAGATGCATTGTTTTGGGTCATGGAGATGATAACAGTGTGACAGACAAGGCGTCTCAGGTTATTTGTGAGGCCACATTCGATGTATGAGTGTGATTGGGGATCGTTCCTCGTGTTGTTTTGTCAGAGGACATCGGCCCTAGAAAAGAAAAACGTGGGATTATTGGCATGGATATGCGCGATTTAGTTGATCATGGTATAGAATGGATGAAATTGCTCTTCATTACAATATGTGCATGTTACTCACATGTGTGGTATAATAGTTATAATTGAAGAGGATACAAGGACTGTCTTTTCGGGCTTTCTGTTCAGTATATTGTTCTAATATTTAATTTAGGCTATTTAATATATTAGTATAGATATTAATCAGGGTTACACGGGGACGGGTTTTGGTCTTTGTACCCGTCCCAGGATAGGGGGCATCTTGGGACGTTTTCTGGCGTCTTCAAATTTTCTGTTTAACATGGATGTACCAGGGACGGCTGGCCGGCCCTTTTTTCTATGTGGACCCCACACCCTTCTAATCTTAAAATGAAACATAAAACTTGCTTTCTAAGTCATTTGAGTTCATTTTTACATTCCAAAAAAGATTGCAGTTAAGAGAAAAGTGAGCAAGAGAGAGAGGAGGGTTTGAAGGAGCAGTTGGACAACAAAATCTAGTATTCAATAGCAAAAATAGAGAGCATCAAACAACAACTAGCGAGAGAAGTAACTCAAACTCTCATACTCATACTCAAGTGGCAGTGACTCAAACTTTGAGTTTGATTTTGATGCAATGTTGGCAAATGCCCATTAGAGGCAGCCATCATACTTTCTATTACTATGTTTCTGACATTTGTGAGTGTCATTTTGACATTTATAGTGCAAACTTGTAACCTTTGGGTATTTTATTTTTAAAATTTAATATCATATGCACTTTGATTGTTTGACATGAATTATAGAAGCAATTAAGTAGCTGTAGTACTATTAATTTGTTTCACTCTCATCACTCATGTGAACTCTATTTTTGTGTATTACTAAGTACTTTTGATTCTATAATGTATATGTCAATATGATTACATTTGATATATATATATATATATCCCAAAAATCCCCAAAAAAATTTCGTCCCTCAAACACGTCCCCGGTCCCCACATCCCTAGTGGAACATAAATATTAATTTTAAGATGTTTATATTGATTGTGTTATATTTTATTATATTATTTGTAGTTATTATGAATGAATTAATTGAAATTTATATATGTTTCTTTTAGTTATCTTATATTAATATAAGTATTTTTATTTATAATATTTATATAAATATTATTTTTGATATTTATATAAATTATGATATACATATATTAAAACATAAATAAGTAAAAGATAGATACAAATAGATAATATTTTCATGAATTATTTTAATTTTTATTGATGAGTTTATTTATTTTTCAATAGTAATATAATAAAATACTAAAATACTTATTGTCTTTAAAAAATTTATATGAAAGACATACTCAAATATTATTTTTGAAGAGTTAATCTTTAAAATATACTTTAAATTAAAAATATATTTAAATCTTAAATAAGCTATACACACATATACTAGGACTTGCATCTAAATGAGATGCAAAGATTACCTAGATAGAGAACTATATGTGGTTAGATTAAACAAATAATAATAAGTGCTAAAAAATGGAATGAAATAAACTTAGACAGATGTAGATTTTTTTTCTAAAAGAAATTACTTATTATCTGATTTTGATTGAAAGTTGGCATCTAATTGGCAAAAAATACTGCAAACAAAAATATAATGTTCCTATCTAGTTGGTAAATCAATATTTATTTGGCCTTTATGTGATAAATGCGATTTTGGAGGCTTTACCATTAAACAACAATTGTTTTACCATTAAACTGCAGCTGAAACTTGTTTGTAGTCATGAGATAGATTATTAACAACCACCAAACTTGAAAGAAATGGAAAGATTTTATGGGAGAGGTTATGAACTTATGAAGAAATTGGGTTATAGTGGAAAAGGAAGTGGAAAGAAAGAAGAAGACATCTGTGTTCTTGTAGAACCCAATACACAAGAGACAAAAAGTGGTTTGGGATATTTCCCTTCTAAGATTACGAAAGCAACGAAAAGACCCTCGCTAAACATCAACACCATCATGTGTAATCCTAAAAAAAGTTTGACCTTGAAGCATCCATAATTGATTGATACAACTTGTGAAGAATCATTGGAGTTTTTTGAAGATGATGAAGCCTTGAAAGAAATGTTAGGAGTTTATGACAAATCATTCACTCCTCCTAAAAGGAGGTGGCTTACATGTGCTATGATTAGTACCACTTGCAAAAAGATGGAGAAGAAGAAAGTAGTGAAGTTGACATGAACAAAGAAGAATACAACCCTGAATTTTTGAAACAAAATGCGCTTCCCTTAGGAGATACCGTGGACATAAAGATGGATATTAACAATGAAGACAAGGTGATTAAGATAGGAAAGTGCCTCGATGATGAAGAACAAGAAGAACATGCATGTTTACTTCATTGAGGATGTCATCACATCATCGAGGAGGTGTGAGAGGTAAGGATTGTTTTTTGTTTTGAATTTGTTAGTTTTAGGTTGTTTTTGATATTTATTTTTTGAATTTGTAGGAGATGTTAATCAACTTTCAAACCCTCCTCAAAATCCTCAAGAAGCACATCAACAACAAGAGGAACAAAATCTTGAACAAGCACAACAAGAACAACAACAAAAAAATCCTCAAGTTAATCAGCCACAACCTCAATCTCCCCCACCAATCCCTCAACATCCTCTTGACACTCAACAAAACTTAATGAGCGGAATTGAGAAAAAAATAAAAAATTGAGGATTTAATCAAGAGGTTGAACAATCCAAACGGTTCAATTGTGGAAAGAATGACCTAGGAACTTCATTGAAATAAATGTTTAAACATGTAGATTCAATCAACAAACAATTAACTGGTTTGCAAGATAGGAGGTAGGAAGGTAGGGCTTATTACCAAGATAAATTATCATATTTAAAGATGTAAAAGATTTAAAAATTACAAAAGGTGATTTGTGTGCATTATTCATTGAATCATAGTCAAAAGCAAATCTCTCCCTCAATGCGAAGAGGTTTCCTATTCAATGGTGCCACCGCCAAGAGATTAGGAATTTTTTTTGGGATAGGTGGTACATGGTTTTTGATGACCCACCATGCAACAATTAGGAATTCCCACAGTATTTCCTTAGGAAACTATACTGTGAGTTCATCTTGAACAAAATCCCAAATTATTTTGATATGAGGGACTTCCAGGGGAGAGGTGGGGGGTCATATCAAGATAGGCTCGATGCACAACATGATCCTATGCAACAAGGGAGACGAACTCTTGCTAGGTCGCCTCATGAGCACATCGTCATCCCTTTCGTCACGAAGAAGAGTGTCAACGTAGATACTTTACATGCCATCAACTCTAACCCAGAGTGTCATCCAACATGCCAGCCCTATTCTACAACACCATCTAGGGGAGTCTTCGAGTGGTGGGCTTCGATCCCATTTGTGTCAATCTTGTAGGGCAACTTGTTCATATGACCCCGCCGACACTCAGGAGGCTACTATGTAGGATCCATTTGCAGCTAGGGAGATGGAAAGGGAAGCTAACATTTTACATGTGGCCTATGAGATTGATACTCAGGTAAAAGTTAACATGTTGATTGAATTTAATTTATTAAATTTCAATTTTGAAATGCAAGATTAACTAATTTATTTTTATGATTTTCATAAAATTGCAGGGTCACAGTGTTGATATTAGGTACATCAACCCCACACCTAATTATTTCTCCACTACACCTACCGTTGAGGTATGTAACTAGTAAACAATTATAAATTTATTAGATTTTAATAGAATTGTTTGATAATTGGTATTTTAATATGTGATTTTTGATGTTGAATAGGCTAATATTGGAGGTTTTGTGGGAACACCTCCCAGTGCCAGTGGATTTAGTCAAACCTACACATAGGTAATAGAATAAAGAGTTTAACTAATGAATTATACTTAATAGATTTGTGTAGTTTTTATTCATATCATTGATTACGTTGCATTGCACATCTTTCAAACTCAAAGAATTACTTCACATTCCATAACTAATAACTAGATGTTGATAGATGACAAAATTTCAACTACAATATTGTTGTTTAGAAAGTCAACATAATCAGTGATGCAATTACTTCACATAGCATAAGTAATAAGTAGGAGCAACTACCAATTGCATTTGCTTGTCATGACATTCCATGAGACCACTTTTTACTGAGGCATCTTTTCAGACAGTTCACTACCTTGTCTATGCTATGGATGCTTGGAAGGAATATATATGAAAGAATAATAGTAAGAAATAGCATGGAAGAGGAAATGAGTTGTTTGAAAAAATGCCTCAAAGAAATGCGGTCTCATGGTGATGTCCATCACCATGAGACACAATTTCCTTGAGGCAATTTTTCAAAAAGCTCATCGCCTTTTCTATGCTACCACATTTTCCATACATGTCTACAAAATTTTTTTATCAAACATTTCATTTCCTCATTGCTGTGGCTAAAAGCTTAAAAAAGGTGTTTTCCAACAAACTATGGATGCTTGGTAATGCAACCACGGTCAGAGGGTCCTCAAAGAGAATAGTCAGTACCATGCAACAAGAGTCACACAATGGAAGCAACACATAAAATGGAAGCAAATACCAATTCAAACATTCTTATTATTAGAAAATTCAATTACAACTAGTCGCCAACATCCGGGCTTATAGATTCAGGTCACATGCCTGATTACAACATGCTCAAAATACCATCTTCCTACGTGCTCTTTGATGCGAGTGAAATTCCTATAGAATGGATATTTTTTTCTCTAATTTTTAACTCTACTACCTTCTAATGATGAATTACAATGCTTTATATACATTCACAAATCTAGAATCATCTGCGTCAGCCCAAAGATTATTACAATCTCTGATTAAAGAAAATGTAATGTGTGCATGCATATGTCGGCCTGAAATTTGAATTACTCCAAGGTGAATGCACAAGATGAAGTGTGGACCTAAATCAAGGTTGGGGACACTCCATAGAACAATTCAAATCACACCAACAAGATCTGCAAGATACGGAAATGATCCACAAGCGATCAAACTAGCCGAAAGATAAGAAATTTATTCTGGTGTCGGTTCAAGAAATTGCCACATAATTCAAAGCGATAACTTGCTAGAAAATGAACCAATCACGCTCAAATCTTGGAATAAAGTAAATGAAAATGACTATTATGTAAACATAGATCCACAAGGTCTGGCGAGCAAACATGAAGAATTACTTAATATGCCAACTTGAACTGAACAAAAACTGAACAAAGAGAAACTGGAATGAAAATATTTTTGGGTGATGCAAGATTGCCACAACCCAAGGATGCTCCTGCATCAGACACCCCTAGCGAAAAAAAGATGTTCCATGAGAGGCACTCATGAACATCAGACTAGTTTTGAGATATAGATCCCATTCTCATTCTTGATCCAAATGTCTTCTCTATCTCTATTTCTCTTCCTCCTAACCTCCCTTCTTTCCTCTGTCAGATCCTGCAACTTATTCTTCTCTTCTCCTTCCTTTCCCTACCTCATACCTGCACAAGGTAATAAGGGACATTTACCACCACTCACCTTTTTCCACCCATCTGATCTACCTCTTCTATAAGACTTCAACTTATCTGCTATTTTATCTACAACTGAAGTGTTTTGCTACACAGATTTTCCTTTACATTCTTTTGGTTCCATCTCTCTTCCAGATTTAACCACAAGGTTCTTCAAACCCATGCTACCCTCCAATACAACCTCTGCATTTCACTTCTCAACTCTACAACTCAACACAAGACTCAAGTTCCTCACTTCCTTACGACTACTTATTCTTAAAGGAAGCCAAAGTAAACTTCTACCCATCCTTCTCTACAGTAATCAGATTCCTTCTGTAGTCATATATAGCTCCTCTTTCAATCTGCCAAGGTCTACCCAATAGAACATGGCAAGCACTCATAGTCAAAACATCACACAAAACTTCATCTCTAAAGTGGCCAATATTAAAGCTGCTCACCCAACACTGCTCTTTCACCTTCCTTACATGATCTTCTTGTAACCAACTTATCCTATAAGGACAAGGATGCAAAAACCTCTTCAAACCAAGTTTCTCCACCATCTCCTCAGATGCCAAGTTATTAGTACTTCCAGTATCCACAATAACCTTACAACACTTACCTCCTGATTTACACACAATCCAGAAAAGATTCTTCCTTTGTGAAGTCTCAGTCTCTTCCCTGCTCTACCTCATCAAAACTCTCCTAAGCATAAGAGATCTCTTGGTGCCCAGTCTGATTGTCATCTTGTAGAATTCCTGAGTATACTCTTTCACACTCATGTCCATCTGCTTCAGGTTCTGCAACTTCTTATACAGTTACAACTCATAGTTTTCCAGAATAAACTTAGCTTTCAGTCTCACAACCATCTATCTCCACCGAGTGATTCTTGTTTCACCATTTTCCACTCTATCCTTCTGCAACTCTTTCAACCATAAATCAGCATGTCCTTTCAACTTAGTTTGTTCCAACCTAACCCTCAATGAGTCTCTAATATCCTCAAGCTCAAAATAGTCTTCCAACTCTCCTATCAAGTCTACCAAGTCTTCTAGATTCAATGTACTAGAGAAGTTAGAAACCTCCACCCTATAACTTTTACTTACTTGTGCCACTGCTCTTAACAATCTCTCTTCTCTCTCATCTATTAGTCCTTCAGCCTCTTCAGCCTCAAGTTCTTCTGTAACTTCTTCATATTCATCCTTCAGTTCAGGGTTTCTCCACAAACCACCCAAGAGGTTCTGGATATCATTCCTCATCTCATTTCTAAAGTCCTCCATCATCTACTCCATTCTTCTAGGGTTCATCCTTCTCGGCGGCATCTCTTCCCCTGCTTGGTGCAATACCCTCAACTTGGTGATCTAACTACAAGGTTTCAATTTCCTTTCTCTTAGTGAGCTATTGAACACACTTACAACCTACCTCAAATCAATGATCTATTCACAACCCACTCTGATACCATCTAATGTAGCCACGGTTGAAGGGTCCTCAAAGAGAACAGTCTAGACCATGCAACAAGAGTCACATAATGGAAGCAACACAAAAAATGGAAGCAAATACCAATTCAAACATTCTTATTATCTTAAAATTCAATTACAACTAGCTGACAACATCTGGGTTTATAGATTCGGCTCGTAGGCCTGATTACAACATACTCAAAATACCATCTTCCTACATGCTCTTTGATGTGAGAGAAATTCCTATAGATCAAATCTTTCTTTCTCTAGTCTCTAACTCTTATGCCTTCTAATGATCAATTACAATGTTTTATATATATTCACAAATCTAGAATCATCCGCGTCGGCCCAAAGATTATTACGATCTCCGATTAAAGAAAATGTAATATGTGCATGCATATGTCAGCCTGAAATTTGAATTACTCCTCAATGAATGAACAAGATGAAGTGTGGACCTAAATCAATGTCGGGGGCACTCCATAGAATAGTTTGAATCACACCAACAAGATTTTCAAGATACGGAAATGATCCACAAGTGATCGAACTAGCCGAAAGATAAGAAATTTATTCTAGTGCCAGTTCAAGAAACTGCCACATAATCCAGAAGTAATAACTTGCCAGAAAATGAACCAATTGTGCTCAAATCTTGGAATAAAGTAAATGAACATGACTACGATGAAAACATAGATCTACAAGGTTTGGCGAGAAAACATGAATAATTACCGAATCTGCCAACTTGAACTGAACAAAAACTAAACAAAGAAAAACTAGAATGAAAATATTTTTGGGTGATGCAAGATTTCCATGACCCAAGGATGGTCCTGCATCACTTGGAAAAAATCTATCAAAGCATAATAGTAATCAATAACATAGACAAGGAAGTTAGTAGTTTGAAAAAATGCCTCAAAGAAATGTGGTCTCATGGTGATGGAATGCCATTCCATCACAATGAGACCACATTTCTTCAAGGAATTTCGTCAAACTCACCACCTTTTTCTATGATACCACATTTTCCATACATGTGTACCAAAGCATTTTATCAAACTACTCACTTTCTTGCTACTATGGCTAAAAGCCTAAAATAGGTGCTTTCCAACAAACTATGGATGCTTGGAAAAGTTTCTATCAAAGCATAATAGGAAACAATAATACCATAGAGAAGGTAATGAATTGTTTGAAAAAATTCCTGAAAGAAATGTGGTCTTATGGAGATGGAATGCCATGATGTGCATTTTTTTGTAATGGCATTCCATCACCATGAGACCCCATTTCTTTGAGGATTTTTTTCAAATAGTTCATTTTCTTCTCTATGCCACCACAATTATTGTACATGTCTATGAAAGCATTTTATCAAACAGTTCATTAGCTTGCTGCTATGGGTAAAATCCTAAAAACACATGCTTTCAAACAAGATATGGATAGGGAAAATAGTAAGCATGATAGTAAAAAATATATAGTTTAATAAGTACTCAAAATTTTGTTCATTATCTCATACATTATAAGTCATGACATGGATCACTATTCTAGTTTTTTGTGATTGAATAATTTGTTGTTTTATTTTCAAATGTTGCAAGCGGAAATGGCCCTGAATGTGACAAGGGTAATGGAGATCAATGTTTCATCTGCTATAGAATCCTCAATGGCTCTGATAGGGGAGGTATGAGGAAAATTACTAAATTTCAATTTACATTCGTTGTTATAGATGTTAGTTAGTGAAAAATCAAACCATTATTGATTCGTAGTTTAATTTCTATTTGGATGGTTTATACAGGGCTTCAACACACCTCAACATGGGTATTTGAATATTTCCCTCATGGAGAGTGATCATCAGATGGCGGTAAGTGATTATTTTGTTAAATATATCATTTTTTATAATGTAATTTCTATATATTAATGTCTTTACTTCTTATTGAACATATAGGAATTGACCAAGAACTAAAACCTAGGAGGAGCACTAGGGGCACTCCTCGACTGGAGCATAAACGAGTGATAGACGTATCACCATCCGATCAACAAGCAAAGGGCAAGAGTTTATTTCTAGAGCATGGAGAGCAATGACTTTTGATTCCATAGCCCTTTGTTGTATGCCTATATGGCATTTTTGTACATATTTTGTATTGCATATATTTGACATTGTATACCTATATGGTATTCTCATAAGCCTATATGGCTATTTTGTACCTATATTTTATACTTATATCAAAATATATGGATGTATGCCTGCATGGCTATTTGGTTAATACAAATATTTTTTATTGATGGTGTCCATATTTGCATTATAAATCCATGGTTCAGTAGATATGAGTTACGTGTATTCAAGTGTATACTTTACAATTTACATGTATACTTTGTGACATGTGTATTCGAATGTATTCTTTTTGACTTATGTGTTTTCATGCGTATACCTTGTATTCATGCATATACTTTGTATTAATTTGTGTATACTATGTATTCGTGTGTATACTTCAAGCCTTACGTGTTTTTGAGTACTTGTGCTTCCCTTATTCACATGTACATGTTTGACTTATTAACGTGTATAGTTATTAATTGGCTAGCCCTAGCATTGATCATTGTTGTCCTTCATGGTTTGTCTTGAATATTAATTGATTGATGCTAAACAACTTTATCTAAAAGAAAAAAACATGTTTTCAATTGGTATTGCATGAATTGATTCATAAAAAGATTCCAATATATTTAATCCTTTGAGTGGAACAACTCAGTTAAGCAAAGGATACATAATCTTCACAACACTTGCAAAACATAATATTCATAATAGATGAAGTAGTTAACTTCTTGACACATTATCATACAAACATTTATCTTGAATAGTCCTTAAACATTTTCACAACATAGTCCTCATAGTGCAGAATGAATTATTGTGTTCTTGATCCATCACCATATAAACACATCGAAAGATTTATATATCAAATTTTTGCAATATTATTTCTTGTATAGGAATTGGACTAAGGAGAAAGCAAGTTATAAAATTTATAATACAAATAAGAAATGGACTCAATGATGGAAACTTTATTTATCACACCAAATAATAAATGTACGTGAGAGCATCACTTGTTTCTCTTAGACTCCAATTTTCAAGCATAGAAAATCATTTCAAATGAAAATGACAAAATGCTTCACAACCAAAGTTGTGAATTGAGGAAAAATAAAATGTTTAGAAGATCCACCATTGTACGCATTTACAATTGGTTGTATGTTATTGTAAGGGCAAGGAGGATAATTGAAAAATGTCTTTTGCTTGCTAGACTTGAGGATGATTGATGCAATGACATGGAGGCCTTCAATCCACTTTCACCATACAAAGAACTTGCAACCACTTTTCTTCCCCCAAATCGCTATCTTGGCTTGTTTTCACCTAGTCTCTCTAGTAGGTCAGCATACCTACCTTTCTTGACATAACTTTCAAATTTTCTAAACAATCTCTCCAACCCTCATTCTTTTCAAACACTCTTTAACACATACTTTCACATGTCTCAAAATCCCATGAGACTCTTGTTGGCAATACAAAGGCAGACAACTGAGAGGGGGGGGGGTGAATTAGTTGTCACAAAAATTCAAAAATTATTCAACTTATTAACCTTATTCTCGGATTTGATAATTAACCATGAAAACATAAATCATCAACACATTAGAATCACACATAACACCAATATTTTTTTTTACATGGAAACCCTATTAGGGGAAAAAACACGGTGGAGGTCAATCCACAAGATTATACCCTATTAAAAGTATAATGAAAATGAAATATGGGGAATGCACATGCATTTAGGCGCACTGCCTAGAGCTCACTTCTCAATTACAAAGGAAGACACACTATCTTACAAAGAGATTCATATTACAACCATTTGGATTTTGAACTGAGAAAATAGCATATGCTAATGCTTGATTATAGTTCCAATTAAGCACAAGAACACTTCTCCACTCTTCTTCACTCTTCCTCACACTCTGATTTTCCTTCGAATGATTTAGAACATAATTCACACATATCATACACAACCACACCCTCTTGCACACTTAAATTCAAATAAAAAATCACTTATATATATCTGTAACATGAAATTTCATCGCTACAAGTCGGCCACAAATAAATAATAAAATGAATATAAACTGTCAGCCTAAAACATTAAAGATTATCAATGCGAATCAACCAAGGTAGGACACAACTTAGTGAGGACCCAAAACAACATCTCCAACACAAAGAAAATTCAATTAACTTCTCATTGAAGATCCACAACATGCTACAATCACTATGTCGGCCAAGAACAAGAAAAACATGAACATGCAAGAGAAAATCTTATATCATGAGCACAATGATCAATGAAAATGTGTAAAAAAGATAGAGAATGATCTAGAAACATCCACAAGCATCACAAATTGCAAGAGAAGCATCTGAAATAGCTAAACTAACTGAAATAGCCTCATCTTCAATCAGGAACGCCAATTGAAGAAACAAAAAATCTGTTAGAATGAAAATCTTCATAACTTGATCAAATCTTCATGCGGATCTCTAAAAATCAATGTGGTTAAAATAGATACACTCAGCAACAAACCCTTTATTCCACAACCTCTGATCAACAATGTACATAGATAACCACCATACTGAACTTCATTTCACCACTGACAACCTGCAACTCATTTATTACAATTTTCTCAATATCCTCGACATATATAGCTTCAAATAAATTTATGCTAATAGTGTTGACATCAATGAAAACCAAGTATTAGCAACATAACCACAACATCCAACAATCTCCCCCTTTGGCATTGATGGAAACACATGATGTGAAAAACACCATCAATGCAACTAACTCCTGCTTAGGATTTGACTCATCTTCTCTTGAACACTTTCACATAATATTTCTCCCCACAAGGATATTCTCCTCAAATAATCACCAGTTTTTTAGATGAATCTTCTCCTCCTTTGACATCAATGAAAAATATCTCTAAGCTATGAACCATCTGACTACTCCCCTTGAGTAGTAGCCACCACAACATCAATCTGAAGTAAGATATAATTGTGAAATGCATAGACTGATGCAATGCAATGCATCCTTAGTTCTGATTAGGAGGGGTAATCATCACTAGCTTCCCTCTGAGATACTCAAAAGTATCCTTAGGCAACGACTTGGTAAAGATGACTGCAATCTACTCCTTAGTAGGCACATACTCCAATCTAATTTATTTTTCACTTACCTTCTCCCTCAAAAAGTGAAAATTTATAGATATATGCTTTTTTTTTTTAATGCAACACTGGATTCTTGGAAATTTTAATAGCACTTGATTTATCACAAAATATAGTAATAGTCTCATCACATATAAGTCTAATATCCTTTAGCATTTGTTTCATCCACAATACTTGAGTACAATTGTTAGCAACAACAATGTATTCGGCCTCTACAGTAGACAAGGAAATGACATTCTGCTTCTTGCTTAACCACGAAATTAGCTTCTTACCCAAGAAAAATGCTCCACCACTAGTAATTTTTTTGTCATTCACATCTCCTTCCCAGCCAGCATCAGTAAAGGCACTCAAAGTAAGATCATCTTTAGGATACCATAGGCCAAGATCAACAGTTCCCTTCAAGTATCTAAAAATTCTCTTCATAGTAGTCACATGAGATTCCTTCGGATTATCTTGAAATCTTGCAATAATACATACAATATTTATGATATCAAGCCTAGTTTGAGTTAAGTAAAACAATCCACCAATCATTGATTTGTATCTTATCTGATTTGCTTTCGAAGAATCATCTTCTGTTGTCAACTTGCATCTAGTCACCATGGGTGTACCAACTGGCTTTGAATCTTCCATATCAAACTTTTTTAGCAATTCCTTCACATACTTGGACTGAGATATAAAAATCACTTTATCTATTTGAGTAATTTGCAATCCCAAAAAGAATTTCATCTCACCAATCATAGACATTTCAAATTCATTCTGCATCTCATTATCAAGCTTCATTCACAAACCATCATCTCCTCCAAAAATGATATCATCGACAAAGACTTCAACAATCAAATTTTTATTATGATCAATCTTGAAATACAAATTATTATCAACAGTACCTAAATGTTAAACCCAACCTTTAGCAAATAATTTTCGAATCTTGCATACCATCCTCTAGGGGCTTGCTTGAGTCCATAAAATTATTTCTTCAATCGACACACCATATCTTCTTTATCAGTCAATTGAAATCCATCAGGTTGCTGAATATACACTTTTTCTAATTCACCATTTAGAAAAGCTGATTTTACATCCATCTGATAAAATTTTTAGTTCTTGTGAGCAACATAGGAAAGAAATAATATTACAAATTCAATTCTAGCAATAGGGGAAAAGGTCTCTTCAAAATCAATTTGTTCCATCTGTGAATATCCTTTACATACTGATCTTGCTTTGTTTCTAACCACGTCACCTTGCTCATTCAGTTTGTTTCTAAAGACCCATTTGGTTCTAATTACATTCTTGTCCTTAGGTCTGGGAACAAGAGTCCATTTATCATTCTTCTCAATCTATTTTAATTCTTCTTTCATTGCTTCAACCCAATGCTCATCTTTACATGCTTCATTCACAGGTCAGTAGGCTCAGTCTTTGATATCAAGCAATATTCTTCTGCAATCTTTCTTCTAGTCTAGACACCTTTGTTCTTATCACCTATAATTTGATCTTCTAAATGATTCAATCTTACATACCTCAGAGTCTTCTTAGGATGTTCTTCAACTTCAGGCTCTTCTAATCTCTCTTTTGCTCTTTCACCAGTTTCTCCTTCTTCTTTTTCTTGATTCACCAGATTGATTTTCACTTGATTTGTAGTGTGAACTTGCTTTCCTTTGTTTGTACTATCATCCTGATCATCAGAGTCATATCCATAGGTTCTGTATAGTGTACCAGAGTCTTCATCAACCTTAACATTTGCACTTTCAACCATTTTCTTCAATCTTTTATTGTAAGACTAGTAGGCCTTACTTTTAGTAGAATAACCCAGAAAGATTCCTTCATCACTCCTAGCATCAAAATTTCTTGTCTTCATCTCTCTTAATATAACATCTACTTCCAAATATCTTGAATTATTTAGTAGTAGGATTTTGACTAGTCCATTGCTCAAAAGGGGTCTTAACAGTATCACCTTTGATTTGTACCCAGTTGAGTGTGTACACAGTAGTAATCACAACTTCTCTCCAATAGATATGAGGAACATTTCCTTCTAGCATCATAGTCTCTTTATTCCATGTTCTTCATCAATTGTTCTGTTCTTCCTTTCCACAAATCCAATTTGTTGAGGGGTCCGTGGTGCAAATAATTGTCTCTTTATTCCATGTTCTTCACAAAAAGAATTAAATTCACCGGAAGTAAATTCACCACCTCTATCTGATCTCAAACATTTAATCTTCAAACTTGCCTATGTCTCAACCATAGCTTTAAAGATCTTGACCTTTTCTAGTGCTTTAGATTTCTCCCTTAAGAAAGTAACCCATACCATTCTAGAATAATCATCAATGAGTAACATGAAATACTTGTAACTTTGCAAACTTTTGAACTTAGAGGGACCATATAGATCAGTATGCACAAGCTCTAACAATTCATTTGAACAATTATTTTTACTTCGAAATGAAATCCTAGTTTGCTTTCCCAATTGACATTCCTTGCATATTGCATTAGTAGGTTTCACCAACTTAGGTAGATCTCTCACAACCTTAGTGGAACTTATCTTGACAATATTATCAAAGTTAACATGACACAAGCTCCTATGCCATAACCAAATTTCATCAACTTGAGCAATCAAACAACTTTTACTAGCAACACTCAAGTGAAAG
This sequence comes from Sequoia sempervirens, assembly GCA_007258455.2. NCBI lineage: Eukaryota > Viridiplantae > Streptophyta > Pinopsida > Cupressales > Cupressaceae > Sequoia > Sequoia sempervirens. Next base: position 34,211,900 of record VDFB02000003.1, on the reverse strand, counting down.
ATATTACCTTTTGTTTTTGTACTTGATGCAATTTCATTTTCAAAACTCAATATTTTGCACTTTCCATCCTTGAACAGAAGATTGTATCCCTTATCAACCATTTGACCAACACTCAAAATATTATGCTTCAAGCCTTCCACATATAGAACATCATCAATATTATGCTTACCATCAAGAGAAATGCAGCCTCTTCCATGGATCACACTAGCTGTATTATCACCAAATCTCACAACACCATCATCATACTTTTCCAAGCTTACAAACTTAGTTTTGTCTCCTATCATATGATGTGAACATCCACTATCAATCACCCATTCATCTTTCTCTTCAACTCTAGCAGCCAAAGCTTTCTCCACATTTGTAAAACCAACAGATTCAATAGATATAGGATTATTTTCTTTGATAGAAATAAATACCAATTCATCATCACTTCTATTTCCTTTATCAGATTCATCATCTACCATGCCTTCATCAAAAACATAGTAACACTTCTTTTGAAATCTAGGCTTGTTATGTCTTGGTTTAGCAACTCTTTTCAGACACCTTGATGCAAAATGACCTATCTTATTGCAAGAAAAACATTTAAGATGAAATTTTCCTTCATACTTACCTTTTCCTCTTGGTACTCTTTTGAAAATAAGTGCTTCCAACTCTTCTAGCTCTCTTTCTTCTTAAATTTGTCTAATTTCATCCTCATACTTGAATGTCTTTCTAGATGAACTTTCACCCAAATCATATCTCTGTCTATCTCTTCCAGAAGTAGTAGCCTTAAATGTAGATTCAACCTTAGGAAGGGCATCACCAAATTTTCTCAACTCAAAAGCAATCAACTTACAAACCAATGTATCTTCGGTTATATTTGTTACAGTCCAAAGCTCTTAAATAGCACTAGCTTTGACTTTGTAAGAATCAGGCAAGGATCTAAAAACTTTAGCAACAATCTCAGATTCATCTATCTTTCCACTAGCACATCTAATACCACACACAAGCTCATTCACTCTTTGCATGAAAGTATTAATGTTCTCATCATCACCCATTCTCAACCTTTCATATTTTCCTTTCAAACTCTGCAACTTAGCAATTTTCACATTAGCATCACCTTCATACAAGGTTTCCAAATTTTTCTAGATCTCATGACCAGTCTTTAGATCCATAACATTTTTCATCTCAGAATCAGTCAAAACACTCAACAAAGCTTCCTTAGCCCAGATATTATGCTCAGCATATGTACTATTTGGTGGAATAACATATCTATTACTTGCAATGCTCCAATAGGCTTCACCAATGTATCTCAAATGGCACTCCAATCGAGTCTTCCACAAAGAATAATTTGTTCCATCAAATTTGGGACTATCCTTCTTGTAACTTGCCATCGTGGATCATCTTAAGGTGTTAAACTTCTTCCAAGGAACTTAGCTCTGATACCAATTGTTGGCAATACAAAGGTAAACAACTGAGAGGGGGGGTGAATTAGTTGTCATAGAAATTAAAAACTTATTCAACTTATTAACCTTATTCTCAGATCTGATAATTAACCATGAAAACATAAATCATCAACACATCAAAATCACACATAACACCAAGATTTTTTATATGTGGAAACCTTGTTAGGGGAAAAACCATGGTGGAGGTCAGTCCACAAGATTATACCCTATTAAAAGTATAATGAAAATGAAATATGGGGAATGCAAATGCATTCAGGTGCACTACCTAAAGCTCACTTCTCAACTACAAAGGAAGACACACTCTCTTACAAAGAGATTCAGATTACAGCCATCTGAATTTTGAATTGAGAAAATAGAATTTGCTAATGCCTGATTACAGTTCCAATTAAGCACATGAACACTTCTCCACTCTTCTTCACTCTTCCTCACACTTTGCTCTACCTTTGAATGATTTAGAACATTATTCACACATTTCATACACAACCACACCCTCTTGCACACTTAAATTTGAATAAACAATCACTTATATATATATATATATATATCGACAACATGAAATTTCATCGCTACAAGTCGGCCACAGAGAAATAATAAAATGAATATAAACTGTTAGCCCAAAAAATTAAAGATTATCAATGTGAATCAACCAAGGTTGGCCACAAATTAGTGAGGACCCAAAACAACATCTCCAACACAAAGACACTTGAATTAACTTCTCCTTGAAGATCCACAATAGACTACAATCACTATGTTGACCAAGAACAAGAAAAACATGAACACATAAGAGAAAATCTTAGAACACGAGCACAACTATTAATGCAGATGTGCAAAAAAGATAGAGCATGATCTAGAAGCATCCACAAGCATCAGGAATCACAAGAGAAGCATCCACAATAGATGAACTAACTGAAATAGCCTCATCTTGAATCAGGAACACCAACTGAAGAAACAAAAAAATTGTCAAAATGAAAATATTCATAACTCAATCAAATATTCATGTGGACTCTGAAACTCAACGTGGATAAACTAGATACACTCAGCAACAAACCCTTTAGTCCACAACCTCTGATCAAAAATGTACAAAAATAACCACCATACTGAACTTCACTAAACACCATTGACAACCTGCAACTCATTTATTACAATTTTCTCAATATCCTCAACATATATAGCTTCAAATGAATTCATGCTCATAGTGTTGACATCAATGACAACCACATATCAGCAACACAACCACAACATCCAACAACTCTTTTGAAACAAAACCCTCAACCTAGTGCTTCAATGTTGTCTTGGACCCCCAAATAGGTCTATTTAACAAAGCAACAACCTCTCAATAACTCTTCCAATTACAAAACACCATTGAGAAGAATTTACCAGTCTACAAATCCACAAAATCCATAATTTTTAGGGCATGATTGGCCATCTAACTCCAATATCCTCTAAACCCTCACTTTTCTCAAATTTCACTAGGGTTTATTGAAAAACCCATATCTAGACCTCATACAACCTCAAAACCTCTTCTAACACTCTTTATTCTTCCTTGAAAAACTTAATTGACCATTAAATTATGTTTCCCCTTGACTTTGCCCACTTTTACTCCCTCAAACCTCTCTTTTTCATTCAAAACCCCTCTTTTCCCAACTAGGGCATCATGCCATAACATAGTTTTGACCTCCCCTATCCGTCCAGACCTTTTGAACACATCAAAATCCACAACCTCACCCTATTTCCAACCTATTCTAACATATTCTCATGCAATTTATTCTTCTTACATCTTCTAGCCTTGCTTTTAAGGCCAAAATTTTGAATTTTAAACAGGGGCAACATTAGTAATCTCTTTCAATGCCTTTACCAATTATATATTCTTATTCCTACTCCCTATCCTACTTACATCATGCCCATTCCATCGAGACACAAGCTGAACAATAGGTGGAATGGCCTATTTCAACATATTACACTCAAACCCTTGTATGAGCAAGTTCAGACCAGTTTTAAAAATCTACTTCTAAGTTGCTTGAAGCTTAATAGAATTCCACAATAATGGATTCAAATCAAATATAAAACCATTCTACAATAGATTCAAATCATCTTAGATTAAAATCCCATTATAGGGACCCATACACAGGCTGGAAATGAAAAAAATGCAAAAAGTTTAACAAAGAAACATAGATATTTGATTGATATTCTCCTTCAAAATATTCAACAACCACTAAGTTCGAGTTTCCAACATATAAAAACCTCAACCAAATCCTTAAAATGCCTAAAACTACCTTTCAATTTCCATGATCGGTGGGCTTCCACATGAGAGCAATTTTTTACATTTTTGCTTGACAACATTTTTGACAATTTTGGAATTTTTACATAATTGACTCAAATGACCCCACACTAACTCAAAACTAAAAGAAACATTAAAAAATGACCTATCATGGCCTTATTTGACATTATTATACTAAAACCACTAAACTAGACCTAATTCAGCAAATGGAGGAACAAGGTGCTCTGCACTAATGATCATACACTTTTTGTGTGGAAAACTCAAACTTCTCAATTGTCATGTGTATGTTTCACTTTTCGATTGTTTTGCATTCCATCATAAGGGATCAAGCTAGTTGAACGTAGCTTGAAGCAATTCCATGTGTTTGGGTGTGAAAGAGGACCATGCCTAGCGTAAATTTACCTATCGGGATACGTTGGAGCAGTTTGTTTGGTCACACGAATTGCAAAAAGAAAGTTGCAGCGCTTTGCAACTTTACACTAATTGCATTTGACACTTTTTCCATCAAGTGAAAACTGGACACCATAGAAAAATGACTTTGAGATAACAAAAACTGAGAGAGGTTATTGTAGAGGGGCCCAACATGATCCTGTAGGCTTAGAAGGAGAGTTCATAAGCATCACGGTTTCCAAGTAATAGCCCTTCAAAGATTGCTTTCCTTTTGCACTTTGGACCCTTAAGGGATCGAGTCGGTTGAATGTAGCTCAGAGTGATTGGTGTGTTTGGGTACAAAAGAAGACCAATCCTAGCGTAAACGTACCCATTCAGATGCGTTGGAACAATTCATTTGGTCACACGAGTTGTGGAATGAAAGTTGCACCACTTTGCAACTTTCAACTACTTGCACTTGATAACTTTTTCCCCAAGTGAAAATTTTCCACCACGGGAAAATGCCTACAAGATAGAAAAAACTGAGTGAGGTTATTATAGAGGGGCCCAATTTGATCCTATAGGATCAATGAGAAGTTTATAAGCATCACAGTATCTAAGTAACAACATGTTGAAGTTTGCAGCCATTTTGCACTTTGAACTCTTAAGGGATCGATTCGGTTTTACGTAGCTCAGAGTGATTCTGCATGTTTGGGTGTGAAAGAGGATCATGCCTAGCATAAACATATTTCTTCAAACATGTTGGAATAGTCCGTTTGGTCACACGAGTTGTAGAACAAAAGTTGAACCACTTTGCAACTTTATACTATTTGCATTTAACAAATTTTTTCCCAAGTGAAAATTCACCACCATGGGAAAATGCCTCTAAGATAGTGACGAGAAGTTTCTAAGTATCACGATATTTGAGTAACAACATGCTAAAGTTTGCAGCCATTTTGCACTTTGGACTCTTAAAGGATTGATTTGGTTGAATGTAGCTCGGAGCGATTCCACGTGTTTGGGTGCAAAAAAGTACCATGCCTAGCATAAACATACCTATTCGGACATCTTGGAATAGTCCGTTTGGTCACACAAGTTGTATAACGAAAGTTGCACCACTTTGCAACTTTCAACTACTTGCATTTGATAACTTTTTCCCTAAGTGAAGTTTCGCGACCATGGGAAAATGCCTCCAAGATAGAGAAAATCGAGAGAGGTTATTGTAGAGGGGCCCAACACGATTCCATAGGATTAGATGAGAAGTTTTTAAGCATCACGATATCTCAGTAACAACATGCTGAATTTGGTATCCATTTTGCGCTTTAGACTCTTAAGGGATCGATCTGGTTGAATGTAGCTCAAAGAGATTCTGCATGTTTAGGTGTGAAAGAGGACCATGCATAGCCTAAACATACCTATACGAATGTGTTGGAATAGTCTATTTGGTCACATGAGTTGCATAATGAAATTTACACCACTTTCCACTGATTGCATTTGACACTTTTCCCATCAAGTGAAAACTAGATACCATAGGAAAACCACTCAGAGATAACAAAAACCAGGAGAGGTTATTGTAGAGGGGCCCAACATGATCTCATAGGCTCAGAAAAAGATTTTGTAAGCCCCACAATTTTTGAGTAATACCCTGTCAAAGGCTGCTACCCTTTTGTACTTTGGACCGTTAAGGGATCGAGCTGGTTGAATGTAGCTTGAAGCGATTCCGCATGTTTAGGTGTGAAAGAGGACCATGAATAGCATAAATGTACCATGCCTAGCATAAATCCACTACTTTTGATCAAAGAATCTGGTGCAGGTGCACCATGACCAAGACATGAAATTGGGGAATCTTAGTTTGTTTTCTTTGAAAGTTTGAGTCTTTGGATGTAAGAAGGCCATGTCAAGGCCATTCTAGTGTCTATGGGGGGTCATTTTTGTGTAATTTAGGTGATTGGGGATTTTATAGTGCAATAAAGCATTAAAATGGAAAAGTTGTCAAATTTGTAAGTTGCAAAATTGCAACAAATTTGAATGGTTGAACAGTTAGATTTTTGAAATGTTGTTTGTTTGGTGGCTGAAGTTAGATGGGATAAGGTAGTTGGGTGTCTTTGTGTTTAGAAAGGCCTCACATGGTTTGAACTTGAGGCCGGAGATGCTGTACTTAGAAGAAGATCAATAAAATTCATTGTTTCCTTGCAATTTTCTATATTTTTACTAGAAATCTAATGTTTCCTTGAACTGTACAGTTCCGTATAGGGTGATTGTGCTCTCTTTTGGATGGAATTTTATGGAAAGTAGACTTAACTTCATTTTAATTTTTTTTTGGTTGGATTTCAAGTGATTTTGTGCATTTTAGAAGTCAATTACTGAGGGTCAGTCTGTATACCCTGTTTTAAGGGTTTTGAGTGCATTAAAATGTCATATTAAGCCTTCCACCCACGGTATGCTTCTATAACTCAGTGGAAAGGCTTAGATAGGGTTATAAAACATTGTGAAAATTTTTTGTGTGCAAGGGAGGCAAATATAGGGTTTTTAGGTGATGCCCTAGATGTCAAATGGTGGTTTAGTGCTAGGGATTGAAGAAATTTTTGGGGGCAGAAATATCTCTTGAACTTTAAAGATTTTGGAAACCTTTTTGAAGGTGTTTTAGGCTTTGGTTGGCTGTGGGAAGGTTTGGAGTATGGGTTTTCAATAAACCCTTGCCTAACTTGTGAAAGAAGAGGGTTTTGGGGTTTGTTATGTTAGAGGGATTATGACACCCTAAAAGTAGAGGAATTGGTGGTTTGGTAGACTGTTTAATGGTACCCAATGGTGGTTTTCATGTTACAGGAAGAATAAAGGGGAGTTGCTTTGTTAATTTGGCCTAATTGGCCTTGTGGACATCATAGTTTGCTTGTTTTGTGAAAGTTGATCCAAAAGAGTCTTATGGGGGTTTGATGTATGTTGAAGAAGGCTTAAATGGGTGCCTAAAATGGTGGCTTGTTGTAGAGGTTGTTAAGGAATTCTAAGAGTTAAGGTGGGAAAAATAGGTCTGTAGACCTATAAGAGTGACTAGGTGAAAAGTTGAAAATAAGCCAAGATTGAGTTTTGAGGGAAGGAAGGAGGTTGGAATTATTTTGTATTGTGGAACTGAGTTGATTGCCTCCCTGTATTGAAATATTGAAAATAAGCTCTGAGTTGATGACCCTTAGGCTTCTTCAAGTTTACATTTTTTTGTACTTTTTTCACATTGACAAATTTTCAATTTTTGCAATTTTACATCATTTTGAAAAATATGCAACATGAAATCCAAAGTGACCCCAAAACCAACTAACATTACTTATTACATTATAAATTGGTCTAATATGACCTTATTCAATTGAAAAAACTCAAAACAAAAACTAACTTAAGACTTACATGAACCAAATTTGCTCAATAACCTTGGTGCCCCTACACCAAATTTCAATATTTGATTAAATCTCATTACAATGCCTTAGGTACTCTGTTCTCATAGATCTATACAATGTCACTCATACATTTGAGATTCTCTTATAATGTCTACATCATAGGTACTCATTATGAGGTTAACTTCAAATGAGTAACTTGATATTCCCTCTCTAAGCTTCACACACTCTTTTATAATGGCTTCAAATCAGAATTGAGATTTGTCAAGCTCATCAAAATAAGGATGTTGCATTTATTTTTTGGCTGAGATTCTCTTCAATGGCTCATAAATCAGCATTTTCTGCAACGAGAGACCAATCAATTTTTATTAGTTTACTTAAAAATACACAAAGTAAAAGAAAGAGCATCCAAAATGGAAATGAAATGAAAATAGATGGAAGGAACTTATAGATAGGCATGCTAGTCTCTCAACTTAGTCACTCTTGGTCATACATCTTCACTGGGAGATCCAAGATACCTATTGCACACAACCTCTCATGAATCTAGAATAACTTGAAATTTGAGATGCTCTTAGAATGTCTACATCATAGGTGCTCATGATAAGGTTAACTTCAAATGAATAACTTGAAATTACCTCACCAAGCTTCACACACACTTTTATAATGGCTTAAAATAATAATTGCTCAATTTTTCAATATCATCAAAATAAGGATGTTGTATTGCTTTTCTTGTTGAGATTCTCTTGGATGGCTCATAAATCTGCATTTTTTGCAAGGGGACACCAATCAATTTTTAGTAGGTTACTTACAAATGGGAAAAGTAAAATAAGATGATAGCATTGGCATCAAAAAAATTAATGTGCATACAAGTATAAATTAATAAGAACCAATGTGCATACTTACAAATTGATCCAACAAACCATTCAGGTCTGCTCTACTCTTTACTGTGTCAAGTATTGCCTCATGGTCAGACTCACAGACCTTCCACAAGGTCTTGTTCAAAGGTCTATCCCCATATTTGGTCAAACAAACATTGGATGCCACAATAAGGTTTGAGTAATGAAAAATGTTATGATGTGTGTCAAAGTCCTGAAACAACCAATGTTTAACACTCTTATGTGGGTACCTTCTAAGCCACGTTCCAATAACAACAACTGAGCCTTTAGGGTATTCAATGTTTTCTCCATCTATAATTGGGGCCTCCAATTTATTTTTTGCCTCAACATAATGACACAAGTAATAGTTTGTTCCCTCTTCATTGTCTTCATTTGCAATAACTGCATAAACATTCCCTACATTATATGTGCAACAAATCTCTTGAAATTAGTCAACATTAAAAATACACTACAAAGTAAGATAACAATATGGAATTTCAAAAAATAAGCAAGTAGATATATTACTTGGTTGAACTAGATTTGATACATGGTCAAAGTCGACCAATGATTCCATCTGTGTTAGTTCCAATGTCGTTAGAGGGTGATATGTGTGAAGTGGGCTAAGATAACTTGTCAACCATTTTTCAACCCACTCCCCTAACTCACAATCATTCCAGGCTTACATTGTACATGAAGAACAAAATCATGCCATCTTTCGTGTATCAATACTCCATGAACCTGGATTTGAGCTAAGGAAAGAGTGTAGCTCACTTGATCCTATTAATGTACAACAATCCTCATATGGTGCAATGTTAGTATCATCCATGAACCAAAAAAATCTATGAACTGAAGATGTACCTTGATTACCTGGACCCATTGAAGCATTTCTCCACTCAATGATTGATCTTGCATCTGTCAAGTTTGCATTGTCTTTATACTTTAACTCTTCTCATGCTGATTCTCTTTTCACGCATGCTCTTGTACCATCATGCTCCCCTTTCCATGCCCGACATTAGAAAAGTCACACATATGCTAAACACCTCTAATGACATGCATCCTGCTCAACCAGGAGAACATGCACGAGTTCTTGAACTATGCTGCATAGTTATCCGACCATATTATATGTTGATCATATGCTATGCCCCTCTAAGCCAAATCACTGTAGAACATCTGGCAGCATCCTTGCACGAACTTTGGAGAATGTATGTGATCATCACTAATATAAAAATGTTAATCCCTCAATACCTTCCTTTGGTCCTCTGTACTATCAGATACATGAATGAATGCTATGTGTACAAATATCGAAACCTGTGTGGAGTTGTAATACTGTGACTACACCTCACACTTATTGGATCTCAGTTGTGATCATATAGTTTGTCCTTGATGTCAAAATACCTTTCAGTTGGTTCTCTTTGTTGATCAGTATCTGTTTGGATCTTTATGATTTATTATGGCACTTCTTTGATGTCTCTTGACTATTATAAAAAGTTATTTGTTATGGTTCATTTTCATGGTGATGAGTTTTCTGGTTCAAGTTATGAATGCTACATCTTTGACTGATAGAGTTTGAAAGATGGTTTCTTTTTCAGAATGGTTCTCCTTGCATATCATAGGCTTTGGTTGTTTCTCTCTCAAGCATACTCATATTGGAGTGAGAATGGCAGGACCTCATTGATCCTCTTTGAAATGTTTGAGTTGCCTATTGGCAAGACATTTTTGATGTTATGGTGATTGAATTTAACATTCTAGCAGCTTTTGGCATGACAGTGTTTGTGGTCTTGGCGACATAAGAAAAGTCTATCGGCATGAGGATTGTTCATTGCTGGGAGGTTTTACTGATTGAGTCGGGTCTCACCGACTACCTCATAAGGTGGTTCATCGGCGTAAGAAATCCCTCTCGGCATGATGTTTCATTGAGCGTTTTGTGTCTTGGCGATCGACACAAGAAAGTTCATTTCAGCAAGACTTATTTGATGTCACAGCGATTGGGATCCATTTCTAGGCATCATTCGGCATGACACACATGTTGTTTCGACGACAGAAAGTGTTCACTATCGGCAAAATTTATTCCATCGCTATGTTCTCAGCAATATTGGTATGCCACATTGATTGAAGATTAAAATGCAAACTCATCGGCAAGTGCTTAAGGATTTGGCGTGAGGTTATAACGATTATGCAATATCACATTGACCGATGGTGAATGGATGAATATTGGCAAGAGTCAGGGTTTTCAGAATAGTTCGTCGGTGAAGTGTTATTGTTCATGGTAGGGTCTCGCCAAGTCTATTGGTGTCTCACCGACCAATGGTGGGAGGTTGCACATCAGCCAGAGTTGGGTCATCGGCATAAGGTCACAGCGATGTTCATGTGTCACGTCGACTCCACTTGTAGAAAAGGTATCTTCGGTGAAACATAGCATAGTCTTCATAACATCTCACTGATAATGATATGTCACAGTGACTTTCAGTGGATATCAGTCAGCGATAAATTTTCCTTTGGCAGGACTTTCTGGAAGTCTCGACAAACAGAAATGGTCATGTGGTCTTTCGGTGAAACTAATGGCTATTGATATAGTGTCTCTATGAACCCGTCAAGTCTTGGCAACTAAGTCTAATGAGGGGCTTTCGGTGAGAGGTTTGTAATGTCTCAGCGACTTCGAGTGAATGAAGGGCTTTCGGTATGACACAATATATTCTACAGGAAGTCTCCCCAATGATGGTATGCTATAGCGACATTCATAAGGGTGAAGGTTACATTGGCAAAAGAATCATAAAGTCACAACAACATCACAAGGGATTGTATAAAGATCTCCATCGGTATGAGAATGATAATGTCTTGGCGACTTAGAAATGACAAAGACCTTCGGTATAACATAAAGTAATCTTTGAGAGGTCTCTCCGATGTCAAAAGGCTACATTGATAGTGAATGGAAAAAAAAAGGGTCTAGTCGGTAAGAAAAACATTATCTTATAGTGACTTATAAATGATAAAGTCTTTCGATGAAGCACAACAAAATCTACAAAGCGTCTCCCAGATAGTAGGATGTTATAGCGACAAATAGAAGGATGCATTCGATGAGAGAATCTTTAGGCTATAGCGACAGTGAATGAATAATACTCTAAGGAAGCCTATCGATGAGACATGAAGTATTCGTTATGTGTTCTTCCCGACTCTGATGGCTCTTAGCAAAAGCGATATCTAAAGGGATTGTCTGGCAATTTAATTGCCTTTAGTAGATCTATATGGTTGTCTCAGTGAATAGTTATGAAGACTCAAAACTTTGTGGTCGTCATCATGGATTGGCATCAAATCTAAGAACGGTTACATAACAGGATATTCATCGAGTTTTCTTTTTGAGCTATTGCGTTTTTGATTTAATGATTTTTCTAAGTATAGTTGCATGTAGACTTCTTTGGTTGGTATCGAATCTCTGGAAAATATTCTCTGAGATTTCAGAGGATATGATTTTCTATTTGTGGGCTATCATAACTTTGATGAAAATCTTTCAATTACTATTTGAAGTCTCCTAATTCAGCGCAAAAAATTAAAAGCTTTCTAGATATGCATTACTCTGATTTTTACCATCATCTACAGATCATCATTATCCAGCTTTAGATTCTAAAAATAGCAAGAGAGTTTTAGAATCTTGTGAAAAACGCTTGTTGAAGATTTCTTGCTAACAGACATACTTGAAATGTATATATAAACTTGTGTTGAAAAAAAAGAAAAGGTTGGTGATTGTAATTCTCTGGTTGTAATCCTTTGGGTATATTGTAGACATGAGAACAGAGAAATATGAGCTTAACTATAAACAGAGTGATCCTCTGATATATTATGATTGTAATTATGTAATCTATGTAAGGGGTTGGCGCTCCTTGAGATTGGTGTCTCTAAATGGGGTGGCGCTTCTTGAGATTGGTGTCTCTAAATGAGGGTTTGGTGATCCTTGAGTTGGTGCTTAGAAATTAGCCTATAAGGCATTGTTAAAAGTGGTTTTCGAAGGTTATGCTAGTAAGGTAGTTTAGGAGTGGTTTTTCTATCCCAGGAGGGTTTTCCACTCGGCAAATTCTCTGTCTCTTTGTTTTTCTATGTGTTCACTGCTTTTCTATGTTGATTGTTGTTTCAGTTCATAGTTGGGTTTAGTGTTGTTCTCAATTCTGTTTATGAATGATTACATTCAACTCATGAATGCATTAATCAGAATAATATTGAGATCTAATCTGAGCTATGTTTTGGGAAATGCAAGATCTCTCACTCAAATCATGTTTTCATAAGTTGTCTAATAGACTAATTTTATGTTGTCATATCTTTGTGCTTTCAAATGAGATTACTCTACACTATTTTTGAAAGAAAAGGAAATCGGATTGTAAAATCTTGGTTGAAGTTTTAAAAAGTTTAGACACTGATTCAACCCCCCCTCTCAGTGTTTTCCCATAACTCCAACAATTGGTATCAGAGCGTAGGGTCCTCTAATAGGTCTAAAGCACCTAGGGTTGTTCCTGGTGTCTTGGAGTAGTTTGTTTAATATGGGAAAGAATATAAGGAATAAGGGAAAAAGATGTTCTCAGCAAAGTGTTGTTCATCATGTTCAACCTGATTCTAGTATAAGAATTAAAGAGGAAGAATTCATGAAAAGTAGCTCTGAAATGGTAGAATATCCTAGATCTAGAACTCCTCAGTTCGAAGAAACAAACTTTATTATATGGAAACATAGGATGGAAACATACTTACTTTCTTTAGGATCTGAAGTGTGGGCAGCAGTAGAAAAGGGTTGTACTACATCTGCAATATCTCCTTCCACTCTTGAGGAGAAGAAAGCACTTGAATCCAATACCAGAGCTATAAGTGCTATTCTTAATAACTTTCCAAATAAGCTCATTACAAAAGTCATTCATTATAGTAGTGCTAAGGAAGTTTGGGACAAGTTGACTGAAATGAATCAGAATAGTGAGTTACAAGAGGAGATATCTTTTGATACTGAAATAAGTTGTGAATCATCTGAGAGTAAAGAAGGTGTAAACCTTTATAATTTTGAAAAGAATTCTAGGGAGATCATTAATGAATATTTAGATGATCAAGAAACTTGTGTAAATGTAGATCAATCTTTGGGTGAAGTTAACTCTGAACTGGATTATGATGAACCAGAAAGTGAGGTTGATTTGGAAGGTGAACTCCTATGTGCCTTAGATACTATTAGACAACTTAGAAAAGAAAATCAGTTTTTAACAAGATAGCTTCAACAAAAAGAGAGTTTGGAAATCAAGTTAAAAGACAAGGATGAATTGTGTAAGAAACTAGAAAATGAGATTGATTCTTTAAAGAAATGTTCAAATAATGATTCCTTGTTAAAAGAACTTGCTCTTAAGGATGACATGATTATTAGTTAGAAAATTGAAATTGAAGAATATAAGAGGATTGCAGATGTTGTGAGTTATGATTTGGAGATTAAAAGGATTGTTTTTCTAAAACTTGAAGAAGAAGTAGTTGCTTTAAGAAAAGAGCTTGAATTTATCAATGCTCAATCTGGTAAAATTCAGAAATTTGATCATAGTACTAATATATTGAATGAGATGTTGGGCAGGCAAAAGCATTCTAAGGATCCTACAGGAGTTGGATATGAGGTTGGACAAAGCTCTGCAGGCAAATCTAAACATGAAACAGTGTTTACTACTTCAGATGGAAAGAAGTTTACAGCCAAGCAAACACCAAGAATGAAGGTTGATCTTGGTTATAGTATTGCTACATCAAAGGATAACATTGACACTAGAAGACAATCTAAAGGTATTCATAGAGAAAGGAAAAATGTCTTCAGATCTTCAAATTCTTGGCATGATCATTCTTTCGGGTATAATCATTCTTTCCAAGGATATTGTTATGTTTGTAATGACTATGGTCATAAGGAAATTGATTGCATAAGGTGGTCAAATAAGAATCATTCTAATGTCCCTAGAAATAAGGATGTGGTGTGTTACAACTGTAACAATTTTGGTCACTTGAGAAGAGACCGTAGAATAAATACAAGTGAGGATAATGTAGGGAACAATGCTAGAAAATTCTGTAGGAAGTCCTCTATTTCTCAGAACAATCACAAAGTCATTTGTTTCAGATGTAACAACATTGGACATAAAGTACAACAATGCAGATTCAATAGAAAGAGAGGTACTTCAAGCAAACAAGTGAAAAAGTCTTCATTGGTGTGGATAAGAAAGAGCAATCAAGATGAAAAGAAGAGAAATAAAGATTCTTCTGAGAAAACTCCTTGTGCACTCCTTGCACAAGAGTTTCCTTCCAGGTCTTGAGAAGAAGCAAAGACTCAGGGGGAGTCTATTATGGTAATATATTTTACCCCTATGGAGTCTAGAATGAGGTATGACATCTTGCATTTGATTTTGGTGGTATAAGATGTTAAGAAATGTTTTTGCTTGGTCTAATGGTTGATAGTTTTTAGAAGTTTTTGAAATGACTGTGCACTTTGTTCTTAAATGAACTTTTTGGATGCTTGAGCTTTGGACATTTTGGTATGTCCTTATGAAATATTTGAGCGGTGTGGAGATATATAGTTGAGTTCCTGTTATGTCTCTAAAAGAAGGTTGCAAGAGTCCGATAATAATCACACAGTAGTATGTGTGTTCTCTTTGTGCACAGTATGATGAGAGGAAGTCTGTAAAGACTATACATAGGTTGAGGGATTGTTTCTTTTGATCAAGTTGATGCTATGCTGGTGGAGTTACTTGAGTTATAATGTATTAATCTTTGCACCTGATCTGTCTTGAAGTTTTTGTCTTTTGCAGCACTAAACTTTTTATGTTTGAGTTCCTTAAGGAAGATCGAACATGTTGAAGCTACAATGATTTCTTAAGAGAAAGGATGGTTGTGCAAATATGATGCTAATATATGGAAAGAAAAGAGTAGTGATGTTGAGTCTGGTATATGGTGAACAAGCTGTAAGTTGTGACTGAGGTTACTTGTGCTGAGAAGAGGTTGGTTGTTTGTGCTCAATTTCTAGTATTGCTAGATTGTAGTTAATCTGAATGTGGAGACATATAGAAGCTAAGTTAAGATTGTGTGTTGAATGAAGATACTTACAATTTTTTTTGCAAGATGATATGAAGGAATTGAGTGTTGTGTGTGAAAAATGATGCTCTATCTTGCATTGGTGATGTGAAGTTAAACAATATGTCTGCTGCACTATTGCTCTATTTGTAGCCAGCTCTTATAGTACTTGGTTGGCTTCTCAGTTGTGTTTTTCTGGCATTGCACATTCTTCTCCTCTATCCTTTGTCATTGAGGCAAAAAGGGGGAGAGACATTTGTGTTTTTCCATCAAGGACAAAGGGGGAGTTTGTTGGATCTCAGTTGTGATTATATAGTTTGTCCTTGATGTCAAAATACCTTTCAGTTGGTTCTCTTTGTTGATTAGTCTCTGTTTGGATCTTTATGATTTATTATGGCACTTCTTTGATGTCTCTTGACTATTACAGAAAGTTATTTATTATGGTTCATTTTCATGGTGATGAGTTTTCTAGTTCAAGTTATGAATGCTACATCTTTGACTGATAAAGTTTGAAAGATGGTTTCTTTGTCAGAATGGTTCTCCTTGCATATCACAGGCTTTGGTTGTTTCTCTCTCAAGCATACTCATATTGGAGTGAGAATGGTAGGACCTCACCGATCCTCTTTGAAATGTCTGAGTTGCCTATCAGCAAGACATTTCTAATGTTATGGCGATTGAATTTAACATTCTAGCAGCTTGTGGCATGACAGTGTTTGTGGTCTTGGAGAGAAAAGAAAAGTCTATCAGCATGAGGATTGTTCACCACTGGGAGGTTTTACCGATTGAGTCAGGTCTCACCGACTAACTCATAAGGTGGTTCATCGGCGTAAGAAATCCCTATCGGCTTGATGTTTCATTGAGCGTTTTGTGTCTTGGTGACCGACACAAGAAAGTTCATTTCAGCAAGACTTATTTGATGTCATAGCGATTGGGATCCATTTCTAGGCATCATTCGACATGACACACATGTTGTTTCGATGACAAAAAGTGTTCACTATCGGCATAAGTTATTCCATCGCTATGTGGTCTCAGTGATATTGGTAAGCCACATCGATTGAAGATTAAAATGCAAACTCATTGGCAAGTGCTTAAGGCTTTGGCGTGAGGTTATAATGATTATGCAATATCACACCGACCGATGGTGAATGGATGCATATGGGCAAGAGTTAGGGTTTTCAGAATAGTTCATCGGCGAAGTGTTATTGTTCACGGCAGGGTCTCACCGAGTCTATTGGTGTCTCACTGACCAGTGGTGGGAGGTTGCACATCAGTTGGAGTTGGGTCATCGGCATAAGGTCACAGTAATGTTCATGTGTCATGCTGACTCTGCTTGTAGAAAAGGTATCTTCGGTGAAACATAGCGTAGTCTTCATAACATCTCATCTATAATGATATGTCACAGCGACTTTCAGTGGATATCAGTCAGCGATAAATTTACCTTCGGCAGGACTTTCTAGAAGTCTCAGAGAACATAAATGGTGACATGGTCTTTCGGTGAAACTAATGGCTATCGATATAATGTCTCTGTGAACCCGTCAAGTCTTGGCGACTAAGTCTAATGAGGGGCTTTCGGCGAGAGGTTTGTAATGTCTCACCAACTTCGAGTGAATGAAGGGCTTTCGATATGACACAATATATTCTATAGGAAGTCTGCCCGATGACGGTATGCTATAGCGACATTCATAAGGGAGAAGGTTGTATCGGCGAAAGAATCATAAAGTCACAATGACATCACAAGGGATTGTATAAAGATCTCCATTGGTATGAGAATGATAATGTCTTGGCGACTTAGAAATGACAAAGACCTTTAGTATAACATAAAGTAATCTTTGAGAGGTCTCTCCGATGTCAAAAGGCTACAGCGATAGTGAATGGAAAACAAAAGGGTCTAGTCGGTAAGAAAAACACTATGTTACAGGGACTTATAAATGATAAAGTCTTTTGGTGAAACACACCGAAATCTACAAAGCGTCTCCCTGACAGTAGGATGTTACAGTGATAGATAGAAGGAAGCATTTGGTGAGAGAATCGTTAGGCTACAACGACAGCGAATGAATAATACTCTAAGGAAGCCTATCGATGAGACATGATGTATTCGTTATGTGTCCTTCCTGACTCTGATGGCTCTTGGCGAAAGCGATATCTAAAGGGATTGTCTAGTGATTTAATTGCCTTCAGCAGATCTATATGGTTGTCTCAGTGAATAGTTATGAAGACTCAAAACTCTATGGTCGTCATCATGGATTAGCATCAAATCTCAGAATGGTTACATAACAGGATATTCATCGAGTTTTCTTTTTGAGCTGTTGCATTTTTGAT
This sequence comes from Sequoia sempervirens, assembly GCA_007258455.2. NCBI lineage: Eukaryota > Viridiplantae > Streptophyta > Pinopsida > Cupressales > Cupressaceae > Sequoia > Sequoia sempervirens. Next base: position 34,194,181 of record VDFB02000003.1, on the reverse strand, counting down.
TTAATGATTTTTCTAAGTATAGTTGCATGTAGACTTCTTTGGTTGGTATCGAATCTCTAGAAAATATTCTCTGAGATTTCAGAGGATATGATTTTCTATTTGTGGGCTATCATAACTTTGATGAAAATCTTTCAGTTACAATTTCAAGTCTCCTGATTCATTGCAGAAATTAAAAGCTTTCTGGATATGCATTACTTTGATTTTTACCATCATCTACAGATCATCATTATCCAGCTTCAGATTCTAAAAATAGCAAGAGAGTTTCAGAATCTTATGAAAAATGCTTGTTGAAGATTTCTTGCTAACAGACATACTTGAAATGTATATATAAACTTGTGTTGAAAAAAAAGAAAAGGTTGGTGATTGTAATTCTCTGGTTGTAATCCTTTGGGTATATTGTAGATGTGAAAACAGAGAAATATGAGCTTAACTATAAACAGAGTGATCCTCTGATATATTATGATTGTAATTATGTAATCTGTGTAAGGGGTTGACGCTCCTTGAGATTGGTGTCTCTAAATGAGGGGTTGGCGCTCCTTGAGATTGGTGTCTCTAAATGAGGGTTTGGTGATCCTTGAGTTGGTGCTCAAAAATTAGCCTATAAGGCATTGTTAAAATTGGTTTTTGAAGGTTATGCCAGTAAGGAAGTTTAGGAGTGGTTTTTCTACCCCAGGAGGGTTTTCCACTTGGAAAATTCTCTATCTCTTTGTTCTTCTATGTGTTCACTACTTTTCTGTGTTGATTGTTGTTTCAATTCATAGTTGGGTTTAGTGTTGTTCTCAATTCTGTTTATGAATGATTACATTCAACTCATGAATGCATTAATCGGAATAATATTGAGATCTAATCTAAGCTATGTTTTGGGAAATGCAAGATCTCTCACTCAAATCATGTTTTCATAAGTTGTCTAATAGACTGATTTTATGTTGTCATATCTTTGTGCTTTCAAATGAGATTACTCTACACTATTGTTGAAAGAAAAGGAAATCGGATTGTAAAATCTTGGTTGAAGTTTTAAAAAGTGTAGACACTGATTCACCCCCCCCTCTTAGTGTCTGTCCATAACTCCAACAACAATTTGGTTGTAGAGTGTAGTTCTCTGCAAAGGGAATCACTGATACTATGTTTCCAACTAGAAAATTTTCCTTCCATAGCTTGAATTGCATGTCAAACCATCAGGCTCTATGGGTATGCCTTTCATACTCATACACTATATTGTCACAAAACATGGAAATAAACTTATACACTGGAATCTTCTGAATAACCAAATTACACCTTTTTTCTTGAGACCCATCTTTTGTAGCATATGCCATTGTTTTATACTTCCCAAACTCTATTAGTTTTTGTCCCACCTCATCCGTGCTTTAAATATGTTGACATACTCTCATACACTACAAGCCATCACAACACTCGCATGAACCATCTAAGCATGCTGTCCTATAGAATATTTGGCCATCCTCTATTTCACATATTTTTTTTGATAAGAACTCTCTTGAATATTTTGGTGGGTCTTCTATGCCACACCAAATTTTTGATAAATTTTTTCTACTAATTCTCATTTGTTCACTCATCTTTCTAATGAGACAAGCTCTCTTTGTTTGACTACTTACCAAAGTTGATATAATGACACACCAGGTGACATTACTATCCTTTGAGTGTGAGGTCTTACCCACACTCTCATAAGCATCCATTAGATTCTTCACAATAGTGTTTTCACTTGATGCATTTGATGTTCTCAACCCAAGATTCTTCATGATGTCTCTATACTTTATACCCCGCATCATTCAACAAATAGTTGACATCTTGTGGTCTCATTTATCCTTTCAAAGAATAATTTCCAAATGTTATCAACATATCTTCTGCAAGTGCGTGTTGGAATATTACCTTCCATGTGATACAAAATATCCTCATCAATATTAATCAAATACTTTGGCTTTCTATGCAAAATTCTAGGTCTTGTTCTCCTAGTTACATACATCTCAACATTAGGAATTTCATGAATATTTAATTGAGGTGGGCTAGATTGTATAGCTTTGATTGACAATGGAGTAGAAGACATACCTTGAGGTTCACATGGGGATGATGGCATACCTTCTTCATCAAATTTGAGTGATGATGTAATGTCAACTTGAGATGTGGTGGATGGTGTCCAACCATATTCACTTGCGGTAGATGGTGTCCCCCCATATTCACTTATGGTAGATGGTGTCCCTCTATATTCACTAGTTCTTAATGGTGTCCCTTCGTATTCACTTGTGGTAGATGGAGTGTCTCCAACTACGGTATCTAAATCTATCCTACCACAACTCTTTCACATTCATGCCCTTTGTGCTGCCAATTTCTCTTTTTTATGGTTGAGGTTCCTCTTCAATTGGCTTGTTTTCGTCAATCGTGTCCATTTTCTTCTTTTCACGATATGCTGCGACCCGTTCTCTTTCCTTTGCTTTGAAGGTTTCATACTGTTCGTCTGTTAGTTTATTCCTTCTTTGTTTATTTAGCATGGTGGATAATTTTACTTGTAGCATGGTAATGAGACGAATATTAGTTCCTAAAAAAATAATCCATTCAAATAAATGAAACATATGTCATTCACGGCTTCATAAAAATACTTACAATTATCCTATAGAAGAGTATTTCCAGCATAGACAAAGGTGGTGCAGGGGCACCATAGGAGTCTAATTTTCAAGTTTTTTCAATCTTGGTTATGTAATTGGTTTTAGGTAGGTTTTTGGTGTTGTCATCTAAATAAGGTCTTGTTAGACCATTTTTATATTGTATTAGGAATAGTGGGGTTTAAAGTTGCAAAATGCTCTGGTCTTAGTTTTTGGTGTTTGTATCAAGAGCTTTGTGAACAGAATAATGAGAGAAAGGTGGATGAATATGAGAGAATGAAATAATTTTTTTTCAATGGAATGCCTTAAAGAAACATGGTAATGTGGCATGCCATGATTACAAGATAGACTCAAAATGGAAGCATGGACAAGGCATGTGAATTCAAATTCCTTGGAAATCTAGTGGATCATTGGCAAACTACCTCACTCACTAGCCTGCCAATGTGGTAGGGTTGAGAAGGTAGGGGTAGTGTATGCCTCATAGAAATGGGGTGTGATGGTTAAAGATAGGCTCAAAATGGAAGCATGGACAAGGCATGTGAATTCAAATTCCTTGGCAAGCTAGCTCACTCACTAGCCTACGAATGCGGTAGGGTTGAGAAGGTAGGGGTAGCATATGCCTCATAGAAATGGGGTCTCATGGTGATGATACATCACCATGAGACTCCATTTCAATCACTGTGAGACCCCATTTTTATGAGGCATACACTTCCCCTACCTTCTCAACCCTACCACATTGGCAAGCTAGTGGAGCGTGGCAAGCTAGCTCACTCACTAGCCTACCAGTAGTAGGGTTGATGAGGTAGGGGCAGCGTGTCTCTCTCATAGAAATGGGGTTTCTATGGGCGTATTGCCTACCCCCTACCACATTGGGGAAGATAGTCACCTTGAGACCCCATTTCTAAGGGGCATACGCTGCCCTACCTTCTCAGCCCTGCATTGGCAAGATAGTGGGCGGTTGGCAAGCTAGCTCACTCACTAGCTTTCCAATGCAATAGGGTTGAGAAGGTAGGGGAAGCGTATGCCTCATAGAAATGGGGTCTCACGGTGATTGCAATAGGGTTGAGAAGGTTGAGACCCTATTGCCATCACCGTGAGACCCCATTTCTATGAGGCATACACTGCCCCTACTTTCTCAACCCTACTACATTGGGGTCTCACTCACTAGCCTGCCAATGCAAAAGGGTTGAGATGGTAGAGGGGTTGATGCAAGAAGTTGGGTCCACAAAAAGCTCAAAAAGTGGAAGTCTTTTTGCTATTTTTTAGAATTTGTCACACTTGGATTGAAAATTTGAGGCACTTACACAATGAATCTTAAAAAGATTCAGTAATATGAAAGCTATCATTTTGAATCTAGTTTCCAAATATGTAATTTATTCAAATGCCTAGATTATAGAAATCAAATTTTGATAGGGATGTATAAAAACCACTTTTTAAAAGTCATTTATTTTACCATACCATGCATGTGTACGAACACCACTTTTTGAGCCAAATAAAAGTATTTTGCTAATTTTTGATAGGGAAAGAGAGCTAACAACATGAAGATTGATGAGAAATTTTTATTATGATTTTTTTTATTGAATTTTTATTGGCCTTAATTGCTTTTTTTAAAAATCAATGTGTATGGACAACATAATTGGACCTAAACTAAATATTTTTTGAATTTTTTTTTTTTCATTGTATAGAGAATTGTCTAAAGATTTATGCCATATAATATTTTTTACAAGAAACTTAAACAAAAAAAAAAGTTATTAAAAAACAAAAAACCCTGATATTTCAAGTTTAAGGACTAGTTTTCTTAGAAATTAATTAAAAAATAACATATATTATCCAATCCTAATAAAAATTATATATTTGGAAATTAGACATTTCATTCTCTAATGGGTTTTAATTTTATAAATTGATTCAAAAAAAAAGTCCATTAGCCATATTGCCAAAAAAAATTCTCTTGAAATTGCCCTGACCTTCTACTTGTAGGTCTAAGCCTAGGTGTTGGGTTACCATGCTTTTTCTAAGCCTAAATCTAAATGAAAAATATATCTTGTGAGTCTCAAACCTTTTGGAACAAGTACACACTTCAAAATGGGTACCTATTTAAAAAAATGAATGTGTATTTGTTTTAAAGCTAACAAAATGACACTTCCCTTGAATGTGGACCCAACTTCTTGCTCAAACCTAGGGCCAACACATGCCTCATAGAAATGGGATCTCACAGTCACCTTGAGACACCATTTCTATGAGGCATACACTGCCCCTACCTTCTCAACCCTACCATATTGGTAGGCTAGTGAGTGAGCTCACTATCTTTCCAAGCTCACTAAATTGTCAATGCTACCACATTTTTCATACATTTATACGAAAACATTATTGTCAAACAATTCAAATGCTTTGTCCATGCTTCCATTTTGAGCCATGATTGCAAGATAGAATGCACCTTTCCCCGTGTTGCTAACTTATCCTTGAATAAAGAGTCTTGTAATAGTGGAGAGAAGGGTTATAATCCTTTGTAGGTAGACTAATCAAGGAATCATTTAAAATATATCACAACATAAGTGATGAGGCAGGTTTAGTGATGAGATTAATTTAGAAATAGAGATGAAAACAATAATAGTTTCTAAGATCTTTCAATGTGGGAGGGGTATATTCCATTTTTTAGAGACATTTATGGAAATTTTGGTAGCATAGACAAGTAAATCAGCTGCTTGGAATAACTGTTTGACAAAATACCTCAATGAAAGCTTCAGAGAATGGTATGCACATCAATAATAAAGGATTGAGAAATGCTGTTTTATTTTAATTCCTTAAGACTTATGTCATATATATGTGTATACAAAATGTGGAAGCATACACAAGGTAAGTCAATTGTTAAATAACAAAATGCCTCAAAGAGATGTGGTTTAAAAATGTAATTGGAAAGTGTATAGAATTGTGTAATTCAAAATGTGCATTGAAAACCTAAGGTTATAATGACAAAAAAATAATGATCAAAATGGAATATGCAAAATAACAAAAATGAAAGCAAGCCATAATAGAATGAAAGAAAATGTGTAAAAACTTCACATACCTCAAAAACCAGAGTTTCAACTGGAGGATTCTGCAATTATGTAGCCTTTGGCTTCTTTCTTTAAAATCCTCAACAATTTGACTTTTCAAAAGCATA
>VDFB02000003.1:33802635-34186868 GCA_007258455.2 Sequoia sempervirens | reverse complement strand
ATCAACCCTATAGGTCCTCCACCCTAATCCCTCAACCCTATACCCTCAAACCCTATTGCTTTCTCTCTATCTATACATCTCACCTCTCCCTCCCTCCCTCTCTCCTACCCTCTCCCTCTTTCTACGTATCTCTTGTGGAATCAATCCCTACCACCCTCTCTTGCTCCCTCTATTTAGCTATCTCTATCTCCCTCCCACTCTTTCCCACTCCCTCTCTCTCTCTCTCATGTCTCTCCCTCCCACCTCCTCTCTTTCAGGTCTCTCCCTCTAGAAATATACCTAGGTAACTCTCTCTCTCTCCCCTCTCTCTATTTATCCTTCCCACCCTACCTAGATAAGTCCCTCTCACTCCACCCCCTCTTTCTCTCTCTTTATCAGGTCACTCCCTCTCGCACCCTCTCCCTCTCTCTCCCACTCCCTCTCACTACCTATCTCTCAAGTCTCTCCCTCTCACCCACCCTCACACTATCAAGTCTCTCCCACTCCCTCTCTTAAACTCTCACTTCCACCCCCTATCCCTCTCTCCAGTCTCCCTCTCTCTCTCTCTCTCTCTCCCCCTCCCTCTCCCCCTCCCACCCTACCTAGACAACTCTAGATCTCTCAGTCTCCCTCTCTCTCTCTCTCTCTCTCCCCCTCCCTCTCCCCCTCCCACCCTACCTAGACAACTCTAGATCTCTCAGATCTCTCTCTTAAAATTCTCCCTACCTCTAAAGACATACATAAATACATACATACAAGTATACATATACATGTGTAGATACAACCTTACATACATATAGGCATACATACAATATACATGCATTGATACATACATGCATACATACATACATACATGCATACATACATACATACATACATGACATACAAGCATACATGTACATACAAACATACAACTATATAAACATACATTAAATAGAGTAGAATTTAACATAGAGAAAGACATAACACGAGTGCGTTATACTACACTTGCATTATGCCTTGCTAGAAATGATCTCCACAAATGAAAAAACCATGTCAAAACTGAGATATAATGTGCTCGTGTTATAATGTGCGAACGTTACATCTTGCTTTGGGAATCCCCATGCCTTGGGTTTGGTATTTTCTTTGGAATACCAACCCAAACGCTTGGAGGGAATTCTAAACGACCAGAGATGTGTTTTTGGAAAATTCTACAATATTTCACATAATCGGGTTTGTGCTCATCGTCAGGATTGCACGTGGTTCAATATCAAAAAAATCAAACATCTAGGTAATGTTACTAGGGTATCTCCTAACTATCCAATGATGTAATTTTTTTCACTTTTTGACAATGTTAAGCCTTTCATCCATAATTTATTTTGTTTATATGTCTCTTTTTTGGAAAAAAGTAGTGTTTGGTGTTTTTTTTGTTAGAAATTAACCATTCATCAAAATTTCAAATAAATTACATTTTTAGAAACTAGAATCCATTCTTCATTTTTTTTTTATATTCAATTAGTTTCCAAATTTTTTAGGGGTAGCACAACCAAAATTCTATTTTTTAGTAAGTGTCCACTTTGAAAATTAGTAAAAAATCAGATGTTTATTAAAAAATTATCAGAAAAATCGTGCATCAACTACATACTATTAACTAACTTCTAACCATAGTGATTTTAAAAATACTAAAAAAAATTTCACCATGCTAGGGTCGTACAAGAGTTGCTATGTTATGTTTTTCTGAAAAAAACAACACCAATTTGTGTATGTCCCTCGTTTGAACCCCTTAATATCAATGATTTTCAAAATAAATTAGTAGTTCTAGAAAGTAGACTCGGAGCACTTCGATCCTTGTTTTTGTTCCATCTAAATTTTTTGAGTGTAACTATCCTTAATTTCATGTCCAAGGTAAGTATTTCCAGATTTTAGAAAAAATGTGGCCTCTTAAGTCCCCTTTTTGGGAACCATCTTTGTGCACTTACCCACCTTAAATTTGTTTCACAAAAAGAAATTAAGGGCCAAGGATTGACTGACCAACTAGTTGATGCTCCTTCTCCTTTAGTGCTACCTAGTAATGATTCTTTCCCCAATGATAATGTGTTGAGAATTGAAGCTAATACATGGGAATTATATTTTGACAAATCTAAGTTTAGAACTAGCTAGTAATAATACCCCCAAGGGATAGCTTGTTCCGTTGTCATATTGGTTAAACTTACTATGTACAAATAACACTGTCAAGTATGAAGCATTGTTCACTAGATTACACACATCTTTAATTATGGGTGTAAGAGACATTAAGATATTTGGTGATTCACAATTATTCATTAAACAAATAAATGGAATGTATATTAAGCGAAGCATGAAAAATTATCAAAATACAAGGATATCACAATGAATTTGTTAGAGAAGTTTATAATATCATTTACCATTGAAAACATCCCTTGAAAGGATAATCGACATGCGAATGCAATGGCAAGTGAAAATTCCCTTATATATCCTCAAGATCCTTCAAAAGACTTCACCTTTATTGTGCAGATAGTTATGAAACCGTCAATCTAAGATAAATCATAAGTTTAAGCAACAACCATTGAATAATCAAGTGAATGGTAAGATATGATATTCAACTATTTGAAAGATGGTACCTTTTCTGAGCCAACAACTAAGAACATTTGAGCCCGCCTTCAAAATATCGCATCTAAGTTTATAGTTCTCACTAATGTGTTGTATCAAAAATTGTTTGATGGTCTCTTACTTAGATGCCTTAAAAAATATGAAATACCTACAACACTTGAACAAGCTCATGTAGGTTCTTGTGGTGGTCACTTTCGAGGAAAAACATTAGTTCAAAAACTTATCCACATAGGATACTAATGGAGACATATGGAACAAGATTGCTTTGCATACGTAAAAAAATGTCACAAATGTCAAGAATATAGCAATTTGATTCATGCTCTCGCCTGTGAATTTTGAGCTCAAGTTCCTATCTAGCCCTTTGCAGTCTAGGGTTTGGAAATCATTGGAAAAATATCACTGAACCAAAGATTTTTGGATAGGATGCTCTCTTGCACTTTTAGGGTTTTGCACCTAAAAGGAGAGAGGTATCCAAAAGTCTTAATGGCTCACTCAAGAATATGCCCTTGAGATTTCAATGCAAAGATGATTGAAATTTGTCTAAGAGGAATGGCCTAGATGCAATTGATTGATAAAAGAGATTGATTACTAATGCAAAGCTAATGAAATGCAAGATGTTTGAAAACACACTGTGATATGCAAAATGTCCTAAAAATGCAAACAAATTGTAACATAAATTAATGAAATTGAAGATGTGAACCTAGAAGCTATAAAGGGATGGAAAGGAGCTCTGGAATCCTGCAGAAGTCACTATTGAAGCCAACTGGGACTAATACACCAAGCTGGGCGTCTTAGTCCTATTTTGAGGAGATTCTTCTAGAGTTTTAGACAATTGGGTACTCAGAACTACAAAAACCTTTGTTTTGGGCCTAGAAGTGGGACTCATACACCATTGATGGTGACTTAGTCCACTTCCATATTTTAGGAAAATCAAAAGTGTAATCTGTAGCTCCCGGTCTGCACTTCAGCTCCTGACAGGTTTTTAGATCCGAAACTACAAAATTTGACCTGTAGGTGTTCTCCAAGATTATATTAGGGATTTGACCACTTTGAATGACTTTTATTATTTTTGACAACTTTTCACACCTTTCTCTTTGACAAATCTGCACACTAGACCTCCAAAACACATGCAAAGACAAGAAAAATTGTCAAGGGTTAGAGAATAGGGGTTCACCTTGGTCAAACCTCGATTTGGTAATTAAACCCTTGAAAATGAAATGAAATGAAAAGAGAATGATGAATGAACAACATGCAATGCTACAACTCACCAAACCCTTGAAGTAGAAATATGAAGATATGCAAGTAGAAGCTCCAATGGATGTAGACTTTGAAATGCCTAAAATGCTTAAGTGAATGATTAATAATTGCTTGAATGATTGAGTGAATCAATGGGGGTGATATGAGAGGAAAAAACCTATATTTATACTTGATTATGTATAATTTCTCAAAAATACCACATCATAGGCTGATCTTAGATCTTAGAAAATAATATCCTACCAGAAATTTGAAATTATTTTGATTTTTGAGCCAAAGAAGACTCATTCGCCTCTAGTGGTGAATGGGTCCCACTTAGGAATTTTAAGTGGGTGTTGGAAATTAAGTGTATTAAATGATGTTTATCAGGATTATTTTTAAAAATACACTTAGGTAAGGCCCGTAAGTGTAAAATGGGGCCAAATAAAGCATAAGAAAGGGTTAAATTATTGATGATAAGCCTATAAAAGTGTGAAAATTTGTTACAATAATTTACAAAACTTTGAAATAAGGCTTGGTAAGTAGTAAAAAGAGGTTATTTAGGTGAAATATATTAATAAGGTCATAGAAAAGTGTGAAAGTGTGTTACAACACTTCACAATAGTTTTGCAAGGCATCATAAAGTTTTTATTGATTCACAAGGGTCTAAGACCTAATATGAATGTGTTGACCACATTAAAACATTAAATCAAGGAAAAAATAGGCCAACATCTAGAGGAAAGACCCAAATGAGCATGAGAATGTCCAAAGATACATTTTTTTACTCTACATTTAGCCCCCACTTTAGTGAGAGGAGGAACCTACTTCAAACTCACACTAAAGTAGCCAAACATGGACATCAAGAGAGATCCAAATGCACCCATGCTAGAAAGATGAGTCAACAACAATCAAGAGGGGTGATCAAGCCCCCAGGATCAAGATCCCATGACAAACCAAACATTAGCAAAAATTAAAATGATATAAAGAGTGAAAGGGATAAAGGGAAAGAGAGAATTAGATCAAGCTTCGATCATTTGTCAGCCTCATTGTTGATTAGATATAGGATATTTGTTCGAAAAATGCGTACTTACTCTGAGGAGACAGAACTCATGGCTGTTCACCAGGTAAAAGGTCCTAAATGGTGAGAAACATACACTCATGGCTTGTATGCACTCACACACACATAGGTGGCTATGGGGAAAGTCATGCCTTAGAATGGGCTTCCCGCTCAACCATACCGAAGTTATACCTCCTGATAACTTTAATAAGGTGCCACAAAAGAAAATGACTTTTTGAGCTTCATGAGGCAAGTAAAACTTTGTATACTTGGAGCTCATGAACAAACACGATGGCTCCACAGGCATGCAAGTTGTGTTATGCAAGGTGGCCATATAACAAATGCAAAATTCAACATGCAAAGGATGTTCAAAGGAGTCTTGCTTAGTTCATGCGAGGTCTTTAACTTAGGGAACATTGTGCCTAATGTCTCCAAGAGAGGACCAATGTAAGAATAGAAAATTTGCAACTTAGGGGATGCAGTGCATCGCACCAAGCCACCAAGAGGAATGTAATATGCTAGATAGATCATGCTCATGAAGGAAATTACACCTAATTTTGTCCACAAAGCAACAAATGCATCGTATGAAGTAAGAAGCCTGCACTAAGAACCAAAAAAAAGAATAATGCAAAAGAATAATGCCAATGTATGCCCCCAGTTTAAAGGAATTGCTACACACGCTACTATGAGAAATTACTTTAAAGTAGAAAATGAAAAATGCAATGAAGAATAAAGAAACAAGAGCCAACGTGGAAAGCCCTATGCCAAATCATATGTTTCTGAGTAAGGCTATGTCTTGTAAAGAAAAGGAAAAAGAAAAGGAAGGGGTTTCCCCCAAAATGAGAACACCAAAACACATAAGGGATTTGTGGATTTGGGATCAGTATGTTCTTTGCTAAAATGTTTGTTAGAGAGCCTGGAACTGTCATCATCCCCCAAATACATAGAACGAGAAGAAGGACAAAAAGAGAGAGAAATATATATATATATATATATTTGGGTCAAGATGGAAGAGACATAGGGTGTCTCAACACTTTGCGTCATCCCCAAAAGGAAAAAAAAAAACCCAAAACGACAAGCGAAGAGGTAAAAGAAAAGGGGCCTTTTGGGTCTCAATGCATGAAAGAGACATGACATGGGTCAATGAAAATCTCGATGCCTTGCGTTATGTCCAAAAGGAAAACACAAGAAAAAGACAAAAGAAAAGGAAAAGAAAAATAAAGGGCCTTTTGGGTCAATGTGAAAGCGACATGGATGTCTCGATGCCTTGTGTCATCCCCAAAAGGAAAAGACAAAAGAAAAAAAGGTGATTTGGTGATGCATGACATAGAGAAGAATGGAGGTACAAATAAAGGAATGTCACAAAGAGGGAGAACATAAAAAAAAACATCACGGGGGATTATATTACGCACATGCAAACACAAAAAAGAAAAATAAAAGTGTAAGAGACTAGTACTTGGGAAATGTGAGTCAATCATCGAGCAAGTCATCCGCCTGCCAGTCATGTTCATTATATGGTGAGGGAAGGAAACTCCAGGCTAAAGGGACAAGAGAAAGTGATGAACTAGGAGAGGTACCAGGTTCATTACTCTGTATAGGATATTTCTCGTTTAAGTTGATGGAAGAGGAAAACAACGTGTTTAAGTGATTATGCACCTCTTCGTCGATTTTAGCAATCTCGTCATTGTCATGCAAGTTAATCGAACGAATGTTAGATTATCCACCTCATAACATCATCTATGGTACCAAGGTAATAGTGCCCATCGAGTTAGAGATTGCTACATTAAGAGTCACTCTTGAAGGACTTATTGATGATAGTAATTATAAACAACATGTGCATTAGCTTGAAATGCTCAATGAACAACACATCAAAACTCTTGAGCACCTCCAGGCTTACTCTAAGAGAAGGAAGTGTAGCTAGAATGAAAATATCATCCCTCATGTATTCAATAAAGGAAATTTTGTGTTATGTGAGAATCAATGTAATGTCAATGTCGACCCGAGTGATAAAGGAAAGTTCAACCCTAATTGGTTAGGACCTTATATAATTAATGCTAGCTATGGGTCTGGTGAATACATGTTAATAGAATTAGATGACACACCTCTTAAAGAACCTATAATTTTTTCACATCTGTTCCGGTACTATGTATAATGGTCTTGAATAGTGTGAATGATAAAGCAGTGATGTTAGAGTTACTAGATGACTTTCTATGCACTCTCGCATTGCTTTGTTCTTGAAAAACAATTATTTGTGTGTCTTGAATAGTAAAGTAATTATTTAAATTAAATTTTAGATAGTTACTTTAGGTTTCATGCTATTCAAGATAATCTTATGTGTTAGATTAGATCCTTATATACATTTAATATTCTTCAATTAGATCATAGGTGCATTTAATTTAGCATAACATACTTAATCACAATGTTGCATCTAAGAGAAACTAGAATAATTTTTAATTAGATTACATAAATAATTTTAAATCATGGAGACATTCATTAAATAGTCTTACAAAGATTATTTAATCAATCACATTTCCATTTAACATTAAACACATAAACATAAATAACCAAACATCAAATGCTGATATATATACATACATCAAAGTTTTGTGTATATGTCATCAATATATACAATGCTACTGAGGTCTGTGACTGCTAGATCCCTTGGGATTTGGTGCTCGCATCTATCTAGAGGTAGTCCATCAAGAGACGGTGGTATGCGATCGTGATTGCGAGCTTCCAAGTACATTCATACTATAAACCCTGAACTTATCCAAGAGCTTCTCGATGCTCCTCCACTTGCTGATCTCTCTCTGCCTATAGTCTAGCTACCTTTGACTATAGTCTCTCAAACTCTGTTGGGATTCAAGATGACTGAGCATTTTGGGAAGCCTTAGCTTGGTGGATGCACCTCTCTAGACTCTCATATACTACCTACACTCTGACGTACATTCGGAACAACTCTGGTTCCTACTCCATGATGGGTGGGGTCACATAGTCTATATCAGTGGCCTCCTCATACACTAATGGGGGCAATATCTCGAGAGCCACCTGACAATAGAGATCATGAAGGTCTCTTATAGCTCCTACAAGATAGAAACCATAAATATAATCAGTACACATCATGATATATATATGGACATAAAATTAAAAACAAAAGAAAAAAGCCAACAGTAAATAAAATATCATCACCTAGCCCTCTAGCTTGCTGTGTAAAGACAACCTCATCATGTGTAGGGGTCATGGAGGATGTGATAGCCTCTCCATGATTGCAAGTGTTGGTGCTTGCTTCTGATGGTAATCGTGATCTAGTAACATGAATGGGAGATGGCTCTCCCCACCTGTGGCCCAATGGATCCTCATCCATTGCCTCACCACCCTTACTTATCAGCTACTCCTCATCCTCATCCTCTTCCTCATCCTCATCCTCCTCCTCCTACCCATCATAGTCAAGATCTGCAGCCTTGTCATACTTCTCATCTATCACATTTGTGAATATGTCTACAACCCTTAATTGTATCTCCTAAGTCCTATCCTCCTTCTCATCTCCTTGATCTAGGAGTAGCCCTATGCCACCTATCAACTCATCCATGAGGAATATGAGAGTTAGTCATGATGCTGACCACCACTCCTCATAGGCATCTATGGTACTAAAATTATCAGTTTCAGAGATTGGGGGCATATGACAATCAACATCATCAGAGTCATAGATGACATCATTGGAAGTGAACCATTTAGCATCGTCGGGTGTTTGGGAACTCTGTACTAATCTCCTAAAAAAGGGTTGTTCCCTAGGTGCTATTTGGACCTATCCAAATTGTCGCATGATGCGATCATAGTAGAAAGGTCATACTATGTAATCATGTCTACCTATCAAAATCCATCCATCTGTAATGTCCTCATCTAATGAGTCTCATTTGGCCACTGTGGAATAAGGTGATAAGGTCTCCAAATGATCTCCTCCTCATCCAGTTGGTTGAATCAGACTCTCCAAAAATATAAGTCACCATACTACCATAACCACTACAGTGGATAGTTGAATGCCTTAGGATTCCCTAGGGTTGATGCACATGGAAATCTTGTCAGTTTGGTGCACATGATATGCTCCAGGTACCACACCTGCAACAACATATAGTGTTCCATACTGTCAATCTCACAAAATGAAAATCTCCCAAGATCATAAGATAGGTGTGCTAGGATGCCGTACCCCTAGGCATACATGGTCCTACGCTTTTCCATCCCCCAAATCATATGTACTAGTCCTCCCTCTAAGATCTCTCCCCGACCATTAGGGATGAGAACTAGTGCTACTGTGAGCATCAAAATTTGTGCAACTAGTGGGGCTCATGAATATAGTAGTGTAGATAGATCGATCTGTGGCCTCACCATACCATCATGAATTGGATCTCCAAGGCAATACTACATATTGTATTTCATCTCCTGAAATGACTGCTCCACCAAGAAACGTACCATATTGCCTCAAATTAGAACTTGGATTATGAGATGGACATCCTCTAGCATAATGGTTATCTTGCTGGTGGGAAGATGAAACGTGCATGTGTCTGCATTCCACCACTTTGTTAGTGCCATCAATATAGCATTGTGATACCTTTTGGGGGACATCAGGTACAACCAATGCAATCTTGTAGTCTGTAATATCTCTATGCCCTTTGCTAAAAGTGTGGGGGCTAGGTCTTGGAGGTGATTGATCTGTCTGCCACACAAATACTGCCATGAATGGGTAGGAATCTAACAAAAAAGAAAAAATATTTCCTATAAGCATTCTAAAATATTAAATATATACATAAACTATGTCACCAAAAAGTGTATACTTTGCTTGTTATGGGAATAATTAATGATACATTGAGCTTAATGAGGCCTTGATTTGGTGTTGTGAGGTGTTTTACACATCCACACTAGGTCTTGGACCCTTGCAAAATGAATAAAATGCATTTAACGATGTCTTGTGAAGGTGTTGTAAAGTGTTGTAAAAGAATTTCATGCCTCTCTAGACTTAATGGACCCAGCTTTCCCTAACTCAATGTATTTAATGGAATTCTCACATTAATCTAGAAGGCTTGTGAATTAAACTTAACTCTAATATAGTGTTGTAATGTGTCTTACACATTCACATTGGATATTGTGCCTTTCTAGGCTATGTGGACCCTATTTTAGTGTTGTAAAGTATATTTAATTGCACTTTCACATTGAATTTTGTGTCCCAATCCCTAATTACCCTTTACATAATCATTAATAGGCCCCTATGGGCCCATATTGTACATCCTAAGGCTTGAATTGATCAAATACCTGATAAAATCATCATATAAATCTAATTTATGCATTCCCCGACAATCCAGCTAGAAAAAGGACCCCTCTAGGACTAAGTCACCCATTTGGGTGAATGAGTCATTGCCAGGTGGGACTAAGTCACCTAGCATGGCGACTTAGTCCTATTTGGGTCATTTTCGAGGTTTGAGTAGGAAATTTTGGATTTTAAGTTTATTCTTCCTTCATGTTGGCCTTGGGGATCCAATTACCGGGAAAATTAGGTGGATTTCCTATAAATACTAGTCTCTAAACCCTAATTCATAATAATCTTAACACATCATCATTCATTCATCATTCATCATGTTCTCAAGTCAAGCAAGTTAGGGTTTCTACATTCTAAGTCATCAAGATAGCATTCAAGGACATTCAAGGGTAGATTCTTCATCCATTGCTATAGAAAATCAAGATTAATCCTCATGGAAAGTCTCTAACTCCATTACTTCATGCTTCATTACATGATTTCTCCATTTTGGTTTAATTACCTAAAAAGGGGTTTGACCAAGGCAAACCCCCATGCCCTAACATTCAACATTTCTTTCTCTTTCATTGTGTGTTTGCGGATTTAAATATCTTGGAGGCTTGTAAATCATTAAATATCAATTTGAAAAGTTGTAGAAGACATATTCTTGTTTTCAAAACAAAAATATCCACTAAAAGTCACTTTTAGGCCCGAAAATCAAAGTTTCAGAAGTAGACACCTATAAAGAATCAAAGTGCAGACCAAGGGCTTCTGTTTCCCCTTTCAAATTTTTAGAAATAAAGAAGTGGAATAAGTTGCGACTAATGGCGAATTAGTCCCACTGTACATTCCTTTTAGTGATTTTTGCAGATTCAGACACCCATTTGGCCAAAACAGGCTCTGAAGCAATGTTTACAGATCTGGGACTAAGTCACCCAAATTGGCACAAGTGTCCTAGTCGGCTTCTACATTAGTTTTATTAGGATTCCTGACCTTCATTCCATCCTTTTTGAGCCTCCAGGTGCACATATTATTTTTCATAATTTTTTGTCTAGTTTTGTTTGCATTTCTCATATGTTTGCATATCACAACGTGTTTTCAAACACTTTGCATTTCTTATGTTTTGCATCAATAATCATGTTTTGTTTTTAGTTTAGTGCATTTAGATCATCTTATTTCTAAGCCATATTGCATCCTTCCATACATTAATATTGAATGTATACATTAGCATTTTGGGTCCATTTCTCTCCTTTTAGGTGAAAAGCCCTAGAAGTGCAAGAGAACCATTAGATACCAAAATCGGTGTCCACATTTTGGTGAATCTAAATTTTGAAAATTTTTTCTTCTGATTTCAAGTGCATCCTAGGATTAGCTTGCATTAACATTACATTCCATTTTTCATTAGTTTATTTGCATTCTAGGGTTTTATAATTTTGCATTAGTGAAAGTGCATATAGTTTGTATTTTTTC
The DNA here is from genome assembly GCA_007258455.2 of Sequoia sempervirens. Classification (NCBI taxonomy): domain Eukaryota; kingdom Viridiplantae; phylum Streptophyta; class Pinopsida; order Cupressales; family Cupressaceae; genus Sequoia; species Sequoia sempervirens. The sequence goes on along the minus strand of VDFB02000003.1, from coordinate 34,175,238 downwards.
ATTTTAAATCATTGCAAAACATCTGAAAACTACATTTTCACTTAGTATTCAAGTCATCCAAACTAAAAAACATAAAAAACAATTAAAAGTTTTTGAAAATTTTGAAAAAACCCTAACTAGGACTAATTCGCCATTTTGGGCGACTTAGTCCCAGTCCAATTTTTTCACTTTCTATTACAGCATCAAAAACCTCATTTATGTGCTTCCTAAGCCTGCTAGTATCATATACTATAATTTTGGAAAGTTTTAGGAACATTTTTTTTATGCATCTAGCTCAAAAACATCAACTGAGGGTAGTCATTTGTCAAATCATTTCAATCTAAAGCATCATTAGATCTGAAAATGCTCACATTTTTGAAATTTTTAATAACATGGATAAAAGTACTTTTCCCTTTTACATATACAATGTTTCTATTCATACAAATTTGCATAAGTTTGATAAAAGTGCTTTTCATTCTTGCATATACATTGTTTGCATTCTTAAAGTTTTACATACATTGGATAAAAGTGTTTTGTATCTATGGATATACATTGTTTACCTTGCTTAAAAATAGCATGAAATGGTTATATGTGTTTTTCATTTTTTTTCAAATAATGTTATTAACTTGCATATTTAGAAATGTTAAGAAACATTTCCTATCCCCTCCCTATGAGAGTGTTTTAGTGAAAGAGAATACAACCTTGGACATTCCTAACAATCATATTTATTCTCCTAATATCTCTACTATTGATGATGAAGATATTTTGGTAGAAGAACCAATCAATGAGATTTTTGAGAATCCTAGTTGTTTCTCTCCTCTTACCTCTCTTAGTGGACAAGACATTAATGAACAAGACAACACAACCATAGGTAATCATGACAATAACATTCATTTTCTCCTAGTATCTCTCCTTGTTGTGAATAAGATACTTTTATGTTAGACAACACAATCGATGAAGGTCATGACTATCTTAGTTGTCCCTCTTCACCTAGAGAAACCCTTCTTGAGAAAGAAAATTCAACCATTGATCATTCCCCTACTTGCAATGAATTCATTTTAGAAGAACCAATCCATGAATGTCAAGAACATTTGATTTGTAGTTCTCCTAAAAACTCTCCTCCTAGGGAGAATATCATGGTGCAAAAAAATGAAAACAATAGTCATGTGTCTTCCTTAGATAAAAAGGTGACTCTAGATTTCCCTTCATTAGAGATACATCAAACTAATATCGCTGAGGTTATGAATGACAGGTGTCCATTAGACCCCCCTCAATCAATGGACCTCATATATACCCCATTGGACATCCTAAGAACCCTCTAATTCTATACTCACCTTCACACAAACAACAAACTCAATGCCAAACTCAACTCATCCTTTAACCATCATCACATAAATCTCCACCTCCACATAAACCCGAGTTTACCCTTTACGCAGGTCTACGCATGATGTTGTTGCTCACACACACTACTCTAGAAATAGTCAGCGACCACAACAACCCACCCTAGCACCATTACCTTTGCCTAATCCCATATTGCCTAGTGCTCCTCGATTAAATTCACACATTAGGGAGTATGATCTTGTTGAACAACTTAAGAATACTCCTACCAAGATATCCCTATGGGATTTACTTTAGAACTCACCTAACTATCGCACCATGCTTCAAATGGCCTTACAACAAGTTCCTATCCCTTCTAATGTGAAACCAAATGACATAGCAGCCATAATTCAAGGATTAAATGCTGACATTGTTTTCCACCAAAGTGAACTCTCCCCTTTGGATGTGCAAAAAGAAAATGAAGCTTTCATAATACTATCTCAATACAAATGCATCAGGATCAAGTGAAACCTTGTTGAAAATGGCTCTGCCTTAATGTGTGTAGCATAAACCTCTTGGATAGGCTTCGTGTGGATAGATCACAAATTCAACCTGATTCTTTATCTATGAAGGGCTTTGACAATGAAGAAAAGAAACTACTTGGTGTGATCACTTTACCTATTACAGTTGGAGTGGCTACATTGAATACAGCAATCCATGTCAATAATATTTCATATAATTTCCTTTTGGGAAGACCATGGATTCATGATGAATGCATATATAAGACCATGCACATGAAGCTGAACAAATAGTTGTTTGAACATTGACCACTTGTAATGAATCATATATACCTACTGTCCTCAAATGTATCTGTTCAGTCATCAACAACCAACATCCATCAAGCATATCATCACATATATTCTCATATCAGCAAACCAACTAGTTTTGACATCAAGGAAAAACTAACACATAAACAACTGAAAGCCAACAAACTCCCCCTTTGTCCTTGATGGAAAGACACATCATCTCTCCCCCTTTTTGCCTCAATGACAAAGAATGAAAAAGGAGAATGTGAAATTCTATGAATATAGACAACTAAAACCAACCAACATAGTAACCAGTTGGAAGAAGAAATAAAGAATCAAAGACTATCAACATATCATTACTTCAGTCATAACCAAATAAATCCATGTCATATATATCCTTGTGTTAATCACATGAGCAGTCAAATAACCAGTCAACACCAAATACCAACTGTATAAACAATGTTACCAACATGAATAACCATGTACCAAGGAATCAATTATGCATTTCTCAAGAAGTTCAGTCACTTGTAAGGTAGCATCTATAGCATCAAGAGTATTATGAGCTTCTCCCCCTATTTGAGATAACAAAGAAAACAATATTCTCAAGATACTCTTACCAATTAGCCTTGCTCCCTGTTTGATACTCTAGATATCGACACCAACACTTGTTCTATGAGCCTTCATCGCCTTTGTGACATATATTGTTCAAGATGCATATCTAATTACTTGAGCACTATTATGCAAACACCTCCACAAAGATATTATCATTGCATATGCTTTATAAACTTCAAACACAATTAGCTTCTTTCCAATTCACCTCTTCAACTATCTTGCAAAGATCATCTTCTGTTCCTTCCTTTTAACATTCCATCACAACCAATGTCAAGAACTTGTTTTGGCAAAAAGCTACACTATTGCACCTGCAAACACAACTTCAGAGAACACTTGTAAAGTATAAATTTGTATATACTTAAGAACCATAACGAATGTATAACATGATGTTCCTGATCTACAAACATCAAAAGATAAACACTTGAATCTCATACACCCTATATAATTTCTGAGGTCTTCTTGAATGTTTTTCATGTTCCAAGCATGAAATTTTATGGGCAACTTCCAAGCACAACATTGCAAAACTCAATTTCAAGCAACATTCACTGTCATTGTCCTTTCAGCTAGCTGCCACTATCATTACATTTTTACATGCCAAATACTGTACTCCAACTAAGATCTTAAACTATTAACAGTTTACTGTCTTATCATGCTCTGTCATTGAAACTTCACTCATATAAGTTAAACCAGGCATTATATTATGTGACAACAAGTAAATATTAAGCATGCTATCAAAGTATTAAGAAATGATGAGACTTGATCAATCAAGATAACAAGCTTTAATGACAAATAAAAGATGAATACTGCTTCATTGTCCAAGCCACCATTATCTCATGGAAATTTTTTGACATCAGCTAACTCATGCACCTTCTGAGAAACATAGACCATTGAATTTATTAAACCATTGTTTCTATCAATCACATGCAAAGAGTACTGTACCCACTATCATGCAAAAACATTCCTTAATGTAGAGATTGATTCACTGCCTTCCAAACTAGATGATTACCTTTGTTAGCAATATCAAAAGGTTAAGGCATTTAGACCACAAAGCTTCAACCACTATCAATGATTGCCAATGTCAGAACCAAAAGCTCTAACAAGTAGTCGACCACAATGTCATATAAATCCTCAATCAAATATCACTATATTATAAAAAATGAAGCCAAGGTCAAATCAAATGTCCTTATCACTTCCAAACTGATTTTAATGGAAATGATTTTACTCGAAGTGTTCCTTATTCACCACTTAGGACCTTATATGCAATAGGTTATTAACAACTTATGTAATATGAATGTAAAAAAATCATTAATAGTTTACCAATGAAAATTGATAAGACATTAATTACTTATTAGTGATAGGTTTGGGTGATCCCACAATAGTGGTTTACAATTTTTGGGCAAACTGGACACTGAAATAATTTTTTTTAACTAAATCTTCACTTTCGGGCACCTATAGCAGCTAAACCGTGTGGAATTTGAAGATGATAAAAACTAGAGTTTCGTGACATTTTGTCTGTAGATTCTAAATATATATTTTTAAAAAATTTGGAATTAGATTGCACTTATTTTTCCATCTCCCTCGAAAGCTGGTTTTTCAGAAAACAACATTTTTAAAAGTGACGCTCACCGTATAATGCATACATTTTTTTCCATGAAGGATAAAATTCTAATTCTTTCAAATTTAGATTTTTAATTCTGATATCTAGTGCTTCCACTTGGTTAGATATTTTTTATTGAATATTTTTCTTTAATCAAGTTTCAAAGTCAAACCAATTAAAATTCAGACATAACACGACCATATAACGTATAACTTTTTTTGTATGTATCAAAATTCAATTTTTTTTTGTTGGATCAAGGAATTCAATATCTGGTGCATTCATATTTTTCAATTTTTTTTGGATAATCTACTATTTTTCCACATGTGTAGAACAAAGAGCTTGATTTTTGGTGAAAAACCTACATTCATAAGAAATAAAAAATAAATATAATAATAAAATTAAATTTATTTAAAATTATACTTTTTGGGAAGCTTATAATAAGGACTACATACTTATAAAAAATAAATTTTAAATGAATTCATTTGATCCCCCAAAAGGTAAATCAAAAGTCGTTTTTTATCAAGATTTTGATAGGTGTAAAGGAGACTCTATTATAGGTATGGTTTAAAAGTAGCAGGGTTCTATCCAAGGGGGTTTGATCTAAGGTAGTTTGATCAAACCCTCTTCAATTGGAATGCTTTAAATGGAAATTTTTAAGGATTAAATCATTATATTTTCTAAAAATATGTGATTTCAGCAAAAATTAGAATCTCCCAGAAATTGTAAACCAGCTTTATGGGATCACCCGTTTATATTAGTCACTAATAGCTAGTGCTAACAAGGTACATAAATTATCAGGTACTAACCAAATGACTTGAGAAACCATTGCCTCATATTCATTGCTTGCACTGCATGATAACACTACCCTTCCAACATGTATTGAATGTTCATATGAACTCTTCTTCATACCAATCTCATGCTATTTCTTAAGTTTCTTGTGCAACATGCACATGATTAGATTCTTTCTATTTTTGATCAGATTTCCTTCTCCAAACCCTCTTAACACCTATTCTTTTCTTGTCCAAGGTATCTACCTACTATTGCTTGGTCAAGGTATTTGTCCTTTTGTTATGTCTAGATGGCTTCAACAAATGATTTCTACAAGACTGAGCTCTATGTCCAAAAAAGTTACACCTATTACATATGACATTATGATCTGAACCAAAAGAACGACAACTTCTTCTAGGCATTCTATAAGAACTTTCATTACCATTCTTATCATTCCACCAACAATTAATTGCTACATGACCAACTTTGTGACAGGTATAACATATAGTGCCATGATTTTGTTTTGCCAAACTATAAGTATTATTTTCCTTATTCCATTTATAATTATTTATGGCATTACTTTCACAATCTCTAGCTCTATGTCCATAAACATGACATAAATAGCAGTAACCATGGAATTGAGAATAATTGTACCTTATTAATTGATGCTTCCTGGTAGATGAGATCCCTGGGAATCTGTTATCAACCTTGCTTTCTGTCTTTGGAGTGTGATAGTTCAAGTCTATTTTCTTCTTAGGAGTTTGCCTAACCTTGAAACTTTTGACATCAAGGAAAAACTAATAGATAAACAACTAAAAGCCAACAAACTCCCCCTTTGTCCTTTTTGTTGGCTTTCAGTTGTTTATGTGTTAGTTTGTCCTTGATGTCAAAAGTAGTTGGTTTGTTGATATGAGAATATATGTGATGATATGATTGATGGATGTTGGTTGTTGGTGATTAAACATATAAATTTGAGGACATGCATTTGTTTCAGGGTATATATTTTGTTTCAGGTATATGGCATGGTTATTCAGGTAAATATGATTCATTACAAGTCTCTGGTATATTCAGCTTGATCACTTTCATATTTTTAGGTTGCGCTTGATGTATTTTCAGTTTGGTTATATGAAGGCTCAGATTGTTTGTATACTCTATGGTGATCTTATTCTTCCTTGTTACATTTTAATGTGATTGATTATTCACATTTTTCTTTGAGTCATTTCTATTACATATCATCATAGCATATGGCTTTGGCAATATAATTGTGTTAATGGTTTATATTGTGAGCTTGGCATATGGATCGGTCTCATTACATTTCATATTATTAAAGGAATATGAATTCATTAAAAGTCATATGGCAGTGACTTTAATAAGGCTTTAGTTTGTTTTGATTGATCATACATGGCATCGAGCAACTTGCATGGTATTTTGTATTTGAGAACAATGCATGTGTGTTTGATCACATTGCATTGATTTTTGATATGGTTATATGGATATTGGTTTAATGTTGACTTCCATTAGCATGAATATTTGGAAAGGCATTTACACCATACTTTCCTTGGTTGGCATCTGTTGTAAAAAGAATTTTTTGATTTATAGTCCTAAAGAGTATCGAGTGTACTAAGCATGTGATTTCAATGGACTAGACTTTTTAAAAATCTTGGAAATGATATTAAGGATCAATATTGTTGATGTTTATTTTAGGCTACATGGGACTCTGTATTCATGTGACTTCACTACACTTATTAGTGACTTGGCAGTGAGTGGTTGGTGATGATGTGGAATGATTTTGTTGGCATACGTGGCTGAAGACTTGTCATCAGTTTCAAAAACATAATAATGGTTTATTAATTATTGTGTCTTTGATTTGTTTCGAACTTCAAAACATCATTATGTTTAATAAAGTCTTCAAAAAAATTGAAAGAAAGAATTTAGGGCAATATTATTTTGAAGGGTTTGGAACCCTAGCTGCCATGGATGATTTTCTCAGCTGTAATGTAGCTCTTAAAGCTTTCACAAATGACACTAAGAGAATATGGAAGAGAGCATGGATAGGTTTACTAGAATTTTGGTTTGAGTAAATGGTAGTAAGAACAGTTTTCTGGTTTGATAACTATCAATGGTTAAGAGATCGAGTGTGGAAGTTGGTCAGAGGAGATTCGATGGCATCTTTCTAGCTGGGTCTTTATGAACTCCTTGTAAGGAAAGTAGAGGTGCGGAAGCAACTTTCCTAATGTCAAAATCATAGGGAAGTAAGCATACAATACTTTTAATTTTCAAATTACAATCCAAATAAGACACACATGAAAGATTTACAGAAACAAAAAAAATACATAAAGATTGTAAATGAACACCAAATTTACGTGGGAAAACCCTATTGGGAAAAAACCCACCACACCAAGCTGAATCTCTTTGTATTATAGTAATAAACAAATTACATACAAAATAGAGGTACAAATCTCTAGTATTAGTTCACAGTAGTTTCATTCACTGTTCTTCCTATTACAGAAATTCTCTCAAGGATCTGACTTAATCTCACTCTAATTCCAAATCAGAATCGATCCTTTAAATCACATCACTTCCAATTTTTACCTTTTGTTCATCCTTATCCTCCATTGCCTCATCATAGAAAGTTTCCTCTTGAGCATTGATTTTTCCCTACATGTAGTTCAGCTCCAGCGTCACAACTGTTACAGAAATCTAACTGCCATTCATTTGAAAATTGCTTCCTCTGATTGGTCCACGAAGCTCCACATAGGATGGTCAATTTGGTCAAGGGTGTTCAACTTTGTTGGAATATGGGTGAGACACTAACAGTGTCTCCCCAATGCCACAAAGTCTTCATATCGATATCGGCGTAAGTCCAAATAGTTGGAAAAATGTTATAATGAACGCTATGAGTCATACTGAATCCATCAACATCCAATGCATTTCTATCGGCAAGAGATTCCTCCATTAGCAAGACGTTTTACCAATGCTCACAAGTCATATCGATTTCAACTTTGCCATCGACAAGAATTTACCATTTGCCAAGAGTTCTCATCGAGTCTCCTTAAGCTTCACCGAAGCACCTGACAGTCGGCAAGACCTTCGTCTTTCATTGAGACTTCACTCTGAGCACAACCAAGTCTTACCGAGTTGGCAAGACATATGCTTTTCACTGAGACTACACACCAAGTAGTCATGTCTTATCGAGTTGGCAAGACATTTGACCTTCACCAAGACCTTTCACTGAGAGCTCTTATGTTACTCTGAAGCCATACTACTATCGGCGAAACTCTCCATTGGTCGCCAAGACTTCATACCAAAGTCTTTGAGTCATCGCGAAGACCACAAGTGAATACTCCTGTCGGTGAGACCTTTCCTTCATCGTTGAGACTTCTCCCCAAGATCCTTTTGTTACCTCGATAGCCATATGCTATCGGTGAGACATTCTCCAGTCACTGGGACTTCTCCCCAAAACCCTTGAGCTACTTTTTCATCCACTTTGACACCCGATAGCAACCTTTGTTGGCAAGACATTTCATACTCGCTGGGACATCTTACCGAAGCCCTTGTGATTACCCCGATAGCCATATGCCATCAGTGAAACTTTCACCAATCGCTGGGACTTCTCCCTGAGACCCTTTGTGTTTCCCTAATCCCCGATAAGAGCATACTGTCGGCCAGAGGTTTCCTTCGACAAAAGGTCACACCGAACACAAAAAGGTCACAATGTTAGACTTGTCAACAAGACATCAACTCTGTCTTGGCGACATGATCATTTCAAGAGAATTCATAACATCTAGTCGACCAGACATGAATAATGTCATAGCGACTTTGCCCTGTAGGAGTTACATGTCAGTAAGAATTGAGGCACATATTCCAACAAGCTCCCACTTGATGAAGATCTTAATAACACCTCTAGAGCATAATAAAACTACTAAAATTCATGGGGCAAGAGGCCCATTGAACTGGCACACCACCTATATTTTTCTGTGCTCACAGGCTTTGTCAATGCATCTGCAACATTTTCCAGAGTATCCACTTTCTCCAAAGATACCTTCCCATCCTCCACCATATCTAGTACAAAGTGATACTGTACATTTATATGTTTTGTCCTAGCATGGAAAGTAGGATTCTTTTCCAAACATATAGCACTCTAACTGTCACAATAAATAGTAATTTTTCCTACATCAAAACCAATGTTAGAACAAAAATGTTTTAACCAAATTGCTTCTCTACAGGAATTTGTAGCTGCGATGTATTCTACCTCTGTAGTAGACAAAGTGACTATAGCCTACCGCTTGCTCATCCAACTCACTGCGCCACCATTCATCATGAAAATATATCCACTAGTGGATCTTCTACTATCAATGTCCCCTGCCCAATCAGAATCCACATAACCTCGAATACTGAGAGTCCTATGTGATTCAACCAAGTTACCATGGTAACACAAAGCATAGTGTGAAGTGCCCTTCAGATATCCAAACACTCTCTTCACAACATCCCAATGTGTCCTTCTAGATTAGCCATAAACCGACTAAGTACTCCCACTGCTTGGGAAATGTCTAGCCTTGTATAGACCATTGCATACATAAGGCTACCAACCACACTAGCATATGGCACACTGATCATGTCCTCCATCTCAGTAGGAGATTTTGGACAGTCTTCAATAGATAGCTTCGTTCCCTATGTAACTGGAACAACTAGCTCCTTGCAATTAGTCATAAAAAATCTCTCTAGAACATTCATGATATACTTACTCTGACTGAGTGAAAGTTTTCTATTCTTTCTATCCCTAGCTATTTCCATTCCTAGAATATACCTTGCTGCAGTAAGATCTTTCATTTCAAAGTTTGCAAACAACTGAGACTTAAGATCAAAAATCATTAGCTTACTATTGCCTATGAACAACATATCATCAACATAGAGAGCAATAATAAGAACTTGATCACTTTCAGCTTTGTAATACACACAGTGATTAGATTTTGATCTTACAAATCCTAATGACAAAAAAAAAGTGTCAAACTTTTGGTACCACATTCTAGGAGACTGTTTTAACCCATACAGACATTTCTTCAACTTGCAAACCAGTCTTTCTTTACCTTTTTCCACAAAGTGCTCCGGCTGGGACATATAAATTTCTTCTTCAAGATCACCATGAAGAAACACTGTCTTCACATCCATCTGTTCAATTTCTAAGTCATACGCTACTGCAAGTGACAAAAGAAATCTAATAGATGTCAACTTAGCTACATGAGAAAAGATTTCTCCATAATCAATTCCCTGTACCTAGGAATAACCTTTTGCAGCTAGCCTTGCTTTATATTTTTCTACACTACCATCCAGACCAATTTTCATTTTAAACACCCATTTGCAGCCCACAACTTTTCTACCTTTAGGCAATGGCACCAAACTCCAGGTATCATTCTTTTTTAATGATGCCATTTCTTCATTCATGGCTTCCAACCAAGAGTTTGAATTAGACATTTTAAATGCCTCTTTCATAGTCCTAGGTTCATCACTGCTAGAAATTAAAGCATAGGAACAAGTAGACTCTATCAAAGAAAACCCATACCTATCATGTTGCTTTCTTTCATGAGTTGACCTCCTCACATGCTAAGGCTGAGGTGGTTCTTCATCTTCTTCAGAACTTTCAAAGCTACTTGAGCTTTCCTTAGTATCAGGTACATTTTGATTTTTCAATTCCTCTTTATCTGGTGTCGAAGGAATTTTTGCTACATCCTTTTCATTTTCTGATTTCTTCTCTGACTGTAGATCCAATGTAGCAGGCTTTAGCTCATGAAAGATAACACTTCTACTATACAAAACCTTCTCAGTCTCAAGATTCCAAAGCTTGTATCCTTTTATACCAGCACTATAGCCAATAAAAATACACTTTACAACTTTGTTTTCCAACTTAGATCTTTTTTCAAATGACACATAAGCATATGTCTCACAACCAAAGACACAAATGTCTCAGAGAGGGCTTCTTTCCAGACCATGCTTCCAAAGGCGTCTTCTCAATGAGAGAAGAGTTAGGAGAATGATTTACCACTTGAGTAACATGCTATAGAGACTGCTTCAGCCCAGAACTTCTCCTCCAAGCCAACACTGCTCAGCATACTTTGTGCTCTTTCCATTACTATCCTGTTGAACCTTTCAGCAACTCCATTTTGCTGTGGAGTGTAAGGTGTAGTCTTATGTCTTTTAATCCCATGATCTGTATAGTACCTTTCAAATTCATCTAAAAAAAACTCATCACCATTGTTAGTCCTTAAACATTTTATTTTCCTACCAGTCTGATTTTCAACAAGGTTTTGAAATTCCTTAAACTGACTGAACACTTCTAATTTACTTCTCAGAAAATATACAAATGTTCTTCTTCAATAATCATCAATAAATGACACATAGTATATTCATTTAGATAGAGAAGGAACATTCATTGGACCAAACACATCATAAGAATATAATCAAGAAAACTAGAAGATTTGTGAGGACTGGAATAAAATGAAACACGGTGTTTCTTTCTATCTATGCAATGTTCACAAAATTTGAACTCAAGGTTACAATCTTCAAGCCCTTCTACTAGGTTTTTATTTTTCAAGGTTTTTAAACCTTTCTCACCAATGTGGCCTAGCCTATGATGCTAGAGCATAGTCTTCTTTGCTAGAAGTTTAACCTCCATGGAGTTTACACCATCAGGATCGTTTTCCTTCTTTTCTCTATGAGAAGCCTTAAGTGAATTTGCAGAGACACTGTTGCATTGGACAACCAGTGCATCCAGCTTGTATAGGGTACCAATTCGAGCACCCCTAGCTAGCACCATAGAGCCTCTAGTCATCTTGCAGCCATTTTTAGAGAACGCGACCTGCACTCTGATATCATTCAGCTTACTTACAGAAAGTAGATTTCGAGCTAGACCTGGTATATGCATCACATCATTGATTCCCTTCACTCTTCCATTAGGGAATTGAATTCTAACTCTTCCACAACCAACAATTTCCAAAGATGAATCACTTGCCAAATACACCTTCCACCATTGTATTCTTCATACTTCGTGAACCAGTCTCTATGAGATTTCATGTGGAAAGATGCTTCAAAGTTCAATCAGCCAGACATCATCTGATGCCCATGTAGCCAAAGCTAAAATGAAGGCATTTGCATCACTATGAGAAGAATCATTTCCAGAAGAGTTCTTCTTCTTTTTCTCCTCCTTGCAATCCTTTCAGACATGACCTGGTTGCCCACAATTCCAACACTTCACCTTGGACTTCTTTCCAGGAGACTTTGATCTCCCTTTTGATTTCAATCTGATTTCTTGTCCTTCTTCTTACCTTTCTCCTTCGATCTGCCTTTGACAGCCAGAGCTTCCTTTTCCATCTCAAAAGATTTTCTTCTCATCTCTTCTGACAACAAAGAAGCAACAACATCTTCCATCTTGAAAGTGGATTTCGTACTCCCAATAGCCATCACCAAATGATCCCAAGAATCTGGCAAAGAACATAGCAGTAGCATGCAATGATCTTCATCTTCAATCTTCACACCAATCACTAGTACAAAAACAACAATATATGACTAAATAAACTACTAAAATTTGCATATAAATGACTAATTTTGGTCACGTGACCATTAGTAGTTTATTGTCGGTCATTTATAACGTGACCAAATTTATGACTAAACTATTTTAGTCATTTATCTACTCATTGATTTGGTCATTGATTTGGTCATTTATTTAGTCATTTATTTAGTCGTTAATTTAGTCATTGAATGTTGGTAATTGGTCATTTATTTAGTCATGGTAGTGATTTATTTAGTCATTAATTTATTCATATATTTAGTCATTAATTTTAGTCATTGATTATTGTTAACTGGTCATTTATTTAGTCATGGTTTAGTCGTGTTAATCATTTATTTAGTCATTTATGAACTAATGCTTTTAGATGTGTATGCAAACTCTTATGTTTGGAGAATGCTATTACAATAACTAGTCTAAAATTGCAAACCAAGAGAAAATTATGTTGTTATTGAATAATATAAAAATTTAAAGCTCTTATGTTATTAAAACTTCAACAAATTTGGGATTGAAACAACATTGGAAAATAATTCTCTATATATTCAAACTGTATATAAAATATGTTACAAAGAACTCTATATATAGAGTTTTGAATAAAAAATCTTTTGCAGTATGCAAACTACTGATTTATTATACTTTTAAAATTGAAAAAAAACTAAAACTAAATTGTGAATGCATGTCTTCAGTGATGCCACTATTGCACATGAGATGGGCAATAAATGCATCCAGTAAGGCATTAGTTTTGTGTTTTCTCCTTGCTCTGTACCTACCCACAATCAAAAAATTAACATATTACTAGGTAGCATAAACAACGAATATCTTAAAAGTAGATACCCATAAGCATTAGAGTAAGTATAATAAATAAAAATGCATATAATTAATATCAGAGTAATATCTTAAATATTACTAGTTTATTAGAGCAATATCTCCTTGCTATGTACTGTCCATAAACATATTACTAAATAGCTATAAAGAATGAATATCTTAAATGCAAATCCCATAAGCATTAGAGTAAGTCTAATAAATAAAAATGCATAGAATTAATGATATTGCAAAAGAATAAATATCAAAGTAATATCTTAAATATATTACTAGATTATCAAAGTAAGTCTAATAAATAAAAAATGCATAGAATTAGTGATATTGCAAAAGAAATGTATTTGCAAAAGAAATAATCTCTACTTTTTCTATTTTGTATTCAATTATTGTATTATTCTTTAAATCAAATCACCACAATATCTTGAAAACTTAAATTTCATTCTAAATTTAAATTAAATTCTAATTTCTAATTTAACAATTACTAATTTAGATATAAAAGCAACCTTTCTTTTTTAGTTTTTCTTTTCTAATGAAAAAATAAAAATTAAAAAAAAAGATCGCTTCAAAAGAGCTAAGCTAGTAATAAAATTATTTAAGCAAAACTAAAAAACTTATTAGAATGTCTCTTTATACCTAAAATTCTATTGTAATAAAATTATTTAAGAAAAACTTAAAAACTCAAATTTTATTCTAAATTTAAATTAAATTCTAATTTCTAATTTAACAATTACTAATTTAGATATAAAAACAACCTTTCTTTTTTAGTTTTTCTTTTCTAATGAAAAAGAAAAACTAAAAAGAAAGATTGTTTCAAAAGAACTAAGCTAGTAATAAAATTATTTAAGAAAAACTAAAAAAAATATTAGAATGTCTCTTGATAACTAAAATTCTATTGTAATAAAATTATTTAAGAAAAACTAAAAACATAAATTTCATTCTAAATTTAAATTTAATTCTAATTTCTAATTTAACAATTACTAATTTAGATATAAAAGCAACCTTTCTTTTTTAATTTTTCTTTTCTAATGAAAAAGAAAAACTAAAACCTTCAAAAAAACTTAAATGTATATTATCAACAGTGACTGCAACCATGAATGGAAGATACACTATGAATTTTTGAATGTACTCAAATAAATTATTGAAAGCATTGTGAGAATAAAATGGGTTCAAGAATACAAGCCTAGATTATTTACAAAATCTACTTCAAGAACAAAATTTGAAAATGAATGAAAATAGGCTAGAGATTTCAGGAAATTCCAAAAGTTGTGATATTAAGTGGAAAGAAGCTTAAACAAACCCCTCTATTAAAATCAAAATTTCTAATAAATATAATAATTCTCTCAGTTATGAAGGCTCTCTGGGAATTCAAACATACTTTGGTTGCTCCTGTCCAATCTGTCATTCATCCCATTCACAATCAGGCACTTTACTTGGATGAAAAGCATAAAAGAAAATTAAAGAAAGAATTTTAGGGCATGCCATTTATATAATTTTTGGAGTTTCTTTTGTGGAAACGTTAAGTATACAAAAGTTTGTTTTATTGAGAATTAGGTCTTTACCACACACCCATGATGAAGAGAAAATGAACAGAAAGAAAAATACCCAAAATGCTATGAAGGTCACAGCCATTAGAACACAAAAAGTCCTCAAAATAATGAAAATAGTAAGTTAAGAGTGCAAAGTTTTACATTTTCTACAGAAAGAAAGTAACCCATCAAGATTTGTGTAGGGAGATACATGGGTTTTTATCATATTGCCTCTACTGAGCTTGAATCGAGCCTATTCTCATAGAAATTTAAGAGATAAGAATAATGAAACTTACACAAGATTGTTGTAAAGGAGACGCCATCCACAGTCTTTAGAAATGAGCCTCAAAGATACTCCAATGGCGGTCAAAAAAAGAGGAGAGATATCAACAAATGGTAAGAAAAGGAAATACAACAAAAAATACTCAATTACAACCAAGTGAGCTCGATAAAATGCTTCAAAATGGAGAATACTTTTTAGTTTCAAAACTAAAGACTTACCTCTGCAAGATTTTTTTTTTTCAAGAAAATCATCAGAAACAACAAAATGAGTCACCATTCCACTCTCAAACCCTACCCAAGCATGGCGGTGTTGATTTTTCTCCAAAAATACGTCAAAAATAGAATGAGTTTCTTCTCCAAAAATACAAGTGAAAAATGAAATGAGATTAGGGCCCAGTTTCTTTTTTATTTAGAGTATTTTCATTACCCTAGGCCAAATGGTTGATTTTTCACATTGTATTAAAGAAAATAGGTACCTTTTTATGATTTTTATTAGAAAAATCAAATACCATTGCACACTTTCCTATTTTTTACTTCATTTCTTTACTTCATTTGATTTTGATTTCAAAATTAAATCTATCGCTTTTAAATATATTATAATATTACATTTATATTATAATATAAATATTATATTATATTATAATATAACAATTATATTATATTATAATATAACAATTATATTATACTATTATATAATATTAGTATTTAATATAATATCATATTATATTATAATATATTGTATTGTAATATAATATATTATTATTATATTATATTTTAATAGAATACACTCCCTCAATTCAAATTTTTTTAACTAACCACTTTAATGTCATATTGTCTAATTTTTATGTTGGACTAATTATTTAGTCATTTTTATTTGTGTTTTGAAATGAAAGATAGCCCTCAAAATGCAATTGGATTGTTTAAATCATATTTTATTAGTGAAATTGACCACAATTGCTCTTTGATACATTTGACATGCTAACACAACACGAAAAACAAATTGACTTCAAATCATAGTTAAAAACATTAATGATTCATTAACATAATGAGTAATAAAAGTTAAAGAATGTAAATGTTAATTTTTTTTTATAAAATATGTGAAGGCCTTAAGAGTGTACTGAGAGCCAATGCCTTCCATGCAATAGGTATTTTTTGTGCATCAAGCAACCTAGGCAGCCAAATGGCTGCTTAGGTAGGGGTCCCATGAGGGGGGCTTAAGCTCTATGGATTATGATCAAATTTGAAAGAAAAAAGAATAGAGTAATAGTCATTTATTTAGTCATTTAGTCATTTAGTTGTGATTTTACCTGATGACCAAATTAGTCACTTATAAATGACCAAATTAGTCATTTATTTTCCAAATTCTACTAGTGTTAGTCATGTGACTAAAAGTTTTAGTCACGTAGTCATTTATTTGCCAAATTCTACTAGTGAATAGATGTTAACTGAGCAATCAACATATTGAATGCATTCAAATGATCAGCAACAAATCCTCCCTCCTACATTCTCAAAGATTATAGCTTCTTCCTCAAGAACAATTTGTTCACCAAGGACTTGCCTTGATAAATAGATGCCAGTCTTTTCCACAAGGAAGATGCAGTCTTTTCTTCATGCACGTTCAAAAGAGCAGAGTCTGCCAAATAGAGCCTTATCAACCCCTTAGACTTTCTATTTGCAGGATCCCAATCCTCTTGCTTCATGCCTTGAGGCATTGTTCCAGACACAGCAAGCCACAAATCATGATCCACTAACAAATCTTCCATTTTGAGTTTCCACAACTCAAAGTTGCTACCATTGAATTTCTCTATTTCCATCTTTCTGGACGTGCTCACCATCTTAATCTGTAATTAAATTATCAACCTCTAACAAAATCCCACTAAAAAAGAATTTACACAAAAAACCCAACCTAGTCACAAGGATAACACAACTGGCCAGGCTCTGATAGCACTTGTAAGGAAAGTAGAGGTGCGGAAGCAACTTTCCTAATGTTAAATTCACAGGGAAGTAAGCATACAGTACTTTTAATTTTCAAATTACAATCCAAATAAGACACACATGAAAGATTTACAGAAATCTAGAAAAAATACACAGACTGTAAATGAACATCAAATTTATGTGGGAAAACCCTATCAGGAAAAAATACACCACACCAAGCTGAATCTCTTTGTATTATAGTAATAAACAAATTACATACAAAACAAAGGTACAACTCTCTGGTATTAGTTCACAGTAGTTTCATTCACTGTTCTTCCTGTTACAAAAATGCTCTCAAGGATCTGACTCAATCTCACTCTGATTCCAAATCAGAATCGATCCTTTAAATCATATCACTTCTAATTTTTACCTTCTGTTCATCCTTATCTGCCATTGCCTCATCATAGAAAGTTTCCTCTTAAGCATTGATTTTTCCCTGCATGCAGTTCAGCTCTAGTGTCACAACTGTTGTAGAAATCTAACTGCCATTCATTTGAAAATCGCTTCCTCTGATTGGTCCACGAAGCTCCACATAGGATGGTCAATTTGGTCAAGGGCGTTCAACTTTGTTGGCATATCGGTGAGACACTAATAGTGTCTCCCCGATGCCACAAAGTCTTCATATCGATATTGACGTAAGTCCAAACAGTCAACAAAACATTATAACGAACACCATGAGTCATACTAAATCCATCGACATCCAATGCGTTTATATTGGCAAGAGATTCCTCCATCGGCAAGATGTTTTACCGATGCTCACAAGTCATATCGATTTCAACTTTTCCATTGGCAAGACTTTATCATGCGCCAAGAGTTATCATCGAGTCTGCTTAAGCTTCACCAAAGCACCTGACAGTCAGAAAGACATTCGTCTTTCGATGAGACTTCACTTTGAGCACAACCAAGTCTTACTGAGTCGACAAGACTTATGTCTTTTGTTGAGACTACACATCGAGCACTCATGTCTTACCGAGTCGGCAAGACATTTGACCTTTGCCAAGACCTTTCACTGAGCGCTGTTATGTTACTCTGAAGCCATACTACTATCGGCGAGAATCTCCATTGGTCGCCAAGACATCATACTGAAGTATTTGAGTCACCGCGAAGACCACAAGTGAATACTTCTGTCGGGAAGACCTTTCCTTCATCACTAAGACTTCTCCCCAAGATCCTTTTGTTACCCCGATAGCCATATGCTATTGGTGAGACATTCTCCAATCGCTGGGACTTCTCCCTGAAACCCTTGAGCTACTCCATCATCCGCTTTGACACCCGATAGCAACCTTTGTTGGTGAGACATTTCATAGTCGTTGGGACATCTTACCGAAGCCCTTGTGATTACCCCAATCGCCATATGCCATCGGTGAAACTTTCACCAATCGCTAGGACTTCTCCCAAAGACACTTTGTGTTTTCTTGACCCACGATAAGAGCATACTATCGGCCAGAGGTTTCCTTTGACAAAAGGTCACACCGAACACAAAAGGGTCATAGCGATAGACTTGTCGGCAAGACATCAACTCTGTCTTGGCGACATGATCATTTCAGGAGAATCCATAACAGCTAGTCAGCCAAACATGAATAATGTCACGACTTTGCCCTGCAGGAGTTACATGTTAGTAAGAATTGAGGCACATATTCCAACACTGCTTGACAAGTCATCATATATATATATTTTTCATTCAGTTAATTCCACCATGATTAGGTATTGAAAATTTTGTGTGATTTTGTGGTTTGGATTAAAAATATGTTGGATTATTTTGTTTGGGAATCTTAAGAAGTTAAGTATTATTGTTTGTGGTTTAAAAACCCATTAGGGTTTCTCAAATCTTATCTTGAAAGGAAACAAAATATATAGTTGTTGTTAAGGGTTTAATAAAGTTTTGTTAAGAGACATTATGTAGGGTTTCTCATTCGAACCCTAACCTGAGTTTCTTTGATAGTAATATAAACTGCATCCGGAGATTATTATTTGTAGGGTCTAAAAGATGATCTTTAGGAATTTTCATGTGGAGCTGAAAAGGGAATATGATGTTTTTAGACATTTGATACATAAGATATTAGATTTAAAATATTTATTGTGATTCTCATATTATTACATTTCTTGAAAATGTTGTCATTTTCATACAAAATTCTTCAATGTGCTGAATGACGATATTCATAGTCTTCTATTGACAGTCTAGCACTGCAAAGTTGTACTTCTAGAGTATTGATAAAACACTATCATTATTATTATGCACTGTAATGAGGTTGGTGCTCCTAGAGTTGGTGCTCTAAATTATTGTGGGGTTGGTGCTCCTGTAACTTGTGGAGTTGGTGCTCTTGTATTTTGTGGAGTTGGTGCTCCTAAATATGAAAGATTTGGTGCTCTAAGTGAATAAAGGAAATATTTTTTTGAGTGGTTTTTTATTCCACAAGAGGGTTTTTCCACTTAGGACAAATTTTGGTGTTATGTTCTAATTTTATGTGGGTGATATTTTTCTTATCAGTCTGATTTTAAGGTGTTATCAAATGTACAATTATCATTTTTTCATATTTGTCAATGTTATGCCACATTTCATATCAATCTTTTATATCAGTCAATGCACATTTCATGCATAAAAGTTTATGATTTAAAGTGAGCTCTGATACATGTGAAAGTTTTAAGTTTCTCCTCTATTAATGTTTCATGTTTATTTCATGGTTCATGCAAACACAATATTGTTCATGCACAAGTCAAATTTTTTCTTTGAATTGTCATTTGGTGTTTTGATTTAAAAGTCATGTTTGCTTCACATACTATCATATGTCCTCTTTGTTCAAAAGTAAACTTACAAGATTGATTTTGAAAAATTTGTGACTTTCATAAATCACTGATTCACCCTCCCCCTCTCAGTGATTTCAGTCTTCTAATAAGTGGAACCTATGCAACAAAAAGACAATGAACAACACATTAAACAAGCCACGAAGCTATTAGATGATGATTGGTGTTCCTTAGCTTTCACACCAGGACTCATGGACGAGTACAAGATCATAAACAAATATTACACTAAGGAAAATAATAAATTAGTCATGTCAACACAAAACTCGGATGATCCTTCGAAAGCATCCACCTAAACCACTACATAACATAAGACATAAAATTACACAACAAACTTTGATGAACTTAATAACAAACAACCACCTTATTCAAAAGGAATGAAAAAGCTTTATGGAAAAGGTTATGAACTTATGAAACAAATTGGTTATAGTGGAAAAGGATGTGGTGCTCACGAACAAGGTATCCACAACCCTATAGATCCTATCACACAAAAAACAACTCACGGTCTTGGTTATTGTCCTTTGATAGAAGTAATCAAGCCTTCCCTCAACATCAATACTATCACAAAACATCCTTCTAAGACAACTTTAACTGTCATACACCTTCAACTAATAAACCTTAGTGGTCTTGATTGTTCTCCTTTGCAAGAAATCAAACAACCAAATACATCCTCACTTAATTTCAATGTCATCTCGCAAAACACTAATGATTTGAATTCATTAGATTTTACACCCTCCCATAAAGGAGAGACCAAAATCTCACAATCTAAAGAGTCTTGTGTAGGTATGACATCTTGTACATCTAAGCAAGAGATATCTTTGTCACATAATACAATAACATCTACCATTGATCAAGAGGGTATCTTGTCAAAACTCCTCCAAGATCACTTGATAACCCTTCCTCCAAGAACTCGAAAGAAATTCTATTACAAGACTTCATTTTGTGCATACCATAGAGTTCATGGTCATTCCACTAATGAATGTAAGGCTTTGAGTAGTAAAATCCAAAATTTTAAGGAGTTTGGTGTTCTTCCTTATGTGGGGGCAGCTAATCCTTCTAATTTATACTAATTTTCACTCTAGCATACATTTCATTAATCATTCTGGCTCACCCTTGTCCTGCACATAGTGGGGGAAAGGGGTTAGGTATCCTTGTCCTCGTATGTCACCCGTCATTACCACTTTTGGCTAAGTTGTTAACCTTTCATGAACATATAAGAGAAAGCTTGGAATGTGGACAACATGCTTTAAGTTGGCCCACACGTGACATACTACCTTTTTCAAGACATAGCTTCTAGGAAACATATGACTTGGCATAGGGCTTTCCAAGTAAGCTCTCATTTCTTCTTCTACTTTAAAGCAATTTCTCATAGTAATGGTGTTAGCAACCACTTTAAAGTGGGGGAATACATCGACACTCATATGTCATTGCATGATTTCTTTTTCTTGCGATTTCCTCTCTTGGAAACATTAGGTACAATGTTTCCTAGGATGATACATTGCACTTGTCCTCTCTTGGAAACAAGATTAGACCATCTGCATCTTTCCTCTCTTGGAAACTGGCACAATCATGGTAGGAGGGTCCTGAAAGGAGAAAAATGTTGACTGTGCAACAAGAGTCACACAATAGAAGCAACACAAAATATGGAGGCAAATGCAAATTAGAATATTCTCATTAACAAAAATTTTAGTTACAATCGACTGACAACATCTAGGCTTATAGATTCGGCTCACAAGCCTAATATAACATGTTCAAAATACAACATTCCAATATGCTCCTATATGTGAGCTGAAATCTTAAATATCATATCTATATTATTCTACTTAATCTACCTCCTACTATCCTAATGATCTATTACAAGCTTTATATCACATCCGCACATCTAGAATCTTCCGCATCAGCCAAAGATCATCACAATCTCCAAAGAAAGAAAATGTAACGTGCACATGAAATAAGTTGGCCTCAAATTTGAATTTCTTCTCAAAAGGTGGATAGGATGAAGTGCAGACCTATAATTAATGTCAGGGATACTCCATAGAACAATTCAAATCACACCGTTAAGATCCGCAAGTTATGTGGAAAGCGATCAAACTAGCTGGTAGGTTTGAAAATTATTCCGGTGCCGGTTCAAGAAACTGCCACAAAATCTAGAGCGATAACTTTTTAGAAAAAGATCCAATCACTCTCAAATCTTGGAATAAGGAAAATGAAATTTCCATGATGTAAACATAGATCCATAGGGTCTGGTGAGAAAATATGATGCGTCCACCAACAAGAACTGAGCAAGAATAGAACAATAAAAAAAATGAAAGAAAATAATTTTTTGGTTGATGCAAGATTGCCAAGAACCAAGGATGCTCCTGTATCAGACATTCGGGGTTAATGAAAAGTGAGTCCCTCACTTTGCTGGGGCCAAAGGAAAACCAAAACGGTCTACCTCAACCTGAGAAATCCAAGAAGAATCCTCCACTGGTTTTCCTTTCCACTTCACAAGGTATTCTTTGTACTATCTTCCACATTTTTTCTTCCCATCTCTAACATCCAAAATCTCTACTATTTCATCTGATTGTTGTTTAGGAAACTGGTTGTTCAATTTTTCTTCACTATCTTTACTGAATTTTGCTTCATGGTACTGATGTAAATCTATAATGTTGAATATAGGTGATATTGTTGGCAAGATACACTGCACATGTTTTCTGGTGTTGTCATTGATGGAAACCCTTGTCAGCTAGTCGATTCGCACGTTGTAATTTACTCATACCGGAAGAAAAATTGAAGATCAATAATTATTTGTTAAGCTAGAATAGAGCATCTAGTAAATCTATATTCTTCGACTCATATGTAGATTTTCTATTATTATTATTATGTATTATGGATCTTAGGGAAGTTTGTTGTATGCATAATCTATGTTATCTGTAAATCTTGGTGCCTTGTATCGATTTGAGTGGAAGTTTGAAGGTTTGTTGTCAATTTTTTTGTTCATCAGTGTATGAAGGCTGACTTGGTGAATATAATGTGTCACAGATACCTGAGGAGTTATTGTCTAAGTGTTTTTTGTGTTCAAGAATTCTATTTTGGGTCCTCACTATGTTGTGGCTGACTCTTGTGGATGCGCATCGAATGTTATGGATGATTTGAGCCAATAGTTTGTGAATTTATTTCTTATTTTGTTGAAGCTGACATGAAGCGATTAAATTCCTTGTAGCAGATATATATAAGTGATCGATTATGCCATTTTTATATGCATGTTTAATGTGAGTTGATGCATGTTGCAAATATCAGAAGATCAGGAAAGCGATTATGCACAGTTTCACTTGTGCATTAAGGATTTTTTGATGCAAGTTGAAGCAGAATAGAGTAGAAGAGTAGAATCAATCAAAAGGTTAAGAAGATCGATTGTTGAGCCTAACCAAAATTATAATCAGGAATTTGTAGATGCTATCTTTCTCAGTTCAAATATTTTGGAAGCATTCCAAACTTTTTTATGGCAGTTATCCTTTCTAATTTTGAGCAGTGAGCTCTACGCAGTGTGCCTGAATGCAAATGCATTCCCATCTTGTAAACATATTTTTGAGTATACTCATATTATATTGTGGATTGGACATCCGCCGTGGTTTTTCCCCTAATAGGGTTTCCACATAGAAATCCTTGTGTTATGGTGGTGTGGTTTCTTACTTTATGTTCATGCATATTTCTTTTGGTTGAATGTTATAAGTGCTTTGAAGATAAGATCAATAAAGTTAAAAATTGAACAACACTGATTCACCCCCCCTCTCAGTGTTTCTTGATTGCAACAATTGGTATCAAATCTTAGTTCCTTGAAAGGATTTTAACAGCTTGGGGAAGATCTTGGAAAGTGTTTCGATGGATTCAAGCAATCTTCAACAACAACTTATGGTGGCTTTAGATGATCTTGATAAGTCAAAATCTGAAGTTTAGGATTTGAAAGAAAATATTCTAAATGCTGAGAGATTCATTGATTCATTGAAAGAAAAAATCAATAAGTCCAGGGAGAAGAGAAGGAAACTCTATGATAAGATCAAGCAGGATGATAGTAGAAGCATTGAAGATGAACAACTGAATCAAACCCTGAAGGAAAAGACAAAAGTTCGTGTGAAATTTTTTCCAGAGATAATACAATCATTATGCATGAGATGGAATCTATTATGATGAGGATGACGAAGGAAATTGAAGATAGAAAGAAGAATGAAGAGAAGCTCACATAATCCTTGAAAGAAAAATATAAAGAATGCAGTTGAATTACTGATGGATTCAATCAGTTGGAACTTGAGTTGGAACAATCCAAACATAATGAGGAAGAGCTTGAAAAGCACATTGTTGATATTAGAGATTAACTTGCTACTATAAATGAATTAAAGGAGAAGTTTAAGGTTAGCTTCAGCCAAGCTTGATGAACTGATTAAAAGTTAGAGGATTGATGGTGACAAGCAAGGTCTTGGATATGAGGAAGGAGAAAGTTCTAGATCTGGACAAAGGAGATTCAAACAAGGAAATCAGATGAACAATGCTAGAAGGTATCCAGTAAGACAACCTAATGCTCAGAGGTTCAATGGTTATTGTTTTACTTGCAATAAATTTGGTCATATGGTGGCTCAATGTAGAAGAAGAATAAATTCAAGTGGTCCATCATTTTCTAGTCAGTGCTTTAATTGTAACAAGTATGGTCATAAGTCAAATGAATGTAGAAATGTGATGAACAACTTTTATAGAAATTTTAGATGTTATACATGCAATAGATTTTTCCATATTGCTAACCAGTGTAGATCAAGTGAAAATTAGTGGAACAACTGGTCAGGACAGAGAAATGTGGTGTGCTACAATTGCAACATAACTAGTCATATTGCTAGATTATATAGAAGAGGTTTGGTAAATCAAAGAAGAAACATGCAAAAGGATGAAAAAAGGAAAAGGGAAAGTCACTACAGATTAGATCAGGAAGCAAATGAAGAAGAAATGGGTAAAGAAGAGCCCCTCTATTGCAAAAAATGAGCTTGCACTAGAACCTACTTCTAGTAATTCCTCTGGGAATTAGTTTTTAGGCCTTTGGCCTAGGGGGATCTGTCAAGAAAATATTTCAAACCCCCTGTCAAAAATTGACACCAGAATGTGGATGATTATAGTGATTGCTTTGATGATCTACAGATGTTGTTGAAGGTCCACAAAAGAGTTATCTTTCATAGTGTATGGAAATAGGGTATCCAGATGAGTTAGGGAAAAAAGCATTTATTGTGACAAAAAGGTTAGGTGTGAAAATGATAAAAGGTCATTTCTATATTTCATTTGTCACTTTGCATTTTGAAGAGAAGAAGTTTGAAGAGCTCTAAAACAAACTTTGGAAAAATTTGGCAAGGATTCAAGTGTGAAGGAAATTCAAAGATCAAACCCTAATCTGAAAAAAATCTCACATTTGCTAAATTTGTATTCCAAACACATTGTTGGAGAATATTTTTGTGTTAATCTCGAATTGAAAACCCTAAAGGAGAAGAAATTCATGCAAATTGTGAAATTCCCTGTGTTTTATGAAAGAGAATGGTTCTGGTATATCTTGAATCAAGTTCATGCTGAATTTATGTGGTTGAATCAACCTTTCAAGATTACAAAAGAAGCTATAAGAGCTGTTATAGGTTTACATTTTTTTGGTGGTTTTCCAATTTTGAAATCTGTGAAGAATCAGATGGTCACTGATGCAACTAGTTTGACATTTGATAGAAGAGCAATGAAAATTGATAACATCATTGATGTGGATGTAAAATTTTCCTCTATGTTCATCGGTTACAAGATATATCATTCCAGCCAAGAAAATTATGTATCTAATACTGCCTTATATGCAGCATATCAGATGGTGAAAGAGAATGCAGAGTATGATTTATGTGAGTTGCTTCGAAGTCAGCTTATGGAGAATCTTGGTAAGATAAAGAAAGACAAGAAGAATTCATTTAAATACGGTAATCTGTTACTATGTTTTTTCTTTTATTTCATGAATGAAGTTTCGAGAGTTGGAAAAGTAGTCTAGAAAAGAGGTAACAAGCCTATAGCTATTTAGATTAGAGATATGTTATTCAGCCTTGGTGATTTGCAAACCAAGAAAACTGCAATCTAGGGATATGTCAAGAACTTTCAAAATATAATGCAAGCAAGAGAAAGAATTCCTACTTCTATTGTGGAGAAATATAAGGATACAATTTGTTTTATAGTGGATATTGATCAATGCTTGATGGAAGCTACAAAACCTAGAACCATTTGGATTATGCCAATGGGTTATAAAGTTGAGGCAAACATCTTGCAATTATATGCACAACATTTGTTGAGTAAGCCTCAGGATCTGGTAAAAGAAAGGTTTGGAACATATGCAAAGAAGGACATGCAAGTCCATGAGCAGCTAAAGAAGCCAATGATAGTCTAGAGAGTATGAAAGGAAGTGGAAGTCTTTGCACAAAGCATGGGTATATCTATAGAAGCAGTAAGAGAAGTCAGAAGGAAGAGAGAACAAGCTGAAAGAGAAAAAGGAAAAGAGCTTGATAAAACTAAATCTGCTAGTCCAGTGGAATCCTCTGCCTGAACTAGATCAACAAGGAGCTTTGCACCCCTATCCGGTCATGCAAAGAAGTCAGCTGATGAAAAATATTGAGTTAAGGCATCTGGTAAGAGGAAAAAGGATAAGAGCACAAGTGTGCATGCAACTGTCTCAAAAGATGACCTGGAGATAGAATCTGATGAAGAAGTTAGAGAAATAAAGCATATGGGTACTCAAGTAGCAACAAAAGTCACTAAGGACAAGCCCTCTGATGAAAAGGAGAAAGCAAATAAGAAGTTGAAGCCTGAGAAACCAGGTATGTCTGTAGAAGAAGCTGAGAAAGGTATAATCAAAGATGGTAATATGAAGCCCCTATGTGAAGTATATCGTACCTTTGATAGTGTTGGTCAAAGAGTTCTTGAGGAGGCTACAATAAAGTACTTGAAAAATTTCAATATGAGTCTTGTTGAGATTATGGCATAGTTGCCTAAGGAATTGTATGAAATTTTCGAGATGAGAAGAGTAAGTGCAAGAACTGGAAAACTAAAAATGAGAGTGAATTATTGCAGACTTATGTCCGGTGGTGTCTATGGAGGAAATGAAGTCAATTTTGAATAAATCCAAGAAGGAATTCAAGAGAAAAACAAGGATAAACAAGCTTATGATTATTAAGACTGAAGAGGTAGGAAAAGAAATTGAAAGTATTCTAAGGGAAGTTCTATTAAAGAATAGAATTGATGTTTTTTTTGAAGAAATGCATGTGGAAGATACTTCATTTGGTCTGATAAATGAAGAAGTTATAGTTGAGGACACTCATATTCCTCCTAATGTGCATGAAACAAAAGTACCTATGGAGACTGAAGCTCCTAAAGTTGTGTCGGTTGAAGAAAAGGAGATGTCAAGTGAAAAAGTTGAGGTTCCTAAAGGCAAGCAGGAATTTGTGGCTAAAGAATCAATGGGTGAAGAAGAGAAGGTTGAAGTTAAGGAAATTCTAGTAGAAGCAAGAGACACTGCAAAGGTAGTGAAGAAATTTTTGGAAGAGCAAAATGAAGAATTTTATCTTGAGTTAGGAGATGCCCCTATTCATCTGTCTACTTTGTCCCCAATTCAGAAAATGAAAGTCACATTATTTGCACAAGCTAAGGCTAGGGAAGAAATTCTAAAGTCCCACATTGAGGACAATGAATTATTGAATCTTGCATCTGGTATTCTAGAGATCATTCCTACTCATGTTAAGGACCAATCCAGTTCTTTGTCTGGTGAGCTTAAGAAGTTTATAAGTTCGGTAAGTACTTATTTTGAGTCACTTGAGAAGTCAGCTTTGGTCAAGGTACAAAAGGAGTTTGATGACAAAAGTTTTAGTAGTCTAAAAGGTATGATAGCTAAAGATAAATCTCTATTAAATACATGTGCGAAGAATGTTCATATTTCTCTATCTGAAGTTGGAAAGGTTTATAAGTCATGTTTATCTTTGTCTAAAATTATTGAGGACAATGAGAAGAAGGTTAAGGATCATGAGAAAGAGTTAACTGCTATTTCTGATGCTTTTGATCCTTTAACTATTTATGTTGGAAACCAAGAAGGTCAAGTTAGATCTCTACTTGACAAGATAAAGTGCTTGAAGTATGATAATGGAAAAGTTGTGGAAAGAGCTTGTGAACTTAGAGGCCTAATTGGTCGAAGATGGAAACTATGTTGAGTGCTTTGAAGGAAGCACAAGATGCTTTGGCGGTCAGTGATCCGGTGAACCTTGAAACAAATGAGATGCAATCTTATTTACTCTGTGGTCACATAGCTATTTTGGAAAGCCTTAAGAAGTGTTGGGACTCAAGCCTAAACTTGTTGAAAACTAATTTTGCAGATATTTTCAAGTTTGTGTAAATTGTTGAAACAAATTTGTACATATGCAATTTGAAGTTTTCTTGTTTTGTATGTAGATTCCCCATATTTTCCATTGATGTCAAAGGGGGAGAGTAGAACAGTGAAAAATGTACATTCATCTAAGGGGGAGTTATAGTTTTGAGCTGTGAATGAAGATCATTTTGGAGTTTTGGTTGACAATGTATTTATGTTGGTATTGGTCTGACACTTAGTTATTTTTCACTAAGTGTTGCCATCAATGCCAAAGGGGTAGATTGTTGGCAAGAGACACTGCAGATGTTTTCTAGTGTTGTCATTGATTGTAACCCTTGTCAGCTAGTTGATTCACACATTGCAATTTACTCATACTGGCAGATAGATTGAAGATCATTAATTATTTTTTAAGCTAGAACATAGCATTTGGTAAATTTGTGTTCTTCGAATCATATGCAGATTTTTTGTTATTATTTTGTATTGTGGATCTCAGGGAAGCTTTTTGTATGCATAATTTGTGTTATCTATAAATCTTGGTTCCTCGTATCGATTTGAGTGGAAGTTTGAAGGTACAGTTGGAAAAATTTCTATTCATCAATGTATGAAGGCTGACTTGGTGAATATAGTGTGTCACGGATATTTGAGGAGTTATTGTCTAAGTATTTTTGTGTTCGATCATTTTGTTTTGGGTCCTCATTATGTTGTGGCCAAATCTTGTGGATGTGCATTGAATATTATGGATGATTTGAGCTGATAGTTTGTGAATATTACTTATTTTGTTGAAGCTGACATGAAGCGATTAAATTCTTTGTAGCGGATATATATAAGTGATTGATTATACCATTTTGATATGTATGTTCAATGTGAGTTGATGCATGTTGCGAATATTAAAAGATTAGGAAAATGATTATGCACAGTTTCACTTGTGCATTAAGGTTTTTGTGATGTGAGTTGAAGTAGAACAGAGCAGAAGAGTAGAATCAGTCAGAAGGTTAAGAAGATTGATTGTTGAGCCTAACTAGAACTGTAATCAGGAATTTTTAGATGCTATCTTTCTCAGTTCAAATATTTTGGAAGTATTCCAAACTTTTGTAAGGCAATTATCCTTTCTAATTTTGAGCAGTGAGCTCTAGGCAATGTGCCCAAATACAAGTACATTCCCATCTTGTAAACATCTTTTTGATTATACTCATATTATATTGTGGATTGGCCATCCATTGTGGTTTTTCCCCTAACAAGGTTTCCACGTAAAAATCCTTGTGTTATGGTGTTGTGGCTGCTTACTATATGTTCATGCATATTTCTTTTGGTTGAATGTTATAAGTGCTTTGAAGATAAGATCAATAAAGTTAAATATTGCACAACAATGATTCACCCCCCTGTCAATGTTGCTTGATTCTAATAGATATACCCATGTCATTCGGTAACTCTACTTCAGATGCATTTCCTGAATCAAACTTCCTCAAAATCTTACAAGGTCCAAATTTCCTCATCTTCAAATTTTGTATGTGCCAATTGGAAATATTTCCTTCCTCAAATACACCATCACTTCATGTCCAACTTCGAACTCCATATGTCTCCTCTTTTAATCTGCTTTCTCCTTATACTTTTGGTTCATGTCTTCCAATTTCTCCTTCACTTGAGTATGCACTTTCTTCATATGTTCTATAAATTCCTTTACTTCTGTACTCTGTTTATCTTCATTACTGATGTCTCTTAGCTCTAATATGCCTCTAGGATGAACTCCAGTAACAATCTCAAAAGGTGTCTTTTTGGTACTCCTGTTCACTGAATTATTGTAAGCAAACTCTTCTTATGCAAGGACTAAATCCCAACTTCCAGTATTCTCTCCAACCAAACATCTCAGCAAGTTCCCCAAACTCATGTTTAATACCTCTATCTATCCATTAGTATGTGGGTGAAAAGTAGAAGTGAACTTCAAATCTGTCTTTAACTTATTCCTAAGTGTCCTTCAAAAGTAACCAACAAACTTTGTATCTATGTATGAAACAATACTCCTAGGTAATCCATGCAATCTGATGACTTCTTTGAAAAACAAGTCTACTATATGTACTACATTTGTTGTCTTCTTACAAGGTATGAAATGTGCCATTTTAGAAAATCTATCTACCACCACAAATATAGAATCATTACCTCTTTGTGTCTTTGGAAAACCAAGTATGAAATCCATGCTAATATCCTCCCAAGGTCTCTCTGGAACTATCAAAGGCTTATACAATACAACATTCTAATTACTCCCTTTTGCAACTTGAAAAACTCTGCAACTCTGCATAAATTTCCTAACATCCCTATGAATTTTTGGCCAAAAGTAATTCTCACATACCAATGCTACTGTCTAATCAACTCCAAAATGTCCTGACAATCCTCCACTATATTTTTCTTTCACCAAGTTATCCCTCATTGAACTCTGGGGTATACACAACTGATTCCCTCTAAACAACATATCCTCTTGAGAGGTAATCCAACAGTTGGATTCTATCCTCCAAGACTAGTTCTTTACAAGCTCTCCAAGGTTCTACAAAATCTAGGTCTTCCTCATACAAGTTCTTCAATTCCTCAAACCCTAATACCTCCACTTTCATCTTTGCTAGTAAATTATTTCTCCTACTCAAAGCATCAAAAAATCTATTTGACTTTCCACTCCTTTAAAAAAAAGTGTAACTCTGTAAGAATTCTACCCATCTCATGTGTCTTTGGTTCAACCTACTTTGACTGTTCAAATATTGCAACACTTGATGATCTGTATACAACAAAAAATCCTTAGGAAACAAGTAATGTCTCCACTTCTTCAGGGCTTGGACTATGGCATAAAAATCTTGGTCATACACTGAATATCTTCTCTTAGCATCATTCAACTTCTCACTTAAATAAGCTACCAGTCTCCCTTCTTGACTCAATATTTCTCCAATTGCATTTCCACTTGCATCACACTCTACCTGGAATACCTTATTAAAACCTGGTCAAGCCAACACAGGCTGCTCAGTCACCTTCTTTTTCAACAACTCAAAATTTCGGTCTTCTCCAGATGTCCACCTAAAATCTTTCTTATCTCCTCTCATTGTTTTTGTCATAAGACTAGAAATAGTACTAAAATTCCTAATGAACTTTTGGTAGAAACTATCCAAACCATAAAATGATCTTACCTCTCTAGTGCTTTCAGGTGTAGGCCATTCAACAATTTCTCTTACCTTCTCAGGATCCATCCTCAATCCATCCACATATATCAAAAATCCTAGATAAACCAACTCTTCCTTCATGAAACTACACTTCTTAATGTTTATCAACAACTGATCTTCTCTCAACCTTTGTAAAACTTGTCTTATATACAACAAATGTTCTTCTCTAGTCTTATTGAAAATCAAGATGTCATCCAAATATACAATCACAAACTTACGAAAGAATTTCCTCAATACCTCATTCATCAACCTCATGAAAGTACTCAGTTCATTTGTTAGTCCAAAAGGCATCACCAACCACTCAGACAATCCTTCATTTTTCTTGAACACTGTCTTCCACTCATCTCCTTCTTTGATTATGATTTGATGATATCCACTCTTCAAATCTATCTTTGTAAAGTATTTATATCCACTCAAACAATCCATAATGTCATCCATCCGGGGAAAAGGAAATCTATACTTCACTGTGATC
The DNA here is from genome assembly GCA_007258455.2 of Sequoia sempervirens. Lineage (NCBI taxonomy): Eukaryota > Viridiplantae > Streptophyta > Pinopsida > Cupressales > Cupressaceae > Sequoia > Sequoia sempervirens. Next base: position 34,143,143 of record VDFB02000003.1, on the reverse strand, counting down.
TTGTTTATGGCTCTAGAGTATGTAGACATATTCCATTCTCCATCCTTCTTAGGTGCTAGCACAACAGGTACTGCACAAGGACTTCAAATTTCTCTAATCAAACCCTTCCTCAAAAATTCTTGCACTTGTCTATTCAACTCTCCATTTTCTATCAGTGTCATCTGGTGTGTTTCTTTATTAGGAAAACTAGCTCCAGGAATAAGATCCATGCAATGACTAATGCTCCTCACAAGTGGTAATCCATTAGGTACATTATCTGAAATGATATCTTCATACTATGTTAGCAACTCTTTTACCTCATCTAATTGTTCTTCTACATGCTTCAAGTCTTTAGCCTTCTTAGGAACCAAGGCATAGCACATGCTCTCATGTCTCAATCCATCCTGGAATCTCCTTCCATCAACCAAACAAACTCTAGCATTCATACAAATCTCATCTTTAGGAACATCTTCCAATGGAAACAAAGTCTGCTTCATCCCATTAACAACAATGGTATATGTGTTCTTATTTCCATCATGAATAGCTTGTCTATCAAATTGCCAAGGTATTCCCAACAAAACATGGCATACATCCATAGGCATGATATCACACAAAACTTCATCATGATAATTTCCTATCTTCAATTTCACCAAACAGTGTTCACTTACCAGTATCTTATGCTCATCTTGAATCCATGTTATCTGATAGGTCTTCGGGTGTTTCAATCTCTCCAACTTCAATTTGGTCACCATTTCTTTAGAAACCAAGTTCTCAGAGCTTCCACTATCAACAATCACTTTGCAAAATTTACCAGCTACCTTGCATCTAGTTCATAAAAAATTATTTCTTTGCAACGGTTCCTTCTCCAACTCACTCTGACACAATACTCTTTTATTCACCAGCACTTCTCCCTCTTCTGGTGTGTTAGATGATCCAACATGATCCTCCTCAACAAAGGATGTTCTTATATTATTCTTTGTCTTCTTGCTTGTCTCTCCTTGATTACATTCAAATGCTCTATGTCCTTCTCCACCACATTTGAAACAAGTTCCCTTGAATACTCTTTTCTCCTATCCTCTATCATCTCTTCTATAACCCTCATTCTAATAACCACCATATCCTCCTCTTCTGTAAGAGTTCCCATCTCCTCTATGGTATGATTTCTCATTCTTACTGAATTCCTTGTCTTTGTTCTGATTTGGAAAAGACCCTCTTCCTCCTCTAGTAAAAGTTCTTCCTCTTTGAAATCTTCCACCTCTTCCTCTCCGTCTCTACTCATGTCTTTTATTTAGCTTCTCTTCCACTTTTAGGGAACACTGATATGCCTCTTCCACACTCAACAACTTAATCAAACTGATCTCATCCTATATAGATGACCTTAAACCATTCACATATTTGGCTACTTGATCAATCTCATCCTCTGAATGTCTGGATCCAATATTAACTTGTAGAACTCCTCAGTATACTCTGTCTCACTTGATTCTTTCTACTTCAAATTTTGTAATTTTTAGAACAAACTAATCTGATAATCTGTAGGCATAAAGTTTATCTTCAACTTGTTCATGATCTGATCCCATGATTTTATCTTCTCCTTTCCTCTTCTTTTCCTATCTGTTTGTAAATGTTCCCACCAAAGGGATGCATGCCCTCTAAAATTTTTACAAGAAAATTTCACCTTCTTGTCTTCAGTGGTACCTTCAAAATCAAAATACTCTTCTATCTCTATTATTTAATCTAGCAATACATCTAAATCCAACTTACCATTATAATCTTGTGGATTGAAGTGTGGTTTAGTATTTGCTCTAGCTAGGGATCTTATGAACCTCTCTTCTCCCTGTTCAAGGTCAGGTTGATCTTCTCTTCCCCTTTCTTCCTATACTTCTACCTCTTCATACTCACATCATCAACTGGTCGACCTCTCCTCTAGGTTATTTCAACTACATCTAATCTAGTAGAAATTCCTCTCAACATCTCCATTAAAGCTGGGTTTGCATTTCCACGCGCTCTATTTCCTCTACCATTTCTTCTTCCCACCATCTTTACACAAGTCCTCTGCAGCTACAGGTCAGATCCTCAACCTTCCACCCTACAACAAATTTTCAATAGGACTCCATGAAATCTGGTGATCTCTCAAGGAATGAATCTCGCTTTGATACCAATCTGGCACAGTGACAGTAGGAGGGTCCTCAAAGGAGAACAATCCAGACTGTGCAACAAGAGTCACACAATAGAAGAACACAAAATATGGAGGAAAATGCAAATTCAAATATTCTCATTAGCAGAAATCTCAGTTACAATCTGTCGACAACATCTAGGCTTACAAATTCAATTCACAAGCCTAATATAACATGTTCAAAATACAACATTCCAATATACTCCTATATGCGAGTTGATATCGTACATATCATATCTATATTATTCTACTTATCTACCTTCCTCTATCCTAATGATCTATTACAAGCTTTATATCACATCCGTAGATCTAGAATCTTTTGCATCAACCAAAGATCATCACAATCTGCAAAGAAAGAAAATGTAACATGCGCATGAAATAGGTCGGCCTCAAATTTGAATTTATTCTCAAAAGGTGCATAGGATGAAGTGTGGACCTATAATTTAGGTTGGGGACACTCCATAGAACAATTTGAATCACACTGTTAAAATCCGCAAGCTATGGGAAAGATCCACAAGTGATCGAACTAGCCGATAGTTTTGAAAATTATTTCGGTGTCAGTTCAAGAAACTACCACTAAATCTGGAGTGATAGCTTTCTGGAAAAAGATCCAATCATGCTTAAATCTTGGAATAAGGAAAATGAACATGTACACGATGTAAACATATATCCATAGGGTTTGGTGAGCATATATGATGAATCCACCAACATGAACTGAGCAAGAATAGAACAAGAAGAAAAACTAAAAGTAAATATTTTTTTGGTTGATGCAAGATTGCCAAGAACCAAGGAGGCTCCTACATCAGAAACATTAAATAAAATTTTCCCTAAGATGAGACCTTGCATGAATTAAGAAAAGTCCCTTTGAACATTCCTTACATTATTTTCCATTTACAATGTCTATGAGTGTGAAGCATACAAAGTTTTTCTTACCTTATAGAGCTTGAAAATCATTTTCATTGTTATGCCTTATTAAAGTTATCGGGAGGTATAACTTTGGTATGGTTGAGTGGGAAGCCCATTATGAGGCATGTATTTTCCCCATATCCACCTTGTGGAATTCTCACCCCTTGGACAACCAGAAGTTTCATGGCCCTAGAGCGAGTATACTTAGGCCTTCTCACCTGATGGATAGCCATGAGTTTTGTCACCCAAGAGTGAGTATACATTTATTTTTTCTGAACAAAGAGCCTAGATCTGATCCACAACGTGTTGGACAAATGATCAAATTTTGATCCACCCTTTTCATTTTCATCTTTCTCTTCCTTCTAGATCTTGCCATTGTATGATCATTGATCTTGTCTTGCTGCAAATCATTCACCTTGTGCATGTCTTCTTGTGCTCATGTTGGTTTGACTTAGGATCTTGGATCTTGGGGGCTTGTGGAACCTCCTTTGATTTTTTTCATTCTTTTTCATCCACATTGGTATGATTGGACCCCATCTTGAATGTCTACTTTAGTGTCAATTTGAAGCAAGTTCATCCTCTCACTAAAGTGGGGGCTTAATGTGTCACCAAAAAGTGTATAATTTACTTGATATGTGAATAATTAATGATAGATTGAGCTTAATGAGGCCTTGCTTTGGTGTTGTGAGGTGTTTTACACATCCACACTAGGTCTTGGACCCTTGCAAACTAAATAAAATGCAGTTAATGATGTCTTGTGAAGGTGTTGTAAAGTGTTGTAAAAGAATTTCATGCCTCTCTAGACTTAATGGACCCATCTTTCCCTAATTCAATGTGTTTAATGACATTCTCACATTAATCTAGAAGGCTTGTGAATTAAAATTAACTTTAATATAGTGTTGTAATGTGTCTTACACATTCACATTGGATATTGTGCCTTTCTAGGCTGTGGACCCTATTTTAGTGTTGTAAAGTGAATTTAATCACACTTTCACATTGAACTTTGTGTACCAATCCCTAATTACCCTTTGCATCATCATTAATAGGCCCCTATGGCCCCATATTGTGCATCCTAAGGCTTGAATTGATCAAATACCTGATAAAATCATCATATAAACCTAATTTATACATTTATGATAATCTAGCTAGCAAAAGGATCCCTCTGGGACTAAGTCGCCCATCTGGGAAAATGCGTCCATTCCAGGTGGGACTAAGTCATTCAGCATGGCGACTTAGTCCTATTTGGGTCATTTTCAAGGTTTGAGCGGGAAATTTTGGATTTTAAGTTTATTCTTCCTTCATGTCAGCCTTGGGTATCCAATTAACGGGAAAATTAGGTGGATCACCTATAAATACAAGTCTCTAAACCCTAATTCATAATAATCTTAGCTCATCATCATTCATTCATCATTCATCATGTGCTCAAGTCAAGCAAGTTAGGGTTTTTACAATCTAAGTCATCGAGATAGCTTTCAATGACATTCAAGGGTAGATTATTCATCCACTACAAAAAATCAAGATAAATCTTCATGGAAAGTCTCTAACTCCATTACTTCATGCTTCATTACATTATTTCTCCATTTTTGTTTAATTACCTAAAAAGGGGTTTGACCAAGGCAAACCCCCATGTGCTAACATTCAACATTTTTTCTCTTTCATTGTGTGTATGCAGATTTAGGTATCTTGGAGGATTGGAAATCATTAAAGATCAAGTTAAAAAGTTGTTGAAGATATCTACTTGTTTTCAAATCCAAAATATCCACTAAAAGTCACTTTTAGGCCCGAAAATCAAAGTTTCAAAAGAAGACACGTTTAAAGAATCAAAGTGTAGACCGAGGGCTTCCATTTCCCCTTTTGAATTTTTAGAAATACATAAGTGGACTAAGTCACCACTAATGGTGAATTAGTCCCACTATACATTCCTTTTAGTGATTTTTGTAGATTTAGATACCTGTTTGGCTGAAATGGGCTCTAGAGTAGTTTTTCCAAATCTGGGACTAATTCGCCTAGATTGGCACAAGTGTCCCAATTGGCTACAACATCATTTTTATTAGGATTACATACCTTCATTCCATCCTATTTCAGCCTCCAGGTGTAGATATTTTGTTTCTTAACTTTATGTCTAGTTTTGTTTGCATTTCTCACATGTTTGCATATCACAATGTGTTTTCAAACACTTTGCATTTCTTAGGTTTTGCATGAATAATCATCTTTCTTTTTCAGTTTAGTGCATTTAGATCATCATATTTAGCCATATTTCATCCTTCCATACATTAATCTAGAATGTAGACATTAGCATTTTGGGTCCATTTCTCTCCTTTTAGGTGAAAAACCCTAGAAGTGCAAGAGAACCATTGGATACCAAAATCGGTGTCCACATCAACAATAAAAAAAGTGTACTAAAGTTATTCTAGTGTACTCTCCTAAGGGTCCTAGACACTTTATACCCATTTTGGGGTACTTTGCGAAGAAACTAGACACTTTGCGATAAAAAGGGACACTTCGTGACAAAAGGGGACACTTTGCGACAAAAAAAGACACTTTGCGACAAAAAAAGGGACAATGCAAAAGAGGGGACACTTTTCAAAAAAAAAGGGGATACTTTGCAAAATTTTCTTCCAAGGCCCTAAATTAACCTAGAAATGTGTACAAATCATAAAATAAATGCATAAGGACATAGCTAAGGTAGAAAAATCAACTCACCTAATAATAATGCTCATCACGGGCTACCTAATCTCATAGGATTTCTAGTCTAGTAGGAACATAATATCATTGGCTCGACATATTTAATCACTCTACACCAAAATCAAGCTTCAAGAAGGTAAATGACAAAATAGTTATAATCTACTTCACTTTTTACTCTTATATAAGTTAAAATTAGGGTTTTTACAGTTAAAAAGTTCCTTTCATTCAAATCAACATAATGGGAGTGGAGAGATCTCTATTTTTTATGCTATTTGTCGCTTTAGAATCATGACTCCACTCCCATCCACATCAAATGTCTATCATGATGTGTTATGGTACTTGGAAATACCCTATGATATGACCTACCTTATTCGATGTGGCTAGAATGCTACCTTCATTCCACCTCCATAAAGCAAGCAGAATCAAGGGGGGCATACATCTACCCTTGAATTTGATTTCTATGAGAATTTAGATGAGAGGATTTTTTGGGACAACTAACAAATTCGTGTTGCAAGATGCGATTCCTAACATTGTGATTTTGTAGATAGCAATAGTGGGGGCTTCATTCTCCCGTATTAGTATCCTTTTATGAAATAAAGTGTATTGTTTAGAGTCCTTTAGCTTTCATATGCACATGGAGTCATATGGGTGCTAAAGTGAGGGCTAAATGTGGCAGTGGAAATTATACTCCCTTCTTGGAGATAGTACAATTCCTTGCCTAATTTGGACCTATTTTTGGTACCATTGCATTAATTACCCTTTAAATCATCATCAATAGGCCCCCAAGAACCATTATTTTGGATCTTGAGACTTATTTTAGCTAAAAACATGACAAAATCATCTAAAACATCAAAAATTCTGAAAACCAACCCCAAAAAGCTAGGGTGGGACCCATTTGCTAGCTTGGGAAAATGAGTCCTATTTGGGGATTTTTTACTATTTGAGTGGGAAAATCACCTTTTTAGTTCAATTTTTTTGTTGATGTCGGCCTTTGATTTCTGGATAATGGTAAATTAGGTGTTAATTCCTATATAAGCAAGCTTCTAAGTCATTTTTTCATCTAAGCAAGCAGTTTCAAGAGAAATTTCAAGAGACAAGTATTATGAATCTTCAAGAATTCTTCCATAAGAGCATTAAAGTTTCAAAAGAAAGCAAAGCTCAAGTCTTGGAGAAACATTAAAGTGTTTTCCTAGGTCTTCAAGCTCACTTTCATTCAAGATCTAGCATTTTCAAGGGTTGATCATGGTTTTCTATGGTGAATCATGAGGAATTCTAGGTTCGGGAGATGCAACTAGCCATGAAGCCAATGCTAAGGACTTTTGTCCTAAGTGATTCCATCCTCTATTATCATTCTACGTTTAGCCTAAGGAAGGTAAACATATCATTAGGGCTCATTTGGGTGATTAGAGGTCTCAAAGTGATTCATTCATCTTCATGTTTCCATTCATGCATCATAATCTTACACATTAGAATAGGGTTGCATTATGTTTCAATTTTCCTAGTCTTAGACACACTTAATGCTAGGGTTTATGTTCACATTTTCATTCAAGTTTCGTTGTTTCTATCAAGGTTTAATTACAAAACTAGGGGTTTGACTGAGCGAAACTACCCATAAGAAAAATCAAGTCTATCTTTTTTTTTATGGGTCTTTTCATAGATTTAGATCTAGAAATCAATTTGGGAGAAAAGGGTAGGTGTTGAAGTAAAAAATTGAACTTTGAATTCCCAAAAAGGTGGAATGAGATTGATTCACCAGAAGTGGTGAATGAGTCACACTACAGGTGTTTTTCAAGACTTTTACAAATTCAGATACTCTTTTTCCAGAAACTTGTTCCTATGCAAAAACCTTGATCTGGGACTGATTCACCTAGATTAGCGAATGAGTCCTATTAGGTCAAAAATTTATATTTTTTAGTGTTCCAAAATTCGTTCACGTTTGCTTCAGATTCCCATGTGCACACATTCCATCCTACAACTTGCTATTCTATTTTTCATACATTTCTAGGTCATTTTGTAAGTCATTGCATCATATTAGGGTTTGGTATTAAAACTTGCATTGCATTTGTCTTTCCAAGTCTTAACTTGTGGTGAACCCCTCATTAGTTTACAATTAGCCCCTAGGACAGCCCTATTGCAAGATCTGTTTCTCCTTTGCATTGAGATCTCTAGGTTTATCCTTGAATGAAATAATTGGAAAGTGGGTGTGCTTTATGTCCTAAGCCATACGATAATATCCAACCCAATTTTTAGTTGTTCCATAATTGTAATAACTATTGGCACATTACTAAGTTTTGTAGACGTTATCTTATATTTCATCAAAAACAAGAGAAAATTTTATTTACTTCAAATAAAAAATAGATTTTCTTATGATCATGAAAAACAAAAGGAAGAATTTGCATGCCCTGCAGAGAAGAAACAATAAGTTCTGAGAAAAAGGAGAAAAATCCTAAGAGATATTGGAGAGAGAAGAAGATTGAGATGAAGAAAGAGGAATCAATGTTAGTTCGAACAACATTTCATGCCAAAGGACAAGGCAATCCTTGAGTGCTTGATAGTGGTTTCTCTAGTCATATGACTAGACATAAGAACAAATTCACTAGTTTGGAGAAATGTAATGGTGGTATAGTCAAGTTTGGTGATAATACTACTACTAAGATAATTGGAAAAGTCACACTACGCATAGACGATAAGACTAATGCTCAAGATGTGTTGTATGTACAAGGGTTAAAACATAACTTGCTTAGTGTTAGTCAGATGTTTGACAAAGGATACAATGTATTGTTTCCTGCTAGTGGATGTAAGATAAGGAAAGCTAGCTCTGGTATACTTGTTGTTGGGGAAATTAGAACAAGCAATAATTTATATCATTTGAATGAGGTAAAAAGTGGAAGGTTTCTATTAGGTAAAATTGTTGAAATTTGGTTATGGTACAAAAGTATAGGTCACATTAACTTTGACCATCTTGTGAAAGTCAACATGAAGAATGTTGTCAGACATATGCCCAGTGTTGTCAAACCAACAAGCACTCTTTGTAAAGAATTCCTTGAAGGGAAGCAAATGAGGTTTAGATTCAAGTCAAAAGAATATTCAACTTCAAAGCCCCTGGAGTTCATGCATATAGATCTATGGAGACCAACAAGAATGAAAATCATCAATGGAGAAAGGTATTTCATGTTATTAAGTTATCTAGATGAATATTCAAGAATGACATGGGTTACTTTTCTTAAAGATAAATCTCAAGCTTTAGAAAGATTGAAATTTTTTATAGCTATGGTTGAAAATGAGATTGGTTCAAGAATTAAACTTTTGAGGTCAGATAGAGGTGGAGAATTCACTTCACATGAATTTAATGAGTATTGTTAAAAACATGTAATTAGAAGACATTTTTCTACAGCTAGAACACCTCAAAAAAATGGAGTTGTAGAGAGAAAAACTAAAAAGGTTTAGGAAATGGCTAGAACAATGTTGAATGAAGCCAAAGTGCTTGAAAAATATAGGAAGGAAGCAGTTCAAACTATTGTTTATATTCTCAATAGAGCACAACTAAGAGTGAATCTGGATAAGACTCCATATGTGTTATGGAAAGGAAGGTCTACATCTGTGAAATGTTTCAAAATATTTGGAAGCAAATGTTTCATAAAAAGGGATGAAGATACCTTGGGGAAATTTTAGACTAGATCGGATGAAGGAATATTTTTGAGTTATTTATCTACAAGAAAAGCCTACAAGTGTTGCAATAAAAGGTTACAAAAATTAGTTGAAAGTGTGAATGCCAGGGTGGATGAAGATCACCCTCAGTAGTTACACAAAGATGACATGCATTAATAGGTTCTTGTTTATGAAGAGAAAGGAGAATATGCATAAGAAGAGCCACAAGAGGAAAGTCATACTGATGAAGAAGAGAAATCACATACTACTCCAAAAGCACAACCCAACTTTGTTAAAAGAGATCATTCTGAGAAGCAAATTCTTGGAAACAAATCTGATGGTGTCATGACAAGAAGAAAGCTTTGTCAACAAGATTAGGTAAAATATTCTTTACTTTTTGAAATAGAATGTAAATCCTTTGAAGAAGCTACTAAGGATGAAATTTGGATTGAAGCCATGAATGAAGAAATTAGTCAAATAGAGAAAAATTAGACTTGGGAACTTGTTCCTCGGCCTACTAATAAGAATTTCATAGGCTCAAAATGGGTGTTTAGAAATAAATTAGATGAAGATGGGAAGATAACAAGAAACACAGATAGATTATCTTACAAGGATACTCAAGTAGAGGGTATATATTTTGGTGAGACATTTCCACTTGCTGCTAGGCTTAAGGCTATTAGAATGTTTCTTGTATATTTAGTTTATAAAAAGTTCAAAGTATATTAGATGGAAGTAAAATTTGTATTTCTTAATGGATATCTCAATGAGGAGGTTTATGTGGAGAAACCTGAAGGGTTTATTGTGACTAAATACAAAGAAAATGTATAGACATTGAAAAAGGATTTGTATGGTTTAAAACAAGCCCCTAGGGCTTGGTATTTAGGGTCATACAAATATCTTAAACAAGGGTATAAGAAAGGTATTGTTTGTTGACAACAATATATATTTTAAATGTGAAGGTGAGCATATGATAATTGTTGTTGTGTATGTAGATGGTATTATTTTTGGTGGAAACAATGAAAAAATGTGTAAAGTATTTTCCATTCAAATGCAAAATGAATTTGAGATGTCTATGCTCAGAGAACTTTCTCTCTTCCTTGGTTTACAAATAACACAAACTGATAATGGGATAATCATATCTCAAACTAAGTATACTAAGGAAATGCTCAAGAGATTTTAGATGGAATATTGTAAGATAGTTAGCACACCTATAGTGATCCCACAATAATATGTTACACTTTTTGGCCAAACTCGACATTGAAATCAACATTTTTCACCAGATCTTCACTTTCTTACACCTATAGCAACTAAACCATTAAGAATTTGAAAATGAATCAAACTAGTGATTTGTGAGATTTTGTGTGTAGATTCTAATTATATTTTAAAAAAATAGAAAATAAATTATGAATCATTTTATGTAATTTTTAATAACTTATTTTTTCTACTAAACGACATTTTTAAAAAGTGATGTTTAATTCAGACCACATAAATTTTTTTATATATAGGATACAATTCTAAATTTAAATATATAGATTTTTCACACCAATATCTAGTGCATGGATATTTTTTCATAATTTTTTGTTACATATATATATTTTAATTGATTTTCCAAGTTAGAGTAATTATAATTTCGACATTAGAATTGTTTTTCTCTATTTTCCTATTTTTTCGTATGTGTGAAACAAAGAACTTGATGTTCTTTGAAAAACCTACATTCATAAGAAATACAAAATAAATATAATAATCAAATTAAATATATTTAAAATTATAATTTTTGGGGAAGCTTATAATAAGGGCTAGATACTTACAAAACATAAATTTTAAATGAATTCATTTGATTGCCCAAAAGTTAAATCAAAAGTGGTTTTTTATCAGCATTTTGACAGGTGTAGAGGAGACTCCATTATAGGTATGGTTTAAAACTAATGGGGTTCTATCCAAGGGGGTTTGATCAAACCCTCTTTAATTGAAATCATTTAAATGGAACCTTTAAAGTCTTAAATAATTATATTTTCTAAAAATATGTGATTTCAAGCAAAAATCAAGATGTCCCATAAAGTGTAACCCATTATTGAGATGTCTATGCTCAGAGAACTTTCTTTCTTCCTTGGTTTACAAATAGCACAAATTGATAATGGGATATTCCTATCTCAAATTAAGTATACTAAGTAAATTATCAAGAGGTTTTAGATGGAATATTGTAAGCCAGTTAGCACTTTTATGGTCTCTAGATGTAAGATCAACAAAGATGATGAATTTGAATTAGTAGATCAATAATTATATAGGTCCATTATTAGAATTCTTCTATATCTTATAGCAACTAGGCCAAATTTCATGCAAGTTGTTTGCATGGTTGCTAGATTTCAAGCTACTCCTAAGGAAACAATGTTACAACTGTGAAGAGAATTTTTAGATATTTGAAAAGTGATATCGACTATGAATTATGGTACCCTAAATGTGAACACATCACTTTGACAACATATACCGATGTTGATTGGGAAGGAAGTGTTGATGATAGAAGAAGCACTATTGGAGGTGCATTTTTCCTTGGAAACAAACTAGTTTCATGGCTAAGCAAGAAGTAAGAGTTAGTTACTCTTTCAACAACTAAAGTTGAGTATGTGGCATCAAAGGCATGTAGTACTCAAGTGTTATGGATGAAGCAAACACTTAAAGATATCAAGGTAGAATATAGGGAACCTATTACTATTCTTTGTGACAACTCAAGTGCAATAAACATATCAAAGAATCTAGTGATGCATTCTTGAACCAAGCATATATCAATCAAGTATCACTTCTTGATAGAAAAGGTAGTAGATCAGGAAGTCTACATGGACTATGTGTCAACCAGAGACCAAGTGGTAGACATATTCACCAAGTCTCTTCCCAAAGAGAAATTTGAATATTTGAGATAGAATTTGGGAGTGATTGCTCCTATATTAGATCACTAAATTTTAGTGATAGGGCATGAGTCCAAGGGGGGCTTCATAAGAAGATTTCTACAGCCCTAGAAGAGTGTGAAGTAGTCAAGTCAACTATGCATGGTTTTACAAATTTTGTAACGACTTGATGGTTGTAGAGTCTTGGAAACTCCCTTTCTATTTGCATGGTATGTCAAAGGGAGAGAACATGAGTAGCAGTAGGTGTCTTGAAGAGTCCCTTTGCCATTGATGTCAAAGGGGGAGAAATTGAGCAAAATGCTCCTTATTTTTTCATAAAGGGAAGATTTTTCAAAGGGGGAGTTATGACTATGAACAGTGTGTGCCAAAGGGGGAGAATTGATTGTTATGTAGAATGGATGGTAATGGTTGGGAATTGGGTAGAGCATTTAGTTTTTCCATCAATAAAAAAGGGGGATATTTTTAGATTTGTCATTTATGTCAAAATGGTGTTATAAGGATGCATTGATGTCATTGATGTGACTAGACGAGTCTCAGGAAGAATGGTAAAGAATGATGGAGAGAAGAGCATGTTTTGCACTTGTTGCAAAGTTTCTCAAATGTTGCATAGTTCTCATGTTATCATAGAAGTCATTTCTAGAGGTTTGAGGTGAAAACAAATAGTAGATTTGATATGGGTTTTTTGAGCCTGCAAATCTAGAGGACAAAGATTGAGCACAAAAATGAATTAATTCTACTCTCAAACGAAGTTATGGTTTAACAGATAAACCCTAAGTGTTTGAGGTTATGGAATTTCACTGAGTTCTAATTCATCATTGACCTGATGTTGTCATTAACTAGTCACATAAGTTATGACTTATGTCTTCAAAGTCATTTATTAATCGACCCCTTCACCTAGGCAATTACCAGCTCAACATATATTAAAGACTTTAATATTTTCTAAGTCTGAAGGTTGTTGGAATTTTATGTTGGTTTTCAAACCTCTATTGGTCATTGATGAGGTTATCAAAACTTATGTCCTTAATACTTGTGGGACACAAAATATTTGAAGGAAAAAGAGTATCAGTAGTTTATAAAGGTTATGGAAGCTCTGTCAGTTACTGACAAGGTTATAAGAACTCCTTCTACCGATGAATACACATCATTTTTTTGATATTTTATAAAGGTTATAAAACCTTTGTCACTCATTTAAGTGGTTATCAGAACCTCTGTCCTTCCTATTGATGGCTACATGCTAGTTTGTGAGTGCATCACAACATTCCTTCACATCGCTATTTCAGTTTATCATGGCCAAGTCCATTTGCAATGGTGCAATGAAGATTCAAAGAAGAAAGATCAATAGTGTGCATCAAAGAATGTAAGATCGTATGGCTATCACATGTGTTCTTCACATTGTGATTTGTATTTGCACCAGTTGAGTCAATCTTGTGATATCCAAAGCTAGTGGATTGTGACATCATCAAGGATAGGTGGTGAGTTGCGATTGTATCATGTATCATTTCTTCACATCATAGTTGTGAAGAAAAAGGAAGGTGTGCTTGGCGTGATATGCAATGGGTAAAGATTAGTGGAGTTTGAAATAAGCATGGATAGGTGGCATAATATGATTGCATCACCTCATTATTCACATCGTCGTTGTGAATAAAACTGAGTTGAGCGAAGAGGAATAGACAAAAGGTTGGCAATGAATATTTTGTGGGTCCCCTTCTCATAAGAATTATGGAGTGATAAGGTGGACACATGTTTAGTGAGACAAGTGGTGATGTTCTATTGCATCACATGGCTCCTTCACATCAGAGAAATGATTTTTGAGCTCGAAGCATAAAAGCGAGAGAACTATATATGCAATGTGATAGATATCAATGACTCAAGCTTAAAGAAGATTAATAAAATGACCATATTTTAATGTTGAGAGGTGAATGGAGGATCGTCAGTTGATGACACGAAGATTGGAGATCAATGGTCCGATTTCAAAGTTGAATGTTTGCAATGGCTAGGTGGCACTATAGTGGATCTCTTAGTCAGATGAATGAGAATTTGGAACAAAATGTGGGATTGATCATTAGCAATAGTTCCAACTACATTTTGTTGGTGATAGGAAGAATCAATGGCTCTAGTAATACAAAATTTGTCTACTAGAATTAGAGGTGATCGAACAAGGATTATGGTTGTAACTACAAATCAAACCCTAAGATTACAATGCAAAAAATGTAGAATATGTGGTTAGAGGTGCATTCAGATTATGGTGTGTGCGTAGTGGTTATGTGTGTGAGTAGTGGTTATGGAGTGTGAGTTGTGTGTGTGGTGTGTGAAGGTTGTGAATATGTTGTAGAACAGATCAGAACAAGGTGCATTCTCAAGTTAATGGAGGACCAGTATTGTGCATATATGAACTTGTAATATTATAGAGGTTGGTGGCTCAAGAAGATTGGGTTGGTTCTCAATCAGGTGTGTAGTGTACCAAGTGGTTTGTGCCTCAAAATATTGTCTCTAGTGTGTAGTGTACAAGGAGGTTTGTGCCTCAAATCATTGTCTTTGGAGTGTAGTGTACGAGGAGGTTTGTGCCTCAAAACATTGTCTTAGGTGTCAATGTACCTATATGTGGGTGCTTACAAAACACATGTAATAACTTTGATTGTGAGGTTGGATTTGAGTAGTAGACTGAAGAAAATTTTCTCACCGTGGTTTTACCATACTAGGTTTTCCACGTATATCAAGTGTCTTCTCATGTGTTTGTGTTTTTTCTTGATCTTTAATCTTGTCTACTGATTTAATGTGGTGGAAATTTATATACACTAATTCACCCCCCCTCTCATGTATTGGTGAAATCTTTTAACAAAACCTCTACCCCTACACTTGATGAGGGTCAATTGGAGGAAACAATAAATTAAAACATAGCCACATTATAGGAAAAAAATATTTTTTCCATAATGAGCCAAACTTCCCCCACATATTGGATGGTTTGCATCTTTGATGCAAACCATCATTGCTTTTATCAGATCTATTAATATAAATCTAGATGGATCTTGTCTATGGAGGGAGGAGAGGAAATAGTTTTATTCATATGGATTGTCATATAGATAGATCCTTGATATACATATTTCTAAATAAACCCTAATCCCATATTTTGTACCCTTCCATAAATGAAGGTTATGCTCTAAAAATAAAATTCAATTACATGGTGAAGTACCTATAAATTACAACATATTTTTTGGATGAATTGTGGATGTTATTTTACCATTAATCAAATGGTAACTGTGAGGTGCCATTTTATTATTTGAGAAAAATGTGGTAGAGTTTAAATTGGTTTTAAAATCTAATTATTTGTGGCCACCAATTTTGGGTATCTAAGGGTTCTCTAACTCTTCTAGGGTTTTTCACCTAAAAGGAGAGAAATGGACCCAAAATGCAATGTACACATTCAAAATCAATGAAAGGATGGATGCAATATGCCTAAATAAAATTTTTAAATGAACTAAACTGAAAAAGAAAGGTGATTATTAATGCTAAACCTAAGAAATGCAAAGTGTTTGAAAACATAGTGATGTATGCAAAAACACCTAAGATTACATGTAAACAATGATAGAAATAAACAAGGCTAGAGAGGTGCACCTGGAATTTGAAGTATGATGTAGAGAGGCTCTATAATCCTACATAGTTGACTAGAAATGTTGACTGGGACACTTACGCCAAGTTGGGAAACTTAGTCCAATTTCAGGGAAAATCTACCAAAATAGGAATCTGCCAAATGGGTAACCAAAAATGCAAAAACCACTTTTCAGGCCTGGCATTAGGACTAATTCCTCACAAATCATGACTTAGTCCACCTAGGAATCTCAAGAAATTTGGGATAGGATTCTGTAACTTTTGGTTAGCGCTTCCCTTCTTGATAGGTGTCGGGTTCAAATTCGATAGAAAATGGGCTGAAAGAGTGCTCTAGCCTTCAATTAGAGCTTTATTGACTTTGATGACTTTGATGGATTGTTGACCACTTTTTAACACCAAACTCTTTGAAAAAATTTCATACAAGACTTGCAACACACATGCAAAGAGGGGGGGAAAAGGGTTAAGGATTAGAGAATAGGGGTTTTCCTTGGTCAAACCCCGATTTGGTAATCATACCCTAGATAATGAAATGAAATAGAAAGAGACTGATGAATAAATAACATGCAATGTCACAAACTCACCAAATCCTTGATGTTGAAATATGAAGATATGCAATGAAGTGCTCCAATGGATGACTTGATAATGCTTAGAGTGCTTGAATGTTTGATAATTGCTTGAATAATGAATTAGGATGCTTGGAAATGAATTAGGTGAATGGCGGTTAAAATGAGAGGAAAAACCCATTATTTATATTTGATTTTCCATTATTCAAAAATAACACATCACAGGCCGACCTCAAGGATAAGAGAATAAAATCTCGCCAGAAAATTAAAATTATTCTAATTTTTGTGCCCAATGGGACTAAGTTGCCCCAGGTGGCGACTTGGTCCCACCAAGGCGATTTTACTGGGTGTTGGGGATTAAAGTGCATTTAATGATGTTTAATGGGAATATTCTAAAAAATGTACTTAAGTATGGTCGGAAAGTATATTAAAGGGTCATTTAAACCTAAGAAATGGTTGAATTAATGATGAAAAGTCTAGAAAATTGTGAGAGTTTGTTACAACTCTTTACAACACTTTGAAATAAGACTTGGTAAGTAATAAAAAGGGGTTATTTAAGTTAATTATAATGAAAGGGTCCTAGAAAAGTGTGAAAGTGGGTTACAACACTTCACAACACTTTTACAAGACAACTTAGAATTCTTAATGATTCTCAAGGAGCCAATACCTAATGTGAATGTGTTGACCATAATACAACATTAAATCTAGGAAAAATCAAGCCAAAGTCCATAAGAAAGACTCAAGTGAGTGTAAAAATGTCCAACTATACATTTTTTGGAGACACTTTATTTTTCCATTAAATCATTCTAAGGTTTTGGTGGCATCATGCCACAACATAAACTAGGTGCATGTGTTAATGCAAATTGACAACAATACATTCCACCCATTGTTGCTTCTCCCACATCATCTATTCCTACCTCCATTCAATAGAATGTGATGGTGTCATCGTTGAGAGGATTAAGCATGATATCTAGAACTTATTGACCAGGCTACCTACATGATATAGCTAAATCTAGTACCGATGAGCATTGAGAAGATCATGTTGGTCATATACTTACCTCAAGCACACCAACATCATCTGAATGGAACTATTATTGTTGGAATTTTAAACACCCATGTTATGGTCATGATTATTCTTCCACTTCAAGGTTTGTAGTAGAGGAGGCTCAATCATTGTTATTGAATTTTCTTTCTCTCGAGCATACACAAGTATGCCACATTTTATGTATATATTTAATGTATATTATGTATTCTAGAAAAATGTAACCCTTTACATTTTCTCACTTGTTTGCGCCCTATCCTTTTAAAATGGACTTAATAATGCCTTAATTTAGTGTTGCTAAATGTACATCTTTACATTTATACACTTATTTGGGCCCTCTTATTAATTGAGCTTAATTATGCCTTAATTAGCCCTTTAATTCATTTACAAAGCCTAATAAATTACATTTTCCATAGAGGAAACTCAAAAATAATTAATACCTAAACATAACACTTTACATTGAGCAACATGTGTTCTAGGTAGAAGGACCTGGGACCCATTCAACCATGGGGTGAATGGTTCCTCCCTAGACCTTTGGACTGAAATTTAAATTATGTTTTTGGCAGTATTTCAAAGATTTGAAATCTATAATTAAATTTCAGCTCGTGATATTTGAATTTCGGTAAATTAAGGATTCATACCCATAAATATAAGGTCAATTCACTAAGTTTCACCTAGAATTTTTATGCAAGAATTCCTAGAGAAAAGTTGATTATCAAGAGCATTGAAGAGCATATATTATATAAGAGATTTATTGTAGCATTCAAGATCTATCCATCATGTCAAAGTATTCTTGCATCATGCATATTTTTGGAGCTAACATTGTGATGTAGGTTTCAAGATCAATTCAAGCATTCAAGGCATCAATTTCAAGTGTGAAGATCCACATCCATTGAATCCATTTCATGCAAGTTGCAGACTTCCTAAGATCTCCATTATCAAGGTTTCATTCAAGGGTTTGTTGAGTGGTAACATAGCTTTGCTCATTCTTCATCCCCTCTTTCATTTTATTATTTAATTTCAAGGTTTGATTACCATAAATAGGGTTTGACCAAGGCAAACCCCCATTTAGCCCAAAACAAACATCTTTCTCTCTTGTGTTTCTGATTGCAGATTTAGGTTGAAGATGACTTGAAGACATTTTGAAGAGCTAGATTTACAAACTTGTGAAAGTTGTAAAAGTTCTCATCAAATCATGGAATCTCGTGCCTATAGATTGAATTTTTGACTTTCTAACATTGAAACTCGGATAAATTAGAAGCTTTAGATCTGCACTAGTGGCTCGTACAAGATTGTTGCAACCCCTATACTTGGACCCATTTTCCCATGGGAAAATGAGTCTCAGATTCACTTATAGAAAGCACTTTTGGTGACTGGTACACATGTTTCTACCCTTCTTAGATCTGCATTCTATTTCCTATTTGTACAAATATTGAGCTTAGTCTTCAAGTTTCAAGTGTTAGATTCCATTTTGGTGTCAATTTGTTATTTTTAGTTTTTCTCCCCAAAGTGTTGTTTGACCTTGATCCTCGTCCTTCAAGCAGAAGGAAATATGAAGATTCACACATTGGGTTGATCCACCTAAAGGTTGATAATCAAATCATTGTGGGGATCACATTTCATAAAGTGTTGGGAATAGGATGCCATTTAATTGCAATCCTAAATGTATTTCATATATCGCCTAAGTCTTTGGAAAGTGTTCCCCAACACTAGGATTATAAAGAGATTAAATTTGAATGAAATGAACATGTAAATTGACATTTGTGATTATTCCTAAATGATAAGAACATGTGGGGATGTCGAAGAAGAGCTCCTACAAAATAGGAGCATATTGGGTGCCCACATGGAAGGTGGAACCCACCTTGCTTAATTTAACTACTTGGAGTATTGATAACACTTCAGTAATGCATGTTCTATTCCTACAAATTAGGGATTGATATTTACATGAGTGGAGTTTAGTTTAGTTTAGTTTAGTATCAATTCAGTTCAATTCAGTTCAGTTCAGTTATGGTTCAATTATCTTCAGTTGCATGTAGTTAGTTTGAGTTGAATGCTAGTTAAATTGAGTTGACTTGAGTTGCATGATAGATAACAGGTGGATACATTCAGTTAGGTGGGGATGATCAATCATGCATAATGTTTGCATGAATTGGTGGAGAGATATGTTTCAGTTAACTAAGATTGACTTGGGACCACTTTGGGTGCCCAAGTTGGCATCTTTTAGTTAACAAATTTTGTGTGAGAAGATATTTACAAGGCTCGGTCAAGTGGGCCCATTCTTGGGTGCCAACTTTGAGGTGAAGCTTGCAAGATATTTTCTTGACCAATGTTCAGTTAAGTGTTTAGTTTGGGGCACCTAAATTGAGGAAGACTTTGGTTTGACTTCAAATTACATTGTGGAACTCTACTTGCACAATCTAGGTGTAGATTTTTGAGAGGAGCTTTATGGTGTTGTATTTGAAAACTCTTATGAATTTATATGCTCAATAATTGTCTATTAATTGCAAAAAATGGACGAGTTCTGTTACAGTTTTGTATAGGTTGTGAAGAAGGATTGTTGAAGGAAATGAAGCATATCAATCAAGGATTGATACAATATTATTATAATCTTGTTCTAAGGTTAAATAATACAAGCACTATTGATTCTGGTGGAGTTTTTTCTTGAAAGGGTTTCCCCACATATATGCTATGTCACTTCTATCTTCTTGTCTCATTCTTCTACAATATTTTGTCTCTTTCTACAATTGGTAAAATTGATCAAAATAGATTAATCATACACAAAGAATTGTGACAAAGAAAACTCAATTAGATTTACAGTCTCATAGTTTTACAAGTTTTAAGCTACAATATTACCTTCATTTTCAACATTTGGTATTAGAGCCAAAGGTTGGTTGGAGTTTGGGATACCTTTCTCTTAAAAGTTTGAAGGTTTTTTGGCTGTAGTGGGAGCTTTTACTATTGTGTTATTGGAGGTTTGTAAAATAAGTGTGTTAAAATGAGTTCTTGCAATAGCCCGCAATGGGGCAGTGGATAATTTTAGGTTAATGGGATGGGTGTTCTTTGAAATAAAGGAAATTAAGTTGAACCAAAGAGCTATGAATAGTAAAATGGAGAAATCTAATGATGACAATAATAGAGGCAGTGGTAGTGGTTGGGCTACTGATTTATGGATTGAGGAAGAGAAGAACTATATGGTTGAGTGCCTCAAGAAAATGGTGGAGGAATTATAGGATTTCAAATGCAATCATGATAGAAAGTAGGCAGATATGGAGGAGTAGCTGAGGAACATAAAAAATTCTCTCTACAAAGTGTTGGTTATGAACCATAAGATTTTAAAATCCACTGCACAAACCATGAATACCATGGTGGAAAACCTGGAAAAATCCCATTAGGTTAAGATTGTTGTGTTTATTGATTTGGACAAAGAGGAAGGGAAATCAGATAGTGGGGGGGCGAGTAACAGGATCAGAGAAAATTTGAAAAGGAAGGTAGACCAAGCTTTAGTCAACATCTAGGAGATCAAGAAGTCTGTAATTAACATGAACAGTCTGGAGTAGGAAGCGACAAAGATCCTTCGAAACGTGGCCTAGGGGCTGGCTGTTTTGCAGTTTTTTGTCAGGTTTTTGTATTTTTTGCCCTGGTTTTTAGTGTTTTCTTCTTTTTGGGTAGATTCTTGTTTTTGTATGTGCTCTGTTAATGCTATATCCTTCACTATCAAACTATTAAGGGTTTTGGGACCCCTCTAAAACTTGTTTGTTCCTTAATCAAAAACATGCATGAGAGTAAACCAATTAATATTCCTTTACCAGTTGACATGAAGTTAAGTTTAAACATGAGTCCTAAATCTGATTTTGATCATGAGGAAATCTTTGAAATTCCATATGCTAGTGCAATTGGTAGTTTGATGTATGCAATGGTTTGTACAAGACTGGATATAGCCCAAGAAGTGGGAGTTCTAGTAGGTTTATGTCGAACCTTGGTAAAGAACATTGGACTTATGTTAAGAGGGTCTTTAGGTATTTATGAGATACTTCTAATTAATGTTTGGTTTATCATGGTGCTAATGATGTTGATATTATGTACAGATCATTGGACATACAGGGTTTTGTTGATTCAGATTGGGCAGGAGACCTGGATAGTTAGAGGTCAACAAGTGTCTATGTGTTTACTTTGTTTAGAGCTGCAGTTAGTTGGATAAGTAAGATGCAGCCCACGGTTGCTTTTTCCACCACAGAAGAAGAGTTCATGGCTGTACACATGCCTCTAAAGAGGCAGTTTGGTTACAGAGACTTGGGAAAGGTATTGGTTTTAATTGCAAGCAAATTAAACTTGAATGTGATAGTCAAAGTGCTATTTGTTTAGCCAAAAGTCCTATGTATCATGCTCACACTAAGCATGTTGATGTTTAGTATCACTTTTTGTGAGAAATGGTTGAGAGTGGGAAGGTATTGATTGAGAAAGTTGACACTTTGATCAATGTCATAGATTATCTTACGAAACCAGTTCCTACAGATAAGTTCTCTTGGTGCAGGAAGGCCATTGGCCTTGAGTCCTATACTTGATTTATAATAATGATTCTTTGTTTAGAATAATTGCAATGTATAATGTCAAGTGGGAGAATTTTGGGAATAGGATGCCATTTAATTTTAATCCTAAACATATTTCATGTATCTCCTAAGTCCTTGTAAAGTGTTCCCCAACACTAGGATTAGAAGAGATTAAATTCAAATGAAATGAACATGTAAATTGGCATTTTTGATTATTCCTAAATTATAGGAACATGTGGGGATGTCCAAGAAGATTTCCTACCATATAGGAGCACATGGAGCACCCACATGGAAGTTGGAACCCACCTTGGTTAAGTTAACTATTTGGAGGATTCATAAAACTTTAGTAATGCATGTTTTGTTCCTACAAATTAGGCATTGATATTTACATCATGAAAGGAGTTTAGTTCAGTCCAGTTCAGTTTAGTTTAGTTTAGTATCAATTTAGTTTAGTTCAGTTATGGTTCAGTTATCTTCGGTTGCATGTAGTTAGTTTGAGTTGAATGCTAGTTGACTTGAGTTGACTTGAGTTGCATGACTAATGAATTCAATTGCATGACAGATAATAGGTGGATACATTTAGTTAAGTGGGGATGATCAATCATGCATAATGTTTGCATGAATTGGTGGAGAGATATGTTTTATTTAACTAAAATTGACTTGTTACCACCTTCGGTGCCCACGTTTTCATCTTTCAGTTAACACCTTTTGCATGAGAAGATATTTACATGGATAAGTCAAGTGGGCTCATTCTTGGGCACCAAATTTGAGGTGAAGCTTGCAAGATATTTTCATGACCAACATTCAGTTAAGTGTTCAGTTTGGGGCACCTAAATTGAGGAAGACTTTGGTTTGACTTCATATTAGATTGTGAAACTCTACTTGCACAATCTAGGCGTAGATTTTTGAGAGGAGCTTTATGCTCTTGTATTTGACAACTCTGATGACTTTACATGCTTAATAATTGTCTATTAATTGCAGCAAGTGGATGAGATTTCTATGAGAGTTTTGTGCAGGTTGTGAAGAAGGATTGTTGAAGGAAATGAAGCATATCAATCAAGGATTGATACAATATTATTGTAATCTTGTTATAAGGTTAAATAATACAAGCACTATTGATTCTGGTGGAGTTTTTTTCTTGAAAGGGTTTCTCCACGTATATGTTATGTCACTTCTATCTTCTTGTCTCATTCTTCTACAATATTCTGTCTCTTTCTACAATTGGTAAAATTGATCTAAACAGATTAATCATACACAAAGAATTATGACAAAGAACACTTAATTAGATCTACAGTCTCATAGTTTTCCAAATTTTAAGCTACAATATTACCTTCATTTTCAACACAATGAAATAATGGAAAATAGGTCCATCAAATCCACATATTTTTACATCCCAACAAAAACAATCTATTTTTCTTTTGTTTCATATTATAATTAATAAACCTTGTCATTTAAAATATCAATTATCAATTTATTAAAAGAATTATATATTTTCTCTAAGTTTGTGTAGATGATAGGCACATCATCTAGGTTAGATCATCAAGTTTCAATGATTGTATGATTAAGCACACCTTATATGATAGAAAAATAACTTACCCTCAACTAGAAGTATATTCAAACATGTTTAATAAACTTTTTATTTTAATAATATTGGACTTGATCTATCATTTTTACAATAGCTAGGAGTTTGTGACACTTCCATGTCAAATCAACAAGAAGGTGTTGTAAGTTATCCTCTAGTGTTAGGTGCTATCCAATCATGCACCTAGTGTGTACTTGAATTGTTTGTACTTGATTTCACTTGCAATAGTCTTTAATTTAAAATTTCAAGTGTATGTTCAATTTTAAATTCACTGTTAAAAATTTATATGTAAATATGTATATGTGGGATGATAGCACACTCAGGGAAACAATATGTCCTACCATTGAGGGGGAGAGGAATTTTTTAATTTAGATGGACTGTGATATAGAAAGACCCTTGATTTAAATGTTTTTAAATAAACCCTAGCCTCATATTTTATTCACCTTTCCACAAATAAAGGAATCCCTTTGACTAAAAAATAATTTCAATTAAATGGTCTACGAAGCAAAAAATTATCACATTTTTGAGATCAGTGGTAGATGGTGTTTGGCCATGTAAACCACATAAAAATTATGAGGTGCCATTATGTTTTTTGAGAAAGTTTGGTAAGAGTTTGAACTAGGTTTAAAAGCTAATTATTTTGAGGTGTTTTGGCAACATGCGACAACATAGACTAGGGGCACATGTTGATCCCATTCTACAATAACACATTTCACCGATTATTGATCCTCCCACACTAGCTATTCCTTCTCCCATTCAATAGAAGGTAGTGGTGTCAATAGTGGGAGCATTGAGCATGCTCTTTAGAAAATTGATTGACCAGGCTATCTACATGGTAGTTGATTCAATACCAAAGATCATAAAGGAAATGGTTTTGGTTCTAGCACATCAACCATGTCAACACCATTTTGATGGGTCCATTATTTTCAAAATTACAATCGCCCATGTTATGGTCTTGATCACACTTCCACTTCAGGGTTTGTAGTGGAGGAGGCTCAATCATTATTAAATACTTTTCTTTCTCTTGAGAATACATAGGTATGCCACATTTTACATACCAATTTAATATATATTAAAGTTAATAAATATTTCTATTTTATAATATCAACTATCAATTTATTAAATAAATTAGATATTATCTTGTTTAGTGCAAATGATAGTCGCATAATCTAGTTTAAGGTCATCTAGTGTTGATGGCTATATGACTTGGCTCACCTTATATAGTAGAATAATAAAATAACCTTAACCAAGTTTTTAAGGACATGTTTAATAAACTTTTAGTTTTAATAATTATTATACTCGGTCCATTATTTTTACAACAACTTGGAGGTCATGAAACTTCCATGTCAAATTAGCCAAAAGATGTGGTGAGCGATCCTTAAATGGTAGATGCTACACAATCATTCCTGGTGTATCTTCTTTTTTTTTGTACTTGAGTTCAATTGCACTACTCTTTAATTTAAAAGTTCAAGTGTGTATATTTAATTTAAATTAAATATTAACAATATATATGTACATACGTATATGGAGGATGACAACACATTGGGGACAACAATAGGTCTTATCATTGATGAACCTAAGAAATTTCATGAGTCACCCACATTATTTTAAGTAACATGTACATGTACACACTATTGTAAAGCCTATACAATTTCTAGGTCTTTTATATGCTTGCATTATTTAAATACTCAAGCCTTTAATTCATGAACCTTTTTAAATGTAGGAATTAGCAATTCAAACTTTTGCAACACATTTGGTATTAGGTTACCAAGATGTAGGAGAGGATGATAGACATATGGTTGTGAGAGTAAATCTAAATGTATTGCTTTGATATATATCTGATAAACCTTGTTTGATACATTTATACAAGAGGAAAAGCAGTTGTATAACCACATAATTGACAACTCCTTGACAACTGCATACCAATTAATGATAACAATGCAATACGTAATAAGTTCTATAAACCTAACATTCACTAACATTCCCCCTAAAAGCTCTTATTCACTTTGCCAAGGGACCCGCCCTTAAGGCTTACATAAAAAACTTGTTGTTTACAAAATATGTATACATTCTTGAGAAGATTTTCCTTCTGAAGAAACAAATCCTGAATGAAGTGAAACTACTCTAGAAGCTTTGAGTTGAATTACCAAGTTCTTCCTCCCATGAACCTTTTGAATTATAGACCATAGTTATTAGACAACCACCCTCCAAGTTGTCTCCTCGACTCTCATAAAGGTAT
This sequence comes from Sequoia sempervirens, assembly GCA_007258455.2. NCBI lineage: Eukaryota > Viridiplantae > Streptophyta > Pinopsida > Cupressales > Cupressaceae > Sequoia > Sequoia sempervirens. The sequence continues at coordinate 34,117,273 of VDFB02000003.1, read as the reverse complement.
AACCCTTGGTCCAGACCATAATTACTAGACAACCACCCTCGACAGGTTGTCTCCTCGACCCTCGTAAAGGTTGAATCCTTGGTCACAATCTCATGAACTATCTGGGCAACAATCCATACTGAGCTCTTCACCAAACCCCTTAATTGTCTCCAAAAAAAAAACTTCACAATACATGTATCTTCAAATCTGTCAACAATAACAAAGAAAAGAAAATAAAGTAAAAAACGTTCCTCATACAAAGCATCATCTCAAAGTGAGAAGCTAACTTGAGATGATGAAAATTCCTCCATCCTCTAGTGCCACCAGCCTCTAGTATGAACTTGTTACACTTTACCCATTTAATATCTTAAATGAGTCTTTGGAGGCCTCATCAAGTGTAGGAGAGATAGCCTCAAAGTCCAAGTATATCTGTTTGAAAATCCATTGGTAATATTGATAAACTCACAAGATGCATTGATAACATTGATAAACTCATCTTTGTCTTTTGGTAAAGATATCGAAGATTCTATTCCCTTATGCTTCTCCCTAAACTTGATCACTCCTACAACTCTTCCTTTACGAATTCTAATAACCATGATGACACTACCAACATCAAACTTGATAAAGTCCTTCATCAATAAATATAGACACACATTATAAGTGTTAAAATAAGAGATACCCTTATCTCTAAGGAAAAATAAATCCTGCACCCTCGTCTTTAGAAATATCCCTTAATATCTTCCATAAATTTTAATTATACCAAACTATACATGTAAATGACTAAGTGTGCATTACACTTCTCAAGTATCCTCTTGCATTATTTTCTTGCACAAAGGGTATACCCAAAAGTAACAATGAAAAAATGGTTTCTTAACAATTGCAACTGAACACAAAGGCACGTACGGATTACTAAAAGCTCAGAGATTCCAAACTCAGATGTCCGCCCGTAGCCAATTTGTCTTTCATCATATTAGCTATGCTCCCAATATGCAAAGAGCATAAAAACTCACATAACCTCCTTGAATTTGGATCAATGGCACACTCTGTCTCACGTACACTATCACGCCTAGATGCTCTTATAACACATTGACTCGCCTTTCCCAAATTTTTCTGTTTCTTTCTGTATTTATCCATCGCCACAAATAAGCCCCTTAAGCCTCTTTCACTGGCAGTCAGGTTATGCCTTTTCTTCGACCAGATTTCTGTGTATAGAAACAATAATGTTTACGGCTTAACTTTGTATCTGGTTGCCGAACGCAGATCCTTCTCAGGCGGCAGCACTTCTCAAACACAGGATAGCTCACCTCCTTCGCTGCGGACTTCACGCCTGCCTCTTTCACTCTCCTTCCATGCTCGTAACCATGAATGATAACTCTGTGCTCAGGCAAAAACAAACAGGTCGATCACTGCGTCCTTATGCCATATTCTTCCTTCAAAATTCGATGCATAGGCATAGATACATTAACAGCTCTGATACCATATGTGAGAATAAATCTGAATGCATTGATTTGATATATATCCGATAAACCTTGTTTGATACATTTATACAAGAGGAAATGCAGTTGTATAATCACATTACTGACAGCTGCATAACAGTTAATGATAATCTGCAGGGGGATAGGCTCGCCTCAGCTCACCTCACGTATTTAAGGTATGAACACCCTGAAGAAAAAAAAAACTATAAATCTAACAGTGGTTTGCATGAATAAATCCATCTAAATATTTTATTTTAAATATTAAATTATTTAAATAATATATATGTAATCTTGACATTAATTGATTTGAAGTTAAAAAAATTTCTTGTACAAGGTGAGGCATCATCTAGTTTTAGTGGAACTAAGAGGCCTTTCTATTTTCATGATGTTATAAGCTAATCATAATTTGTTTCAGTATATTTACTTTTCATATAGACTATTTCAATACTTGCTGACATGGACTATGCATTTGTTATTCATAGATCATGTAAATTTTTTCAGGTTCTAGATGACAATTTTAGTATTTATTTTGCAGACTACATGTTCACATGTTTTTTCTATTCATGGAAGTTACATAATTATTTTGGTTTTTATTTCATAGATTATGACTATTCTAAATTTAACTTTTCAAAATTAAAAGCATTAATAAATCAATCAATTTATGAGAGTAATTAAACTCGAGATGATTATAGAGTGAAATTAACTAATTTGCAATTGAATGTTTAGTATCCCAAATTTTCATGTCTAAGTAAACTTTGGACTTGTGTGACCTTGACTAATTTCAGTCTTGATAACTAAATCATGTTTGTACATTTTAATGAGAAATTATAAGTTTAATATATTTTGCACTTGGTGCTATTATAAAATTGATTCCAAAATAACTCTCATCCCTATAGAATCTTATAGTGCCTGTTAAGAGGCTACTCAATTGAATTTGCTTGTATCAAGTGTCATAGTTTTAGGTGATAATGTGTCAAATATCTCAATAATATCTTAAATTCAAGTATTAATTTTAAGTTTTTATTATTTATAATTTATTGTATGCCAAGATATCAAGTGTTCTAACTCTAGTATTCATGAGATATCAATCTATTTATTATCTCAACATCATCTCTTTATAGTTGACATTAGTGTACCCTCTTTGGTTTTTGTGGCAACTTCTCAAAAATTGGCTTCATTGGTTAGGCATCTCTTGCCTCATATGTTCCTCCCTTTTGGGGCCTCATAGAGGTTTTCCCTCTCCTCTCTCACCTATTTCAATGGATGTGGACAATGAGGTTTCTTCAACCATTATCCAAAGAAGGAAGATAGGTCTTTTGAAACATGTTTCTTAGTCCCACACTTGGGTGAAGGGTGTGATAATTGCTAGGTATGGTTAGGATATTGTTTATTTCTCTTTTTTTTGTTGTTCTATAGCATGGCTATAGTTATGCTTTCTTTCAATCTTTATGCAATGTTAGTCCCATCTTTTCCTTCTCAACCTACAATCTTGCTCTATATAAAGGGTTGGGACTAGTTTTCCATTTTATCTAATAAAAAACGTCATCTATTTCTTGTATATAACTCTTTCCCTAATTTATGCAAAGCTTGTTAACCAATAGTTAGACACTATCAAATGTGATGTTTGGCAATTTAGAAATATCATTTTTTTATGACTAGTTCTTAATTCAAAATTTATTAGTTCACAAAAAGAGGTAATTCATAATCCATTAGTTCAACTAACCCAATTCATAATTTATTAGTTCATAATTTTTAATTTAAAAATAATGAACACCTAAATAAATTGATCTCTTTTATATCAAATTTGTGCATATAGATATTTGTCCTCTTAAAATATATTAATAAATACATACAGATAATTCATAATTTATTAATTCACACATAACTAATTTATAATTTTAAAGGACACATGTCAATAAAGATCATTGAATTCTTCATCAATTATTAAAAATTACAATTAGGATTGAAACTTTTAAAAGAAGAAAATAAATAAATAATACCAGTAACTATCTAGTCTCAATCACTCTTTGTATAGTTTAATATAATATCCCCACTATAACATAACATAATAATAAATGATACTAAATTATTAATAATTTTCTTAAAAAATTGAAGTACTGTTCTATTGAAAACAACTAAGATATTCTTAGTGAACTAAGTTTCCTCGACATGTTACTTGTTTTTGAATTTGGATCTTTATGGGACCCCTAATCAATATCTTGTCTGAGAATATTAGATTTTTAAAGTTGGAATTTCATCTGCATTTGGAAACCCTTCCTCTCAAGGGTAAAGTAAGCATTTTTAGAAAGATATTCATGGAGAACGTGTAGGGTGAAGTCAGCATTTTTAGAGAGATATTTATGGAGAACGTGGACGGCATTTTAAATTGCTTTAGAAAGATATTTATGGAGAAGGTGTAGGGCATTTTAAATTGCTTTATAAGGAGAAGGTTTCTCTATTGTTTATCACATTGCAACCTGTAAATCTTTTGTCTTCAACTATTTTGCAAGCTATATCAATTCATAGCTTCCACAAGGATGTCTGTGGCAGCGGTAGCAGCTAATCTAAGCAGAAGGTAATTTCTTTATCATTGTTTTTTCCTTTAATAATATTATCTCGGATGGTTGATTCCTACTTCATAACAGTGTTTCAAATTTCCAGGTTTATGATTTAAGCAACTTTCTTGCTGAGGGTAGAATGGTGAAGTAATTGTATCGTTATCGTAACTTCCATGATTCATGTGAGCCTCACTCTTACCAGTAGATCGTCTGTCTGTCTAATTTACTTTGTATTCAATTTATAGGACAGACAAGAACCTCACTCTTTACCAGTAGATCAGCAGGCTGTCTAAATTACTTGCTACTCTAGACAAAGGACAGATTAGAGCCTCACACTTACCGATAGCTTGACTGACTGTGTAAACTACTTGCTACTCTGTACACAGAACAAACTAGAGCCTCACAGTTAGTGGTGGTTTGACTGGCTATCTAAACTACTTGTTACTTAATAACATCAAGTTTGTACAGTTCATGATAATGAATTGTTGATCTTCTGGATTGAAACTCTGTTCGTTTTTATGAATCAACGTTTTGGATCAAACTCCATGATCCATCAATGTTTCGGATCAACATTTTTATGCATATTATCCTGATGATGGATCATGGAGTTTGATCCGAAACATTAATTCATAAAAATGAACAGAATTTCAATCCAAAAGATCAACAATTCATTACTTACTACTCTACACAAGAGACAGCCTAGAGCCTCACTCCTACCGATAGATTGACTGGCTGTCTAATCTACTACACAGAGCAGGCTAGAGCCTCTTTCTTACCACTAGATGGGCTGGCTGTCTAATCTACTTACTACTCTACACACAGCCTCACTCTTACCAGTAGATGGGCTGGTTGTCTTAGCTATTTAATTAGACTCATAACAATTGTTACTATTATTTTATTCGGTATTAAAAAATAGGGCAAAAATTACAGTTAGAATGGGAGTGTATTTAAACAAGATATTCTTAGTGTTGATCTATACACGTCAGAAGCTTTCATTGTCTTATCAAGTTGGGATAATAGTTCGAGAATGTGACTTCTAGGTAGCTCTAAACTATTTCTTTGCTTGTTATTTTAAATACACATATCTAACTTTGTTCATAATCAATTTTTAAAGAAATAAAAATATCTTAGTCCATCTAAATTAGGAATTTATGATTATTGTGTTTTTAAGTTCTTAATATACAGAAATTAATATCATCCAAAACAAATAAATCTTATTTGCTTCTATGTGTTTTGTTGGTTATCCATTACATTTTAGTTTTGCTTAGATGCAGTATACAGTCCCTTTGGAACTCATTTGCCTCATTTTCGCTATTCATGGCTACTTCTTGTCATTGACATTGAAATTATATTAAACTTTTAAATATTCATACAGCAAGTAGAGAGAGATGAAACAGTCTTGAGCTACATTTTTCCAAGCTGATGGTAACTGATTATATGCAGATTAGAAGGAAAGGTTGCAATAATCACAGGCGGGGCAGCAGGAATTGGAGAAGCCACAGTTGGGCTCTTTACAAAACATGGAGCCAAAGTCATCATCGCTGATATTGCAGACCAACTCAGTAAAAAGGTTGTTCAATCTTTTCACCCCGAGGTCACATACATCCATTGTGATGTGACAAGAGATGAGGACGTTAGTGCAGCTGTGGATCTGGCTGTTGAAAAGCATGGTAAACTGGACATTATGTTTAATAATGCAGGAATTGTTGGTACAAAAACTATTAAGGCGGTAGATTGTGACATGCAAGAGTTTCAGCGTGTGATGAACGTAAACGTAAAAGGAGTAATGCATGGAATAAAGCATGCAGCCCGTGTTATGATCCCAAACAAAAAAGGCTGCATAATTTCTACATCCAGCATTGCAGGAGTACTTGGTGGGATGGCTTCATATGCATACACAGCTTCTAAGCATGCAGTTATAGGGCTCACCAAACAAGGTGCGGCCGAGATGGGGAAATATGGTATCAGAGTGAATTGTGTTTCTCCATCTGGTTTAGCCTCTAGTGCTATTGCCTATGAATTATTTGGAAAGAATCCCACGAATCTAGAAGAGAAGAAGATCGAGTGGGAGGCATTTTGTAACAAGATATCCAATTTAAAGGAGCATACTCTCAGGACACGTGATATTGCAGAGGCTGCTTTGTATTTGGCCAGCAAGGAAGCCAAGTTTGTAAGCGGCCTTAATCTTGTGGTAGATGGAGGGTTCACTGTAGTGAACCATGATTGGGGTCTCTGCTAAAATGCATCAATGAGCTTTTGAACTATAATGAATAGATATCTAACATTAGAGACCACTATGTCACCCAATATTTGTCTTTGCAAGCTATGATTTTTTTAGGTTTATAATTACATTTTAGTGATATTTTAGAAAAAATGTGTACTTTTGATTGTTCTAATGTTAAAATTTAGGTTTCACGGATTAAAATAATGTTTTTTAAAAAATAAATAAAAAAAATTAGAGTTTTTCATTATTTAAATGTAGTTAAATTACAACAAATTTAGTGGCTCTAGGAAAATTCACTAACAGAAAATAAAATTCACCGTCATGACAATTCACCACGCAAAAAAATAATTGTATGATGTTAACCAATAGTTAGACACTATCAAAGGTGATGTTTGGCAATCTAGAAATATCATTTTTTTACAACTAGTTCCCAATTCAAAATTATAAGTTCACAACAAGAGGTAATTCATAATCCATAGGCATACATGGCATACATCCATAGGCATGATATCACACAAAAATTCATCATGATAATTTCCTATCTTCGATTTCACCAAAAATTGTTCACTTACCAGTATCTTATGCTCATCTTGAATCCATGTTATCTGATAGGTCTTCGGGTGTTTCAATCTCTCAAATTTCAATTTGGTCACCATTTCTTCAGAAACCAAGTTCTCAGAGCTTCCACTATCAACAATCACTTTGCAACATTTACCAGCTACCTTGCATCTGGTTCAAAAAAAATATTTCTCTGCAACAGTTCCTTCTCCAACTCACTTTGACACAATACTCTTTTATTAACAAAACACTTCTCCCTCTTCTGGTTTGTTAGATGATCCAGCATGATCCTCCTCAACAAAGGATGTTCTTCTATTATTCTTTGTCTTTCTGCTTGTCTCTCCTTGATTACATTCAAATCCTCTATGTCCTTCTCCACCACATTTGAAAAAAGTTCCCTTGAATACTCTTTTCTCCTGTCCTTTATCATCTCTTCTATAACCCTCATTCTGATAACCACCATATCCTCCTCTTTGGTAAGAGTTCCCATCTCCTCTATGGTATGATTTCTCATTCTTACTAACTTCCTTGTCTTTTTTCTGATCTGGAAATGATCTTCTTCCTCCTCCAGTAAAAGTTCTTCCTCTTTGAAATCTTCCACCTCTTCCTCTTTGTCTCTACTCATGTCTTTTATTTAGCTTCTCTTCTACTTTCAGGGAACACTGATATGCCTCTTCCACACTCAACAACTTAATCAAACTGATCTCATCCTATATAGATGACCTCAAACCATTCACATATTTGGCTACTTGATCAATCTCATCCTCTGAATGTCTGGATCCGATATTAACTTGTAGAACTCCTCAGTATACTCTGTCTCACTTGATTCTTTCTGCTTCAAATTTTGTAATTTTTAGAACAAACTAATCTGATAATCTATAGGCATAAAATTTGTCTTCAACTTGTTCATGATCTGATCCCATGATTTTATCTTCTCCTTTCCTCTTCTTTTCCTATCTGTCTGCAAATGTTCCCACCAAAGGGATGCATGTCCTCTCAATTTTTTACAAGAAAATTTCACCTTCTTGTCTTCAGTGGTACCTTCAAAATCAAAATACTTTTCCATCTCTGTTATTTAATCTAGCAATACATCTGAATCCAACTTACCATTATAATCTTGTGGATTGAAGTGTGGTTTAGTATTCGCTCTATCTAGGGATCTTATGAACCTCTCTTCTCCCTGTTCAAGGTCAGGTTGATCTTCTCTTCACCTTTCTTCCTATACTTCTACCTCTTCATACTCACATCATCAACTGGTCGACCTCTCCTCTGGGTTATTTCAACTACATCCTATCTAGTAGAAATTCCTCTCAACATCTCCATTAAAGCTAGGTCTGCATTTCCATGCACTCCATTTCCTCTACCATTTATTCTTCCCACCATCTTTACACAAGTCCTCTGTAGCTACCGGTTGGATCCTCAACCTGCCACCCTACAAAAAATTTTCAATAGGACTCCATGAAATCTGGCGATCTCTCAAGGAATGAATCTCGCTCTGATACCAATCTGGCACAGTCACAGTAGGAGGGTCCTCAAAGGAGAACAATCCAGACTGTGCAACAAGAGTCACACAATAGAAGAACACAAAATATGGAGGAAAATGCAGATTCAAATATTCTCATTAGCAGAAATCTCAGTTACAATCGGCCGACAACATCTAGGCTTACAAATTCAACTCACAGGCCTAATATAACATGTTCAAAATATAACATTCCAATATGGTCCTATATGCGAGCTGATATCGTACATATCATATCTATATTATTCTACTTAATCTACCTTCCACTATCATAATGATCTATTACAAGCTTTATATCACATTCGTAGATCTAGAATCTTTTGCATCGACCAAAGATCATCACAATCTGCAAAGAAAGAAAATGTAATGTGCGCATGAAATAGGTCGGCCTCAAATTTGAATTTCTTCTCAAAAGGTGCATAGGATGAAGTGTGGACCTATAATTAAGGTTGGGGACACTCCATAGAACAATTTGAATCACACTGTTCAAATCCGCAAGTTACGGGAAAGATCCACAAGTGATCAAACTAGCCGATAGGTTTGAAAATTATTTCGGTGTTGGTTCAAGAAACTGCCACTAAATCCGGAGCGATAGCTTGCCGAAAAAAGATCCAATCATGCTTAAATCTTGGAATAAGGATAATGAACATGTACACGATGTAAACATATATCCATAGGGTTTGGTGAGCATATATGATGAATCCACAAACATGAACTGAGCAAGAACATAACAAGAAGAAAAACTAAAAGAAAATATTTTTTTGGTTGATGCAAGATTGCCAAGAACCAAGGATGCTCCTGCATCAGAAACATTAAACACAATTTTCCCTATAATGAGACCTTGCATGAATTAAGCAAAGTCCCTTTGAACATTCCTTACATTATTTTCCATTTACAATGTCTATGAGTGTCAAGCATACAAAGTTTTTCTTACCTTATAGAGCTCGAAAATCATTTTCATTGTGATGCCTTATTAAAGTTATCAGGAGGTATAACTTTGGTATGGTTGAGCGGGAAGCCCATTATGAGGCATGTATTTTCCCCATATCCACCTTGTGGAATTCTCACCCCATGGACAACCAGAAGTTTTGTGGCCCCATAGTGGACAACCAGAAGTTTCATGGCCCTAGAGTAAGTATACTCAGGCCTTCTCACCCGACGTACAGCCATGAGTTTTGTCACCAAAAAGTGAGTATACATTTATTTTTTCTGAACAAATAGCCTAGATCTGATCCACAACATGTTGGACAAATGATCAAATTTTGATCCATCCTTTTCATTTTTTCCTTTCTCTTCCTTCTAGATCTTGCCATTGTATGATCATGTATCTTGTCTTGCTACAAATCATTCACCTTGTGCATGTCTTCTTGTGCTTATGTTGGTTTGACTTAGGATCTTGGATCCTGGGGGCTTGTGCAACCTCCTTTGATGTTTTTCATTCTTTATCATCCGCATTGGTATGATTGGACCCCATCTTGAATGTCTACTTGAGTGTCAATTTGAAGCAAGTTCATCCTCTCACTAAAGTGGGGGCTTAATGTGTCACCAAAAAGTGTATACTTTACTTGATATGGGAATAATTAATGATAGATTGAGCTTAATGAGGCTTTGATTTGGTGTTGTGAGGTGTTTTACACATCCACACTAGGTCTTGGATCCTCGCAAACTGAATAAAATGCATTTAATGATGTCTTGTGAAGGTGTTGTAAAGTGTTATAAAAGACTTTCACGCCTCTCTAGACTTAATGGACCCATCTTTCCCTAATTCAATGTGTTTAATGACATTCTCACATTAATCTAGAAGGCTTGTGAATTAAAATTAACTTTAATATAGTGTTGTAATGTGTCTTACACATTCACATTGGATATTGTGCCTTTCTAGGCTGTGGACCCTATTTTAGTGTTGTAAAGTGAATTTAATCACACTTTCACATTGAATTTTGTGTACCAATCCCTAATTACGCTTTGTATCATCATTAATAGGCCCCTATGGCCCCATATTGTGCATCCTAAGGCTTGAATTGATCAAATACCTGATAAAATCATCATATAAACCTAATTTATACATTTCTGACAATCCAGCTAGCAAAAGGACCCCTCTGGGACTAAGTCGCCCATCTGGGAAAATGCGTCCCTTCTAGGTGGGACTAGGTCATTCAGCATGGCGACTTAGTCCTATTTGGGTCATTTTCAAGGTTTGAGCGGAAAATTTTTGATTTTAAGTTTATTCTTCCTTCATGTCAGCCTTGGGGATCCAATTAATGGGAACATTAGGTGGATCACCTATAAATACAAGTCTCTAAACCCTAATTCATAATAATCTTAGCTCATCATCATTCATTCATCATTCATCATGTGCTCAAGTCAAGCAAGTTAGGGTTTTTACAATCTAAGTCATCAAGATAGCTTTCAAGGACATTCAAGGGTAGATTATTCATCCACTACAAAAAATCAAGATCAATCTTCATGGAAAGTCTCTAACTCCATTACTTCATGCTTCATTACATTATTTCTCGATTTTGGTTTAATTACCTAAAAAGGGGTTTGACCAAGGCAAACCCCCATGCGCTAACATTCAACATTTTTTCTCTTTCATTGTGTGTATGCAGATTTAGGTATCTTGGAGGCTTGGAAATCATTAAAGATCAAGTTGAAAAGTTGTTGAAGACATATACTGATTTGCAAAGCCAAAATATCCACTAAAAGTCACTTTCAGGCCTGAAAATCAGAGTTTCAAAAGAAGACACGTTTAAAGAATCAAAGTGTAGACCGAGGGCTTCCATTTCCCCTTTTGAATTTTTAGAAATACAAAAGTGGACTAAGTCACCACTAATGGTGAATTAGTCCCACTATACATTCGTTTTAGTGATTTTTGTAGATTCAGATACCCATTTGGCTGAAATGGGCTCTAGAGTAGTTTTTCCAGATCTAAGACTAAGTCACCTAGATTGGCACAAGTGTCCCAATTGGCTTCTGCATCAGTTTTATTAGGATTCCATACCTTCATTCCATCTTTTTTCAGCTTCCAGGTGTAGATATTATGTTTCTTAACTTTATGTCTAGTTTTGTTTGCATTTCTCACATGTTTGCATATCACAATGTGTTTTCAAACACTTTGCATTTCTTAGGTTTTGCATCAATAATCATCTTTCTTTTTCAGTTTAGTGCATTTAGATCATCATATTTAGCCATATTTCATCCTTCCATACATTAATCTTGAATGTAGACATTAGCATTTTGGGTCCATTTCTCTCCTTTTAGGTGAAAAACCCTAGAAGTGCAAGAGAACCATTGGATACCAAAATTGGTGTCCACATCAACAATAAAAAAAGTGTACTAAAGTTATTCTAGTGTACTCTCCTAAGGGTCCTAGACACTTTATACCCATTTTGGGGTACTTTGCGAAGAAATGAGATACTTTGAGACAAAAAGGGACACTTCGTGACAAAAGGGGACACTTTGCGACAAAAAAGGACACTTTGCGACAAAAAAGGGACAATGCAAAAAAGGGGACAATTTGCAAAAAAAAGGGGATGCTTTGCAAAATTTTCTTCCAAGGCCCTAAATTAACCTAAAAATGCGTACAAATCATAAAATAAATGCATAAGGACATAGCTAAGGTAGAAAAATCAACTCACCTGATAATAATGCTCATCGCGGGCTACCTAATCTCATAGGATTTCTAGTCTAGTAGGCACATAATATCATTGGCTCGACATATTTAATTGGCTCGACATATTTAATCACTCTACACCAAAATCAAGCTTCAAGAAGGTAAATGACAAAATAGTTATAATCTACTTCACTTTTTACTCTTATATAAGTTAAAATTAGGGTTTTTACAGTTAAAAAGTTCCTTTCATTCAAATCAACATAATGGGAGTGGAGAGAGCTCTATTTTTTATGCTATTTGTCGCATTAGAATCATGACTCCACTCCCATCCACATCAAATGTCTATCATTATGTGTTATGGTACTTGGAAATACCCTATGATATGACCTACCTTATTCGATGTGGCTAGAATGCTACCTTCATTCCACCTCCATAAAGCAAGCAGAATCAAGGGGGGCATGCATCTACCCTTGAATTTGATTTCTATGAGAATTTAGATGAGAGGATTTTTTGGGACAACTAACAAATTCATGTTGCAAGATGCGATTCCTAACATTGTGGTTTTGTAGATAGCAATAGTGGGGGCTTCATTCTCCCGTATGAGTATCCTTTTATGAAATAAAGTGTACTGTTTAGAGTCCTTTAGCTTTCATATGCACGTGGAGTCATATGGGTGCTAAAGTGGGGGCTAAATGTGGCAACGGAAATTATACTCCCTTCTTGGAGATAGTACAATTCCTTGCCTAATTTGGACCTATTTTTGGTACCATTGCATTAATTACCCTTTAAATCATCATCAATAGGCCCCCAAGAACCATTATTTCGGATCTCGAGACTTATTTTAGCTAAAAACCTGACAAAATCATCTAAAACATCATAAATTCTGAAAACCCACCCCAAAAATCTAGGGTGGGACTCATTCGCCACCTTGGGCGAATGAGTCCCCCTAGGTGCGACCCATTTGCTAGCTTGGGAAAATGAGTCCCATTTGGGGATTTTTTATTGTTTGAGTGGGAAAATCACCTTTTTAATTCAAATTTTTTGTTGATGTTGGCCTTTGAGATTTGGATAATGGTAAATTAGGTGTTAATTCCTATATAAGCAAGCTTCTAAGTCATTTTTTCATCTAAGCAAGCAGTTTCAAGAGAAATTTCAAGAGACAAGTATTATGAATCTTCAAGAATTCTTCCACAAGAGCATTCAAGTTTCAAAAGAAAGCAAAGCTCAAGTCTTGGAGAAACATTAAAGTGTTTTTCTAGGTCTTCAAGCTCACTTTCATTCAATATATAGCATTTTCAAGGGTTGATCATGGTTTTCTATGGTGAATCATGAGGAATTCTAGGTTGGGGAGATGCAACTAGCCATGAAGCCAATCCTAAGGACTTGTTTCCTAAGTGATTCCATCCTCTATTATCACTCTACATTCAGCCTAAGGAAGGTAAACGTATCATTAGGGCTCATTTGGGTGATTAGAGGTCTCTCAAAGTGATTCATTCATCTTCATGTTTCCATTCATGCATCATAATCTTACACATTAGAATAGGGTTGCATTATGTTTCAATTTTCCTAGTCTTAGACACACTTAATGCTAGGGTTTATGTTCACATTTGCATTCAAATTTCATTGTTTCTATCAAGGTTTAATTACCAAACTAGGGGTTTGACTAAGGGAAACTAGTATGGTGATCCCATAATAGTGGCTTACATTTTTTGGCCAAACCGACAATGAAATAGTTTTTTGTAACTAAATCTTCACTTTCGCACCTATAGCTGCTAAACCATGAGGAATTTCAAGATGATGCAAACTAGAGTTTCATGAAATTTTGTCTATAGATTCTAAATATATTTTTTCAAAAATTTTAGAATCGTGCACTTATTTTTCCATCTCCTCGAAAACTATTTTTTTTCAGAAAAACAACATTTTTAAAAAGTGACGCCAATCGATAACACAACATTTTTTCCATGAAGGATAAAATTTTAATTTTCAAATTTAGATTTGTAACTCTGATATCTAGTGCTTCCACTTGGTTAGATAGTTTTTATTGAATATTTTTTCTTTAATCAAGCTTCAAAGTCAAACCAATTATAATTCACATAGCACTAATCGTATAACGCGTAACTTTTTTTGTATGTATCAAAATTCAATTTTTTTTCTTGTTGGATCAAGGACTTCAATATCTAGTGCACTCATATTTTCAGATTTTTTGATAATATACTATTTTTCCACATGTGAAGAACAAAGAGTTTGATTTTCGTGAAAACCTACATCTGCAGAAATAAAAAATAAATATAATAATAAAATAAATATAATAATAAAATAAAAATTTATTTAAAAATTATACTTTTTGGGAAGCTTATAATAAGGACTACATAATTACAAAAATAAATTTTAAATGAATTCATTTGATCACCCAAAAGGTAAATCAACAATGGTTTTTATTAGCATTTTGATAGGTGTAAAGGAGACTCCATTATAGGTATGGTTTAAAACTAGTGGGGTTCTATCCAAGGAGGTTTGATTTAACGATTTTGATCAAACCCTCTTCAATTGAATGATTTAAATGAAATTTTTTAAGGATTAAATCATTATTTTCTAAAAATATGTGATTTTAGCAAAAAATCGATCCTCCGTAAATTGTAAACCAAATTTTGGATCACCAACTACCCATAAGAAAAATCAAGTCTATCTTTTTTTTTATGGGTCTTTTCATAGATTTAGATCTAGAAATCAATTTGGGAGAAAAGGGTAGGTGTTGAAGTAAAAAATTGAACTTTGAATTCCCAAAAAGGTGGAATGAGATTGATTCACCAGAAGTGGTGAATGAGTCACACTACAGGTGTTTTTCAAGACTTTTACAAATTCAGATACTCTTTTTCCAGAAACTTGTTCCTATGCAAAAACCTTGATCTGGGACTGATTCACCTAGATTAGCGAATGAGTCCTATTAGGTCAAAAATTTATATTTTTTAGTGTTCCAAAATTCGTTCACGTTTGCTTCAGATTCCCATGTGCACACATTCCATCCTACAACTTGCTATTCTATTTTTCATACATTTCTAGGTCATTTTGTAAGTCATTGCATCATATTAGGGTTTGGTATTAAAACTTGCATTGCATTTGTCTTTCCAAGTCTTAACTTGTGGTGAACCCCTCATTAGTTTACAATTAGCCCCTAGGACAACCCTATTGCAAGATCTGTTTCTCCTTTGCATTGAGATCTCTAGGGTTATCCTTGAATGAAATAATTGGAAAGTGGGTGTGCTTTATGTCCTAAGCCATACGATAACATCCAACCCAATTTTCAGTTGTTCCATAATTGTAATAACTATTGGCACATTGCTAAGTTTTGTAGAAGTTATCTTATATTTCCTCCAAAACAAGAGAAAAAGTTATTTACTTCAAATAAAAAATAGATTTTCTCATGATCATGAAAAACAAAAGGAAGAATTTGCACGCCCTGCAGAGAAGAAACAATAAGTTCTGAGAAAAAGGAGAAAAATCCTAAGAGATATTGGAGAGAGAAGAAGATTGAGATGAAGAAAGAGGAATCAATGTTAGTTCGAACAACATTTCATGCCAAAGGACAAGGCAATCCTTGAGTGCTTGATAGTGGTTTCTCTAGTCATATGACTAGACATAAGAACAAATTCACTAGTTTGGAGAAATGTAATGGTGGTATAGTCAAGTTTGGTGATAATACTACTACTAAGATAATTGGAAAAGTCACACTATGCATAGACGATAAGACTAATGCTCAAGATGTGTTGTATGTACAAGGGTTAAAACATAACTTGCTTAGTGTTAGTCAGATGTTTGACAAAGGATACAATGTATTGTTTCCTGCTAGTGGATGTAAGATAAGGAAAGCTAGCTCTGGTATACTTGTTGTTGGGGCAAGTAGAACAAGCAATAATTTATATCATTTGAATGAGGTAAAAAGTGGAAGGTTTCTATTAGGTAAAATTGTTGAAATTTGGTTATGGTACAAAAGTATAGGTCACATTAACTTTGACCATCTTGTGAAAGTCAACATGAAGAATGTTGTCAGACATATGCCCAGTGTTGTCAAACCAACAAGCACTCTTTGTAAAGAATTCCTTGAAGGGAAGCAAATGAGGTTTAGATTCAAGTCAAAAGAATATTCAACTTCAAAGCCCCTGGAGTTCATGCATATAGATCTATGGAGACCAACAAGAATGAAAATCATCAATGGAGAAAGGTATTTCATGTTATTAAGTTATCTAGATGAATATTCAAGAATGACATGGGTTACTTTTCTTAAAGATAAATCTCAAGCTTTAGAAAGATTGAAATTTTTTATAGCTATGGTTGAAAATGAGATTGGTTCAAGAATTAAACTTTTGAGGTCAGATAGAGGTGGAGAATTCACTTCACATGAATTTAATGAGTATTGTTAAAAACATGTAATTAGAAGACATTTTTCTACAGCTAGAACACCTCAAAAAAATGGAGTTGTAGAGAGAAAAACTAAAAAGGTTTAGGAAATGGCTAGAACAATGTTGAATGAAGCCAAAGTGCTTGAAAAATATAGGAAGGAAGCAGTTCAAACTATTGTTTATATTCTCAATAGAGCACAACTAAGAGTGAATCTGGATAAGACTCCATATGTGTTATGGAAAGGAAGGTCTACATCTGTGAAATGTTTCAAAATATTTGGAAGCAAATGTTTCATAAAAAGGGATGAAGATACCTTGGGGAAATTTTAGACTAGATCGGATGAAGGAATATTTTTGAGTTATTTATCTACAAGAAAAGCCTACAAGTGTTGCAATAAAAGGTTACAAAAATTAGTTGAAAGTGTGAATGCCAGGGTGGATGAAGATCACCCTCAGTAGTTACACAAAGATGACATGCATTAATAGGTTCTTGTTTATGAAGAGAAAGGAGAATATGCATAAGAAGAGCCACAAGAGGAAAGTCATACTGATGAAGAAGAGAAATCACATACTACTCCAAAAGCACAACCCAACTTTGTTAAAAGAGATCATTCTGAGAAGCAAATTCTTGGAAACAAATCTGATGGTGTCATGACAAGAAGAAAGCTTTGTCAACAAGATTAGGTAAAATATTCTTTACTTTTTGAAATAGAATGTAAATCCTTTGAAGAAGCTACTAAGGATGAAATTTGGATTGAAGCCATGAATGAAGAAATTAGTCAAATAGAGAAAAATTAGACTTGGGAACTTGTTCCTCGGCCTACTAATAAGAATTTCATAGGCTCAAAATGGGTGTTTAGAAATAAATTAGATGAAGATGGGAAGATAACAAGAAACACAGATAGATTATCTTACAAGGATACTCAAGTAGAGGGTATATATTTTGGTGAGACATTTGCACTTGCTGCTAGGCTTAAGGCTATTAGAATGTTTCTTGTATATTTAGTTTATAAAAAGTTCAAAGTATATTAGATGGAAGTAAAATTTGTATTTCTTAATGGATATCTCAATGAGGAGGTTTATGTGGAGAAACCTGAAGGGTTTATTGTGACTAAATACAAAGAAAATGTATAGACATTGAAAAAGGATTTGTATGGTTTAAAACAAGCCCCTAGGGCTTGGTATTTAGGGTCATACAAATATCTTAAACAAGGGTATAAGAAAGGTATTGTTTGTTGACAACAATATATATTTTAAATGTGAAGGTGAGCATATGATAATTGTTGTTGTGTATGTAGATGGTATTATTTTTGGTGGAAACAATGAAAAAATGTGTAAATGATTTTCCATTCAAATGCAAAATGAATTTGAGATGTCTATGCTCAGAGAACTTTCTTTCTTCCTTGGTTTACAAATAGCACAAATTGATAATGGGATAATCATATCTCAAAATAAGTATACTAAGGAAATGCTCAAGAGATTTTAGATGGAATATTGTAAGATAGTTAGCACACCTATAGTGATCCCACAATAATAGGTTACACTTTTTGGCCAAACTCGACATTGAAATCAACATTTTTCACCAGATCTTCACTTTCTTACACCTATAGCAGCTAAACCATTAAGAATTTGAAAATGAATCAAACTAGTGATTTGTGAGATTTTGTGTGTAGATTCTAATTATATTTTTAAAAAATAGAAAATAAATTATGAATCATTTTATGTAATTTTTAATAACTTATTTTTTCTAATAAACAACATTTTTAAAAAGTGATGTTTAATTCAGACCACATAAATTTTTTTATATATAGGATACAATTCTAAATTTAAATATATAGATTTTTCACACCAATATCTAGTGCATGGATATTTTTTCAGAATTTTTTGTTACATATATATTTTTTAATTGATTTTCCAAGTTAGAGTAATTATAATTTCGACATTAGAATTGTTTTTCTCTATTTTCCTATTTTTTCGTATGTGTGAAACAAAGAACTTGATGTTCTTTGAAAAACCTACATACACAAGAAATACAAAATAAATATAATAATCAAATTAAATATATTTAAAATTATAACTTTTGGGGAAGCTTATAATAAGGGCTACATACTTACAAAACATAAATTTTAAATGAATTCATTTGATCGCCCAAAAGTTAAATCAAAAGTGGTTTTTTATCAACATTTTGATAGGTGTAGAGGAGACTCCATTATAGGTATGGTTTAAAACTAACGGGGTTCTATCAAAGGGGGTTTGATCAAACCCTCTTTAATTGAAATAATTTAAATGGAACCTTTAAAGTCTTAAATCATTATATTTTCCAAAAATATGTGATTTCAACCAAAAATCAGGATGTCCCATAAAGTGTAACCCATTATTGAGATGTCTATGCTCAGAGAACTTTCTTTCTTCCTTGGTTTAAAAATAGCACAAATTGATAATGGGATATTCCTATCTCAAACTAAGTATACTAAGTAAATTCTCAAGAGGTTTTAGATGGAATATTGTAAGCTAGTTAGCACTTTTATGGTCTCTAGATGTAAGCTCAACAAAGATGATGAATTTGAATTAGTAGATCAATAATTATATAGGTCCATTATTAGAAGTCTTCTATATCTTATAGCAACTAGGCCAAATATCATGCAAGTTGTTTGCATGGTTGCTAGATTTCAAGCTACTCCTAAGGAAACAATGTTACAACTGTGAAGAGAATTTTTAGATATTTGAAAAGTGCTATCGACTATGAATTATGGTACCCTAAATGTGAACACATCACTTTGACAACATATACCGATGTTGATTGGGAAGGAAGTGTTGATGATAGAAGAAGCGTAGTTAGTGGAGGTGCATTTTTCCTTGGAAACAAACTAGTTTCATGGCTAAGCAAGTAGTAAGAGTTAGTTACTCTTTCAACAACTAAAGCTAAGTAGGTGGCATCAAAGGCATGTTGTACTCAAGTGTTATGGATGAAGCAAACACTTAAAGATATCAAGGTAGAATATAGGGAACCTATTACTATTCTTTGTGACAACTCAAGTGCAATAAACATATCAAAGAATCTAGTGATGCATTCTTGAACCAAGCATATATCAATCAAGTATCACTTCTTGAGAGAAAAGGTAGCAGATCAGGAAGTCTACATGGACTATGTGTCAACTAGAGATCAAGTGGTAGACATATTCACCAAGCCTCTTCCCAAAGAGAAATTTGAATATTTGAGATAGAATTTGGGAGTGATTGCTCCTTTATTAGATCACTGAATTTTAGTGATAGGGCGTGAGTCCAAGGGGGGCTTCATAAGAAGATTTCTACAGCCCTAGAAGAGTGTGAAGTAGTCAAGTCAAGTATGCATGGTTTTACAAATTTTGGAACGACTTGATGGTTGCAGAGTCTTGGAAACTCCCTTTCTATTTGCATGGTATGTCAAAGGGAGAGAACATGAGTAGCAGTAGGTGTCCTGAAGAGTCCCTTTGCCATTGATGTTAAAGGGGGAGAAATTGAGCAAAATGCTCCTTATTTTTTCATAAAGGGAAGATTTTTGAAAGGGGGAGTTATGACTATGAACAGTGTGTGCCAAAGGGGGAGAATTGATTGTTATTTAGAATGGATGGTAATGGTTGGGAATTGGGTAGAGCATTTAGTTTTTCCATCAATGAAAAAGGGGGATATTTTTAGAATTGTCATTTATGTCAAAATGGTGTTATAAGGATGCATTGATGTCATTGATGTGACTAGATGAGTCTCAGGAAGAATGGTGAAGAATGATGGAGAGAAGAGCATGTTTTGCACTTGTTGCAAAGTTTCTCAAATGTTGCATAGTTCTCATGTTATCATAGAAGTCATTTCTAGAGGTTTGAGGTGAAAACAAATAGTAGATTTGATATGGGTTTTTTGAGCATGTAGATCTAGAGGACAAAGTTTGAGCACAAAAATGAATTAATTCTACTCTCAAACGAAGTTAGGGTTTAACAGATAAACCCTAAGTGTTTGAGGTCATGGAATTTCATTGAGTTCTAATTCATCATTGACCTGATGTTGTCATTAACTAGTCACATAAGTTATGACTTATGTCTTCAAAGTCATTTATTAATCGACCCCTTCACCTAGGCAATTACCGGCTCAACATATTAAAGACTTTAATATTTTCTAAGTCTAAAGGTTGTTGGAATTTTATGTTGGTTTTCAAACCTCTATTGGTCATTGATGAGGTTATCAAAACTTATGTCCTTAATACTTGCGGGACACAAAATATTTGAAGGAAAAAGAGTGTCAGTAGTTTATAAAGGTTATGGAAGCTCTGTCAGTTACTGACAAGGTTATAAGAACTCCTCCTTCTACCGATGAATACACATCATTTTTTTGATATTTTATAAAGGTTATAAAACCTTTTTCACTCATTTAAGTGGTTATCAGAACCTCTGTCCTTCCTGTTGATGGCTACATGCTAGTTTGTGAGTGCATCACAACATTCCTTCACATCGCTATTTCAGTTTATCATGGCCAAATCCATTTGCAATGGTGCAATGAAGATTGAAAGAAGAAAGATCAATAGTGTGCATCAAAGAATGTAAGATCGTATGGCTATCGCATGTGTTCTTCACATTGTGATTTGTATTTGCACCAGTTGAGTCAATCTTGTGATATCCAAAGCTAGTGGATTGTGACATCATCAAGGATAGGTGGTGAGTTGCGATTGTATCATGTATCATTTCTTCACATCATAGTTGTGAAGAAAAAGGAAGGTGTGCCTAGCGCGATATGCGATGGGTAAAGATTAGTGGAGTTTGAAATAAGCATGGATAGGTGGCATAATATGATTGCATCACCTCATTATTCACATCGTTGTTGTGAATAAAATTGAGTTGAGTGAAGAGGAATAGACAAAAGCTTGGCAATGAATATTTTGTGGGTCCCCTTCTCATAAGAATGATGGAGTGATAAGGTGGACACATGTTCAGTGAGACAAGTGGTGATGTTCTATTGCATCACATGGCTCCTTCACATCATAGAAATGATTTTTGAGCCCGAAGCATAAAAGCGAGAGAACTATATATGCAATGCGATAGATATCAATGACTCAAGCTTAAAGAAGATTAATTGGATGGCCATGTTTTAATGTTGAGAGGTGAATGGAGGATCGTCAGTTGATGACACGAAGATTGGAGATCAATGGTCCGATTTCAAAGTTGAATGTTTGCAATGGCTAGGTGGCACTATAGTGGATCTCTTAGTCAGATGAATGAGAATTTGGAACAAAATGTGGGATTGATCATTAGCAATAGTTCCAACTACATTTTGGTGGTGATAGGAAGAATCAATGGCTCTAGTAATACAAAATTTGTCTACTAGACTTAGAGGTGATCGAACAAGGATTATGGTTGTAACTACAAATCAAACCCTAAGATTACAATGCAAAAAATGTAGAATATGTGGTTAGAGGTGCATTCAGATTATGGTGTGTGCGTAGTGGTTATGTGTGTGAGTAGTGGTTATGGAGTGTGAGTTGTGTGTGTGGTGTGTGAAGGTTGTGAATATGTTGTAGAACAGATCAGAACAAGGTGCATTCTCAAGTTAATGGAGGACCAGTATTGTGCATATATGAACTTGTAATATTATAGAGGTTGGTGGCTCAAGAAGATTGGGTTGGTTCTCAATCAGGTGTGTAGTGTACCAAGTGGTTTGTGCCTCAAAATATTGTCTCTAGTGTGTAGTGTACAAGGAGGTTTGTGCCTCAAATCATTGTCTTTGGAGTGTAGTGTACGAGGAGGTTTGTGCCTCAAAACATTGTCTTAGGTGTCAATGTACCTATATGTGGGTGCTTACAAAACACATGTAATAACTTTGATTGTGAGGTTGGATTTGAGTAGTAGACTGAAGAAAATTTTCTCACCGTGGTTTTACCATACTAGGTTTTCCACGTATATCAAGTGTCTTCTCATGTGTTTGTGTTTTTTCTTGATCTTTAATCTTGTCTACTGATTTAATGTGGTGGAAATTTATATACACTAATTCACCCCCCCTCTCATGTATTGGTGAAATCTTTTAACAAAACCTCTACCCCTACACTTGATGAGGGTCAATTGGAGGAAACAATAAATTAAAACATAGCCACATTATAGGAAAAAAATATTTTTTCCATAATGAGCCAAACTTCCCCCACATATTGGATGGTTTGCATCTTTGATGCAAACCATCATTGCTTTTATCAGATCTATTAATATAAATCTAGATGGATCTTGTCTATGGAGGGAGGAGAGGAAATAGTTTTATTCATATGGATTGTCATATAGATAGATCCTTGATATACATATTTCTAAATAAACCCTAATCCCATATTTTGTACCCTTCCATAAATGAAGGTTATGCTCTAAAAATAAAATTCAATTACATGGTGAAGTACCTATAAATTACAACATATTTTTTGGATGAATTGTGGATGTTATTTTACCATTAATCAAATGGTAACTGTGAGGTGCCATTTTATTATTTGAGAAAAATGTGGTAGAGTTTAAATTGGTTTTAAAATCTAATTATTTGTGGCCACCAATTTTGGGTATCTAAGGGTTCTCTAACTCTTCTAGGGTTTTTCACCTAAAAGGAGAGAAATGGACCCAAAATGCAATGTACACATTCAAAATCAATGAAAGGATGGATGCAATATGCCTAAATAAAATTTTTAAATGAACTAAACTGAAAAAGAAAGGTGATTATTAATGCTAAACCTAAGAAATGCAAAGTGTTTGAAAACATAGTGATGTATGCAAAAACACCTAAGATTACATGTAAACAATGATAGAAATAAACAAGGCTAGAGAGGTGCACCTGGAATTTGAAGTATGATGTAGAGAGGCTCTATAATCCTACATAGTTGACTAGAAATGTTGACTGGGACACTTACGCCAAGTTGGGAAACTTAGTCCAATTTCAGGGAAAATCTACCAAAATAGGAATCTGCCAAATGGGTAACCAAAAATGCAAAAACCACTTTTCAGGCCTGGCATTAGGACTAATTCCTCACAAATCATGACTTAGTCCACCTAGGAATCTCAAGAAATTTGGGATAGGATTCTGTAACTTTTGGTTAGCGCTTCCCTTCTTGATAGGTGTCGGGTTCAAATTCGATAGAAAATGGGCTGAAAGAGTGCTCTAGCCTTCAATTAGAGCTTTATTGACTTTGATGACTTTGATGGATTGTTGACCACTTTTTAACACCAAACTCTTTGAAAAAATTTCATACAAGACTTGCAACACACATGCAAAGAGGGGGGGAAAAGGGTTAAGGATTAGAGAATAGGGGTTTTCCTTGGTCAAACCCCGATTTGGTAATCATACCCTAGATAATGAAATGAAATAGAAAGAGACTGATGAATAAATAACATGCAATGTCACAAACTCACCAAATCCTTGATGTTGAAATATGAAGATATGCAATGAAGTGCTCCAATGGATGACTTGATAATGCTTAGAGTGCTTGAATGTTTGATAATTGCTTGAATAATGAATTAGGATGCTTGGAAATGAATTAGGTGAATGGCGGTTAAAATGAGAGGAAAAACCCATTATTTATATTTGATTTTCCATTATTCAAAAATAACACATCACAGGCCGACCTCAAGGATAAGAGAATAAAATCTCGCCAGAAAATTAAAATTATTCTAATTTTTGTGCCCAATGGGACTAAGTTGCCCCAGGTGGCGACTTGGTCCCACCAAGGCGATTTTACTGGGTGTTGGGGATTAAAGTGCATTTAATGATGTTTAATGGGAATATTCTAAAAAATGTACTTAAGTATGGTCGGAAAGTATATTAAAGGGTCATTTAAACCTAAGAAATGGTTGAATTAATGATGAAAAGTCTAGAAAATTGTGAGAGTTTGTTACAACTCTTTACAACACTTTGAAATAAGACTTGGTAAGTAATAAAAAGGGGTTATTTAAGTTAATTATAATGAAAGGGTCCTAGAAAAGTGTGAAAGTGGGTTACAACACTTCACAACACTTTTACAAGACAACTTAGAATTCTTAATGATTCTCAAGGAGCCAATACCTAATGTGAATGTGTTGACCATAATACAACATTAAATCTAGGAAAAATCAAGCCAAAGTCCATAAGAAAGACTCAAGTGAGTGTAAAAATGTCCAACTATACATTTTTTGGAGACACTTTATTTTTCCATTAAATCATTCTAAGGTTTTGGTGGCATCATGCCACAACATAAACTAGGTGCATGTGTTAATGCAAATTGACAACAATACATTCCACCCATTGTTGCTTCTCCCACATCATCTATTCCTACCTCCATTCAATAGAATGTGATGGTGTCATCGTTGAGAGGATTAAGCATGATATCTAGAACTTATTGACCAGGCTACCTACATGATATAGCTAAATCTAGTACCGATGAGCATTGAGAAGATCATGTTGGTCATATACTTACCTCAAGCACACCAACATCATCTGAATGGAACTATTATTGTTGGAATTTTAAACACCCATGTTATGGTCATGATTATTCTTCCACTTCAAGGTTTGTAGTAGAGGAGGCTCAATCATTGTTATTAAATTTTCTTTCTCTCGAGCATACACAAGTATGCCACATTTTATGTATATATTTAATGTATATTATGTATTCTAGAAAAATGTAACCCTTTACATTTTCTCACTTGTTTGCGCCCTGTCCTTTTAAAATGGACTTAATAAGGCCTTAATTTAGTGTTACTAAATGTACATCTTTACATTTACACACTTATTTGGGCCCTCTTATTAATTGAGCTTAATTATGCCTTAATTAGCCCTTTAATTCATTTACAAAGCCTAATAAATTACATTTTCCATAGAGGAAACTCAAAAATAATTAATACCTAAACATAACACTTTACATTGAGCAACATGTGTTCTAGGTAGAAGGACCTGGGACCCATTCAACCATGGGGTGAATGGTTCCTCCCTAGACCTTTGGACTGAAATTTAAATTATGTTTTTGGCAGTATTTCAAAGATTTGAAATCTATAATTAAATTTCAGCTTGTGATATTTGAATTTCGGTAAATTAAGGATTCATACCTATAAATATAAGGTCAATTCACTAAGTTTCACCTAGAATTTTTATGCAAGAATTCCTAGAGAAAAGTTGATTATCAAGAGCATTGAAGAGCATATATTATATAAGAGATTTATTGTAGCATTCAAGATCTATCCATCATGTCAAAGTATTCTTGCATCATGCATATTTTTGGAGCTAACATTGTGATGTAGGTTTCAAGATCAATTCAAGCATTCAAGGCATCAATTTCAAGTGTGAAGATCCACATCCATTGAATCCATTTCATGCAAGTTGCAGACTTCCTAAGATCTCCATTATCAAGGTTTCATTCAAGGGTTTGTTGAGTGGTAACATAGCTTTGCTCATTCTTCATCCCCTCTTTCATTTTATTATTTAATTTCAAGGTTTGATTACCATAAATAGGGTTTGACCAAGGCAAACCCCCATTTAGCCCAAAACAAACATCTTTCTCTCTTGTGTTTCTGATTGCAGATTTAGGTTGAAGATGACTTGAAGACATTTTGAAGAGCTAGATTTACAAACTTGTGAAAGTTGTAAAAGTTCTCATCAAATCATGGAATCTCGTGCCTATAGATTGAATTTTTGACTTTCTAACATTGAAACTCGGATAAATTAGAAGCTTTAGATCTGCACTAGTGGCTCGTACAAGATTGTTGCAACCCCTATACTTGGACCCATTTTCCCATGGGAAAATGAGTCTCAGATTCACTTATAGAAAGCACTTTTGGTGACTGGTACACATGTTTCTACCCTTCTTAGATCTGCATTCTATTTCCTATTTGTACAAATATTGAGCTTAGTCTTCAAGTTTCAAGTGTTAGATTCCATTTTGGTGTCAATTTGTTATTTTTAGTTTTTCTCCCCAAAGTGTTGTTTGACCTTGATCCTCGTCCTTCAAGCAGAAGGAAATATGAAGATTCACACATTGGGTTGATCCACCTAAAGGTTGATAATCAAATCATTGTGGGGATCACATTTCATAAAGTGTTGGGAATAGGATGCCATTTAATTGCAATCCTAAATGTATTTCATATATCGCCTAAGTCTTTGGAAAGTGTTCCCCAACACTAGGATTATAAAGAGATTAAATTTGAATGAAATGAACATGTAAATTGACATTTGTGATTATTCCTAAATGATAAGAACATGTGGGGATGTCGAAGAAGAGCTCCTACAAAATAGGAGCATATTGGGTGCCCACATGGAAGGTGGAACCCACCTTGCTTAATTTAACTACTTGGAGTATTGATAACACTTCAGTAATGCATGTTCTATTCCTACAAATTAGGGATTGATATTTACATGAGTGGAGTTTAGTTTAGTTTAGTTTAGTATCAATTCAGTTCAATTCAGTTCAGTTCAGTTATGGTTCAATTATCTTCAGTTGCATGTAGTTAGTTTGAGTTGAATGCTAGTTAAATTGAGTTGACTTGAGTTGCATGATAGATAACAGGTGGATACATTCAGTTAGGTGGGGATGATCAATCATGCATAATGTTTGCATGAATTGGTGGAGAGATATGTTTCAGTTAACTAAGATTGACTTGGGACCACCTTGGGTGCCCAAGTTGGCATCTTTTAGTTAACAAATAAATTGTGTGAGAAGATATTTACAAGGCTCGGTCAAGTGGGCCCATTCTTGGGCGCCAACTTTGAGGTGAAGCTTGCAAGATATTTTCTTGACCAATGTTCAGTTAAGTGTTTAGTTTGGGGCACCTAAATTGAGGAAGACTTTGGTTTGACTTCAGATTACATTGTGGAACTCTACTTGCACAATCTAGGTGTAGATTTTTGAGAGGAGCTTTATGGTGTTGTATTTGAAAACTCTTATGAATTTATATGCTCAATAATTGTCTATTAATTGCAAAAAATGGATGAGTTATGTTACAGTTTTGTATAGGTTGTGAAGAAGGATTGTTGAAGGAAATGAAGCATATTAATCAAGGATTGATACAATATTATTATAATCTTGTTCTAAGGTTAATTAATACAAGCATTATTGATTCTAGTGGAGTTTTTTCTTGAAAGGGTTTCCCCACATATATGCTATGTCACTTCTATCTTCTTGTCTCATTCTTCTACAATATTTTGTCTCTTTCTACAATTGGTAAAATTGATCAAAATAGATTAATCATACACAAAGAATTGTGACAAAGAAAACTCAACTAGATTTACAGTCTCATAGTTTTACAAGTTTTAAGCTACAATATTACCTTCATTTTCAACATTTGGTATCAGAGCCAAAGGTTGGTTGGAGTTTGGGATACCTTTCTCTTAAAAGTTTGAAGGTTTTTTGGCTGTAGTGGGAGCTTTTACTATTGTGTTATTGGAGGTTTGTAAAATAAGTGTGTTAAAATGAGTTCTTGCAATATCCCGCAATGGGGCGGTGGATAATTTTAGGTTAATGGGATGGGTGTTCTTTGAAATAAAGGAAATTAAGTTGAACCAAAGAGCTATGAATAGTAAAATGGAGAAATCTAATGATGGCAATAACAGAGGCAGTGGTAGTGGTTGGGCTAGTGATTTATGGATTGAGGAAGAGAAGAACTATATGGTTGAGTGCCTCAAGAAAATGGTGGAGGAATTATAGGATTTCAAATGCAATCATGATGGAAAGTAGGCAGATATGGAGGAGTAGCTGAGGAACATAAAAAATTCTCTCTACAAAGTGTTGGTTATGAACCCTAAGATTTTAAAATCCACTGCACAAACCATGAATACCATAGTGGAAAACCTGGAAAAATCCCATTAGGTTAAGATTGTTGTGTTTATTGATTTGGACAAAGAGGAAGGGAAATCAGATAGTGGGGGGGTGAGTAATAGGACCAGAGAAAATTTGAAAAGGAAGGTAGACCAAGCTTTAGTCAACATCTAGGAGATCAAGAAGTTTGTACTTAACATGAATAGTCTGGAGTAGGAAGCGACAAAGATCCTTCGAAACGTGGCCTAGGGGCTGGCTGTTTTGTAGTTTTTTGTTAGGTTTTTGTATTTTTTTCCCTAGTTTTTAGTGTTTTCTTCTTTTTGGGTAGATTCTTGTTTTTGTATGTGCTCTGTTAATGCTATATCCTTCACTATCAAACTATTAATGGTTTTGGGACCCCTCTAAAACTTGTTTGTTCCTTAATCAAAAACATGCATGAGAGTAAACCAATTAATATTCCTTTACCAGTTGACATGAAGTTAAGTTTAAACATGAGTCCTAAATCTGATTTTGATCATGAGGAAATGTTTGAAATTCCATATGCTAGTGCAATTGGTAGTTTGATGTATGCAATGGTTTGTACAAGACTGAATATAGCCCAAGAAGTGGGAGTTCTAGTAGGTTTATGTCGAACCTTGGTAAAGAACATTGGACTTATGTTAAGAGGGTCTTTAGGTATTTATGAGATACTTCTAATTAATGTTTGGTTTATCATGGTGCTAATGATGTTGATATTATGCACAAATCATTGGACATATAGGGTTTTGTTGATTCAGATTGGGCAGGAGACCTGGATAGTTAGAGGTCAACAAGTGTCTATGTGTTTACTTTGTTTAGAGCTGCAGTTAGTTGGATAAGTAAGACGCAACCCACGGTTGATTTTTCCACCACAGAAGAAGAGTACATGGCTGTACACATGCCTCTAAAGAGGTAGTTTGGTTACAGAGACTTGGGAAAGGTATTGGTTTTAATTGCAAACAAATTAAACTTGAATGTGATAGTCAAAGTGCTATTTGTTTAGCCAAAAGTCCTATGTATCATGCTCACACTAAGCATGTTGATGTTTAGTATCACTTTTTGTGAGAAATGGTTGAGAGTGGGAAGGTATTGATTGAGAAAGTTGACACTTTGATCAATGTCATAGATTATCTTACGAAACCAGTTCCTACAGATAAGTTCTCTTGGTGCAGGAAGGCCATTGGCCTTGAGTCCTATACTTGATTTATAATAATGATTCTTTGTTTAGAATAATTGCAATGTATAATGTCAAGTGGGAGAATTTTGGGAATAGGATGCCATTTAATTTTAA
Organism: Sequoia sempervirens; assembly: GCA_007258455.2. Lineage (NCBI taxonomy): Eukaryota > Viridiplantae > Streptophyta > Pinopsida > Cupressales > Cupressaceae > Sequoia > Sequoia sempervirens. Next base: position 34,087,877 of record VDFB02000003.1, on the reverse strand, counting down.
TCCTAAACATATTTCATGTATCTCCTAAGTCCTTGTAAAGTGTTCCCCAACACTAGGATTAGAAGAGATTAAATTCAAATGAAATGAACATGTAAATTGGCATTTTTGATTATTCCTAAATTATAGGAACATGTGGGGATGTCCAAGAAGATTTCCTACCATATAGGAGCACATGGAGCACCCACATGGAAGTTGGAACCCACCTTGGTTAAGTTAACTATTTGGAGGATTCATAAAACTTTAGTAATGCATGTTTTGTTCCTACAAATTAGGCATTGATATTTACATCATGAAAGGAGTTTAGTTCAGTCCAGTTCAGTTTAGTTTAGTTTAGTATCAATTTAGTTTAGTTCAGTTATGGTTCAGTTATCTTCGGTTGCATGTAGTTAGTTTGAGTTGAATGCTAGTTGACTTGAGTTGACTTGAGTTGCATGACTAATGAATTCAATTGCATGACAGATAATAGGTGGATACATTTAGTTAAGTGGGGATGATCAATCATGCATAATGTTTGCATGAATTGGTGGAGAGATATGTTTTATTTAACTAAAATTGACTTGTTACCACCTTCGGTGCCCACGTTTTCATCTTTCAGTTAACACCTTTTGCATGAGAAGATATTTACAAGGATAAGTCAAATGGGCTCATTCTTGGGCACCAACTTTGAGGTGAAGCTTGCAAGATATTTTCATGACCAACATTCAGTTAAGTGTTCAGTTTGGGGCACCTAAATTGAGGAAGACTTTGGTTTGACTTTAGATTAGATTGTGAAACTCTACTTGCACAATCTAGGCATAGATTTTTGAGAGGAGCTTTATGCTCTTGTATTTGACAACTCTGACGACTTTACATGCTTAATAATTGTCTATTAATTGCAGCAAGTGGATGAGATTTCTATGAGAGTTTTGTGCAGGTTGTGAAGAAGGATTGTTGAAGGAAATGAAGCATATCAATCAAGGATTGATACAATATTATTGTAATCTTGTTATAAGGTTAAATAATACAAGCACTATTGATTCTGGTGGAGTTTTTGCTTGAAAGGGTTTCTCCACGTATATGTTATGTCACTTCTATCTTCTTGTCTCATTCTTCTACAATATTCTGTCTCTTTCTACAATTGGTAAAATTGATCTAAACAGATTAATCATACACAAAGAATTATGACAAAGAACACTTAATTAGATCTACAGTGTCATAGTTTTCCAAATTTTAAGCTACAATATTACCTTCATTTTCAACACAATGAAATAATGGAAAATAGGTCCATCAAATCCACATATTTTTACATCCCAACAAAAACAATCTATTTTTCTTTTGTTTCATATTATAATTAATAAACCTTGTCATTTAAAATATCAATTATCAATTTCTTAAAAGAATTATATATTTTCTCTAAGTTTGTGTAGATGATAGGCACATCATCTAGGTTAGATCATCAAGTTTCAATGATTGTATGATTAAGCACACCTTATATGATAGAAAAATAACTTACCCTCAACTAGAAGTATATTCGAACATGTTTAATAAACTTTTTATTTTAATAATATTGGACTTGATCTATCATTTTTACAATAGCTAGGAGTTTGTGACACTTCCATGTCAAATCAACAAGAAGGTGTTGTAAGTTATCCTCTAGTGTTAGGTGCTATCCAATCATGCACCTAGTGTGTACTTGAATTGTTTGTACTTGATTTCACTTGCAATAGTCTTTAATTTAAAATTTCAAGTGTATGTTCAATTTTAAATTCACTGTTAAAAATTTATATGTAAATATGTATATGTGGGATGATAGCACACTCAGGGAAACAATATGTCCTACCATTGAGGGGGAGAGGAATTTTTTAATTTAGATGGACTGTGATATAGAAAGACCCTTGATTTAAATGTTTTTAAATAAACCCTAGCCTCATATTTTATTCACCTTTCCACAAATAAAGGAATCCCTTTGACTAAAAAATAATTTCAATTAAATGGTCTACGAAGCAAAAAATTATCACATTTTTGAGATCAGTGGTAGATGGTGTTTGGCCATGTAAACCACATAAAAATTATGAGGTGCCATTATGTTTTTTGAGAAAGTTTGGTAAGAGTTTGAACTAGGTTTAAAAGCTAATTATTTTGAGGTGTTTTGGCAACATGCGACAACATAGACTAGGGGCACATGTTGATCCCATTCTACAATAACACATTTCACCGATTATTGATCCTCCCACACTAGCTATTCCTTCTCCCATTCAATAGAAGGTAGTGGTGTCAATAGTGGGAGCATTGAGCATGCTCTTTAGAAAATTGATTGACCAGGCTATCTACATGGTAGTTGATTCAATACCAAAGATCATAAAGGAAATGGTTTTGGTTCTAGCACATCAACCATGTCAACACCATTTTGATGGGTCCATTATTTTCAAAATTACAATCGCCCATGTTATGGTCTTGATCACACTTCCACTTCAGGGTTTGTAGTGGAGGAGGCTCAATCATTATTAAATACTTTTCTTTCTCTTGAGAATACATAGGTATGCCACATTTTACATACCAATTTAATATATATTAAAGTTAATAAATATTTCTATTTTATAATATCAACTATCAATTTATTAAATAAATTAGATATTATCTTGTTTAGTGCAAATGATAGTCGCATAATCTAGTTTAAGGTCATCTAGTGTTGATGGCTATATGACTTGGCTCACCTTATATAGTAGAATAATAAATTAACCTTAACCAAGTTTTTAAGGACATGTTTAATAAATTTTTAGTTTTAATAATTATTATACTCGGTCCATTATTTTTACAACAACTTGGAGGTCATGAAACTTCCATGTCAAATTAGCCAAAAGATGTGGTGAGCGATCCTTAAATGGTAGATGCTACACAATCATTCCTGGTGTATCTTCTTTTTTTTTGTACTTGAGTTCAATTGCACTACTCTTTAATTTAAAAGTTCAAGTGTGTATATTTAATTTAAATTAAATATTAACAATATATATGTACATACGTATATGGAGGATGACAACACATTGGGGACAACAATAGGTCTTATCATTGATGAACCTAAGAAATTTCATGAGTCACCCACATTATTTTAAGTAACATGTACATGTACACACTATTGTAAAGCCTATACAATTTCTAGGTCTTTTATATGCTTGCATTATTTAAATACTCAAGCCTTTAATTCATGAACCTTTTTAAATGTAGGAATTAGCAATTCAAACTTTTGCAACACATTTGGTATTAGGTTACCAAGATGTAGGAGAGGATGATAGACATATGGTTGTGAGAGTAAATCTAAATGTATTGCTTTGATATATATCTGATAAACCTTGTTTGATACATTTATACAAGAGGAAAAGCAGTTGTATAACCACATAATTGACAACTCCTTGACAACTGCATACCAATTAATGATAACAATGCAATACGTAATAAGTTCTATAAACCTAACATTCACTAACATTCCCCCTAAAAGCTCTTATTCACTTTGCCAAGGGACCCGCCCTTAAGGCTTACATAAAAAACTTGTTGTTTACAAAATATGTATACATTCTTGAGAAGATTTTCCTTCTGAAGAAACAAATCCTGAATGAAGTGAAACTACTCTAGAAGCTTTGAGTTGAATTACCAAGTTCTTCCTCCCATGAACCTTTTGAATTATAGACCATAGTTATTAGACAACCACCCTCCAAGTTGTCTCCTCGACTCTCATAAAGGTATAACCCTTGGTCCAGACCATAATTACTAGACAACCACCCTCGACAGGTTGTCTCCTCGACCCTCGTAAAGGTTGAATCCTTGGTCACAATCTCATGAACTATCTGGGCAACAATCCATACTGAGCTCTTCACCAAACCCCTTAATTGTCTCCAAAAAAAAAACTTCACAATACATGTATCTTCAAATCTGTCAACAATAACAAAGAAAAGAAAATAAAGTAAAAAACGTTCCTCATACAAAGCATCATCTCAAAGTGAGAAGCTAACTTGAGATGATGAAAATTCCTCCATCCTCTAGTGCCACCAGCCTCTAGTATGAACTTGTTACACTTTACCCATTTAATATCTTAAATGAGTCTTTGGAGGCCTCATCAAGTGTAGGAGAGATAGCCTCAAAGTCCAAGTATATCTGTTTGAAAATCCATTGGTAATATTGATAAACTCACAAGATGCATTGATAACATTGATAAACTCATCTTTGTCTTTTGGTAAAGATATCGAAGATTCTATTCCCTTATGCTTCTCCCTAAACTTGATCACTCCTACAACTCTTCCTTTACGAATTCTAATAACCATGATGACACTACCAACATCAAACTTGATAAAGTCCTTCATCAATAAATATAGACACACATTATAAGTGTTAAAATAAGAGATACCCTTATCTCTAAGGAAAAATAAATCCTGCACCCTCGTCTTTAGAAATATCCCTTAATATCTTCCATAAATTTTAATTATACCAAACTATACATGTAAATGACTAAGTGTGCATTACACTTCTCAAGTATCCTCTTGCATTATTTTCTTGCACAAAGGGTATACCCAAAAGTAACAATGAAAAAATGGTTTCTTAACAATTGCAACTGAACACAAAGGCACGTACGGATTACTAAAAGCTCAGAGATTCCAAACTCAGATGTCCGCCCGTAGCCAATTTGTCTTTCATCATATTAGCTATGCTCCCAATATGCAAAGAGCATAAAAACTCACATAACCTCCTTGAATTTGGATCAATGGCACACTCTGTCTCACGTACACTATCACGCCTAGATGCTCTTATAACACATTGACTCGCCTTTCCCAAATTTTTCTGTTTCTTTCTGTATTTATCCATCGCCACAAATAAGCCCCTTAAGCCTCTTTCACTGGCAGTCAGGTTATGCCTTTTCTTCGACCAGATTTCTGTGTATAGAAACAATAATGTTTACGGCTTAACTTTGTATCTGGTTGCCGAACGCAGATCCTTCTCAGGCGGCAGCACTTCTCAAACACAGGATAGCTCACCTCCTTCGCTGCGGACTTCACGCCTGCCTCTTTCACTCTCCTTCCATGCTCGTAACCATGAATGATAACTCTGTGCTCAGGCAAAAACAAACAGGTCGATCACTGCGTCCTTATGCCATATTCTTCCTTCAAAATTCGATGCATAGGCATAGATACATTAACAGCTCTGATACCATATGTGAGAATAAATCTGAATGCATTGATTTGATATATATCCGATAAACCTTGTTTGATACATTTATACAAGAGGAAATGCAGTTGTATAATCACATTACTGACAGCTGCATAACAGTTAATGATAATCTGCAGGGGGATAGGCTCGCCTCAGCTCACCTCACGTATTTAAGGTATGAACACCCTGAAGAAAAAAAAAACTATAAATCTAACAGTGGTTTGCATGAATAAATCCATCTAAATATTTTATTTTAAATATTAAATTATTTAAATAATATATATGTAATCTTGACATTAATTGATTTGAAGTTAAAAAAATTTCTTGTACAAGGTGAGGCATCATCTAGTTTTAGTGGAACTAAGAGGCCTTTCTATTTTCATGATGTTATAAGCTAATCATAATTTGTTTCAGTATATTTACTTTTCATATAGACTATTTCAATACTTGCTGACATGGACTATGCATTTGTTATTCATAGATCATGTAAATTTTTTCAGGTTCTAGATGACAATTTTAGTATTTATTTTGCAGACTACATGTTCACATGTTTTTTCTATTCATGGAAGTTACATAATTATTTTGGTTTTTATTTCATAGATTATGACTATTCTAAATTTAACTTTTCAAAATTAAAAGCATTAATAAATCAATCAATTTATGAGAGTAATTAAACTCGAGATGATTATAGAGTGAAATTAACTAATTTGCAATTGAATGTTTAGTATCCCAAATTTTCATGTCTAAGTAAACTTTGGACTTGTGTGACCTTGACTAATTTCAGTCTTGATAACTAAATCATGTTTGTACATTTTAATGAGAAATTATAAGTTTAATATATTTTGCACTTGGTGCTATTATAAAATTGATTCCAAAATAACTCTCATCCCTATAGAATCTTATAGTGCCTGTTAAGAGGCTACTCAATTGAATTTGCTTGTATCAAGTGTCATAGTTTTAGGTGATAATGTGTCAAATATCTCAATAATATCTTAAATTCAAGTATTAATTTTAAGTTTTTATTATTTATAATTTATTGTATGCCAAGATATCAAGTGTTCTAACTCTAGTATTCATGAGATATCAATCTATTTATTATCTCAACATCATCTCTTTATAGTTGACATTAGTGTACCCTCTTTGGTTTTTGTGGCAACTTCTCAAAAATTGGCTTCATTGGTTAGGCATCTCTTGCCTCATATGTTCCTCCCTTTTGGGGCCTCATAGAGGTTTTCCCTCTCCTCTCTCACCTATTTCAATGGATGTGGACAATGAGGTTTCTTCAACCATTATCCAAAGAAGGAAGATAGGTCTTTTGAAACATGTTTCTTAGTCCCACACTTGGGTGAAGGGTGTGATAATTGCTAGGTATGGTTAGGATATTGTTTATTTCTCTTTTTTTTGTTGTTCTATAGCATGGCTATAGTTATGCTTTCTTTCAATCTTTATGCAATGTTAGTCCCATCTTTTCCTTCTCAACCTACAATCTTGCTCTATATAAAGGGTTGGGACTAGTTTTCCATTTTATCTAATAAAAAACGTCATCTATTTCTTGTATATAACTCTTTCCCTAATTTATGCAAAGCTTGTTAACCAATAGTTAGACACTATCAAATGTGATGTTTGGCAATTTAGAAATATCATTTTTTTATGACTAGTTCTTAATTCAAAATTTATTAGTTCACAAAAAGAGGTAATTCATAATCCATTAGTTCAACTAACCCAATTCATAATTTATTAGTTCATAATTTTTAATTTAAAAATAATGAACACCTAAATAAATTGATCTCTTTTATATCAAATTTGTGCATATAGATATTTGTCCTCTTAAAATATATTAATAAATACATACAGATAATTCATAATTTATTAATTCACACATAACTAATTTATAATTTTAAAGGACACATGTCAATAAAGATCATTGAATTCTTCATCAATTATTAAAAATTACAATTAGGATTGAAACTTTTAAAAGAAGAAAATAAATAAATAATACCAGTAACTATCTAGTCTCAATCACTCTTTGTATAGTTTAATATAATATCCCCACTATAACATAACATAATAATAAATGATACTAAATTATTAATAATTTTCTTAAAAAATTGAAGTACTGTTCTATTGAAAACAACTAAGATATTCTTAGTGAACTAAGTTTCCTCGACATGTTACTTGTTTTTGAATTTGGATCTTTATGGGACCCCTAATCAATATCTTGTCTGAGAATATTAGATTTTTAAAGTTGGAATTTCATCTGCATTTGGAAACCCTTCCTCTCAAGGGTAAAGTAAGCATTTTTAGAAAGATATTCATGGAGAACGTGTAGGGTGAAGTCAGCATTTTTAGAGAGATATTTATGGAGAACGTGGACGGCATTTTAAATTGCTTTAGAAAGATATTTATGGAGAAAGTGTAGGGCATTTTAAATTGCTTTATAAGGAGAAGGTTTCTCTATTGTTTATCACATTGCAACCTGTAAATCTTTTATCTTCAACTATTTTGCAAGCTATATCAATTCATAGCTTCCACAAGGATGTCTGTGGCAGCGGTAGCAGCTAATCTAAGCAGAAGGTAATTTCTTTATCATTGTTTTTTCCTTTAACAATATTATCTCGGATGGTTGATTCCTACTTCATAACAGTGTTTGAAATTTCCAGGTTTACGATTTAAGCAACTTTCTTGCTTAGGGTAGAATGGTGAAGTAATTGTATTGTTATCGTAAATTCCATGATTCATGTGAGCCTCACTCTTACCAGTAGATCGTCTGTCTGTCTAATTTACTTTCTATTCAATTTATAGGACAGACAAGAACCTCACTCTTTACCAGTAGATCAGCAGGCTGTCTAAATTACTTGCTACTCTAGACAAAGGACAGATTAGAGCCTCACACTTACCGATAGCTTGACTGGCTGTCTAAACTACTTGCTACTCTGTACACAGAACAAACTAGAGCCTCACAGTTAGTGGTGGTTTGACTGGCTATCTAAACTACTTGCTACTTAACAACATCAAGTTTCTACAGTTCATGATAATAAATTGTTGATCTTCTGGATTGAAACTTTGTTCGTTTTTATGAATCAACGTTTCGGATCAAACCCCATGATCCATCATCAGGATAATATGTTATCCTGATGATGGATCATGGGGTAGGATAATATGTTATCCTGATGATGGATCAACGTTTCGGATCAAACCCCATGATCCATCATCCGGATAATGGATCATGGGGTTTGATCCGAAACGTTGATTCATAAAAACTTGATGGATCATGATCATGGATCCGAAACATTAATTCATAAAAATCCGAAACGTTGATTCATAAAAGCGAACACAGTTTCAATCCAAAAGATCAACAATTCATTACTTACTACTCTACACAAGAGACAGCCTAGAGCCTCACTCCTACCGATAGATTGACTGGCTGTCTAATCTACTACACAGAGCAGGCTAGAGCCTCATTCTTACCACTAGATGGGCTGGCTGTCTAATCTATTTACTACTCTACACACAGCCTCACTCTTACCAGTAGATGGGCTCGCTGTCTTAGCTACTTAATTAGACTCATAACTTCTGGAAAAGGCCATACTCATAACAATTGTTACTATTATTTTATTCAGTATTAAAAAATAGGGCAAAAATTACAGTTAGAATGGGAGAGTATTTGAACAAGGTATTCTTAGTGTTGATCTATACACGTCAGAAGCTTTCATTCTCTTATGAAGTTGGGATAATAGTTCGAGAATGTGACTTCTAGGTAGCTCTAAACTATTTCTTTGCTTGTTATTTTAAATACACATATCTAACTTTGTTCATAATCAATTTTTAAAGAAATAAAAATATCTTAGTCCATCTAAATTAGTAATTTATGATTATTGTGTTTTTAAGTTCTTAATATACAAAATTAATATCATCCAAAACAAATAAATCTTATTTGCTTCTATGTGTTTTGTTGGTTATCCATTACATTTTAGTTTTGCTTAGATGCAGTATACAGTCCCTTTGGAACTCATTTGCCTCATTTTCGCTATTCATGGCTACTTCTTGTCATTGACATTGAAATTATATTAAACTTTTAAATATTCATACAGCAAGTAGAGAGAGATGAAACAGTCTTGAGCTACATTTTTCCAAGCTGATGTTGCATATGGTAACTAATTATATGCAGATTAGAAGGAAAGGTTGCAATAATCACAGGCGGGGCAGCAGGAATTGGAGAAGCCACAGTTGGGCTCTTTACAAAACATGGAGCCAAAGTCATCATCGCTGATATTGCAGACCAACTCAGTAAAAAGGTTGTTCAATCTTTTCACCCCGAGGTCACATACATCCATTGTGATGTGACAAGAGATGAGGATGTTAGTGCAGCTGTGGATCTGGCTGTTGAAAAGCATGGTAAACTGGACATTATGTTTAATAATGCAGGAATTGTTGGTACAAAAACTATTAAGGCGGTAGATTGTGACATGCAAGAGTTTCAGCGTGTGATGAACGTAAACGTAAAAGGAGTAATGCATGGAATAAAGCATGCAGCCCGTGTTATGATCCCAAACAAAAAAGGCTGCATAATTTCTACATCCAGCATTGCAGGAGTACTTGGTGGGATGGCTCCATATGCATACACAGCTTCTAAGCATGCAGTTATAGGGCTCACCAAACAAGGTGCGGCCGAGATGGGGAAATATGGTATCAGAGTGAATTGTGTTTCTCCATCTGGTTTAGCCTCTAGTGCTATTGCCTTGGAATTATTTGGAAAGAATCCCACGAATCTAGAAGAGAAGAAGATCGAGTGGGAGGCATTTTGTAACAAGATATCCAATTTAAAGGAGCATACTCTCAGGACACGTGATATTGCAGAGGCTGCTTTGTATTTGGCCAGCAAGGAAGCCAAGTTTGTAAGCGGCCTTAATCTTGTGGTAGATGGAGGGTTCACTGTAGTGAACCATGATTGGGGTCTCTGCTAAAATGCTTCAATGAGCTTTTGAACTATGATGAATAGATATGTAACATTAGAGACCACTATGTCACCCAATATTTGTCTTTGCAAGCTATGATTTTTTTAGGTTTATAATTACATTTTAGTGATATTTTAGAAAAAATGTGTACTTTTGATTGTTCTAATGTTAAAATTTAGGTTTCACGGATTAAAATAATGTTTATTTTACTTTTTTTTAATAAAATTAGAGTAAATTTTTTCATTATTTAAATGTAGTTAAATTACAACAAATTTAGTGGTTCTAGGAAAATTCACTAACGGAAAATAAAATTCACCGTCATGACAATTCACCACACAAAAAAATAATTGCATGATGTTAACCAATAGTTAGAAACTATCAAAGGTGATGTTTGGCAATCTAGAAATACCATTTTTTTACAACTAGTTCCTAATTCAAAATTATTAGTTCACAAAAAGAAGTAATTCATAATCCATTAGTTCAACTAACCCATTTCATAATTTATTAGTTCATAATTTTTAACTTAAAAATAATGAACACCTAAATACATTGATCTCTTTCATATCAAATTTGTGCATATAGATATTTGTCCTCTTAAAATATATTAATAAATACATATAGATAATTCATAATTTATTAATTCACACATAACTAATTTATAATTTTAAAGGACACATGTCAATAAAGATCATTGAATTCTTCATCAATTATTAAAAATTACAATTAGGTTTGAAACTTTTAAGAAGAAAAAAATAAATAAATAATACCATTAACTATCTAGTCTCAATCACTGTTTGTATAGTTTAATATAATATCCCCACTATAACATAACATAATAATAAATGATACCAAATTATTAATAATTTTCTTAAAAAATTGAAGTACTGTTCTATTGAAAACAACTAAGATATTCTTAGTGAACTAAGTTTCCTCGACATGTTACTTGTTTTTGAATTTGGATCTTTATGGGACCCTAATCAATATCTTGTCTGAGAATATTAGATTTTTAAAGTTGGAATTTCATCTGAATTTGGAATCCCTTACTCTCAAGGGTAAAGTAAGCATTTTTAGAAAGATATTTATGGAGAACGTGTAGGGTGAAGTTAGCATTTTTAGAAAGATATTTATGGAGAACGTGGGCGGCATTTTAAATTGCTTTAGAAAGATATTTATGGAGAACGTGTAGGGCATTTTAAATTGCTTTATAAGGAGAAGGTTTCTCTATTGTTTATCACATTGTAACCTGTGTATCTTTTATCTTCAGCTATTTTGCAAGCTATATCAATTCATAGCTTCCACAAGGATGTCTGTGGCAGCGGTAGCAGCTAATCTAAGCAGAAGGTAGTTTCTTTATCATTGTTTTTTCCTTTTAACAATATTATCTCGGATGGTTGATTCCTACTTCATAACAGTGTTTGAAATTTCCAGGTTTATGATTTATGCAACTTTCTTGCATAGGGTAGAATGGTGAAGTAATTGTCATGTTATCTTAACTTCCATTATTCATGTGAGCCTCACTCTTACCAGTACATCAGCTGTCTATCTAAGCTATTTGCTATTTTACACAGGACAGTTAGAGTCTCACACTTACTGGTAGCTTGACTGGCTGTCTAAACTACTTGCTACTCTGTACACAGAACAAACTAGAGCCTCACAGTTAGTGGTGGCTTGACTGGCTATCTAAACTATTTGCTACTTAACAACATCAAGTTTCCACAGTCCATGATAATGAATTGTTGATCTTCTGGATTGAAACTGTGTTTGTTTTAATGAATCAATGTTTCGGGTCAAACTCTATGATCCATCATCAGGATCATGGATCATGGAGTTTGATCTGAAACGTTGATTCATAAAAACTAACAGAATCTCAATCCAACGAACACAGTTTCAATCCAGAAAATCAACAATTCATTACTTATTACTCTACACAAGAAACAGCCTAGAGCCTCACTCCTACCGATAGATTGACTGGCTGTCTAATCTACTACACAGAGCAGGCTAGAGCATCATTCTTACCACTAGATGGGCTGGCTGTCTAATCTACTTACTACTCTACACACAGCCTCACTCTTACCAGTAGATGAGCTGGCTGTCTTAGCTACTTAATTAGACTCATAACTTCTGAAAAAGGCCATACTCATAACAATTGTTACTATTATTTTATTCAGTATTAAAAAATAGGGTAAAAATTACAGTTAGAATGGGAGTGTATCTGAACAAGGTATTCTTAGTGTTGATCTATACATGTCAGAAGCTCTCATTGTCTTATTAAGTTGGGATAATAGTTCGAGAAGACTTCTAGGGGAGAGGATTCAGTAGTTGAGCATCCTAACTTCGCGCTTCTAATTGTCCTATGTGAAAATTTCAAATCACTCCCAATTTTTTACAGCAGCTTACTTGGCAAGTCCCCTGCTTATAGCTTTCGTTTTAGGGTCACATCATCAAATATGATACCACATTAGCATGCTTTTTGTCAAGATGTAGTTGACCAATACTTATGCATTCACATCATGGGTAGTTGAGCGCTGATGTGGCATCACATGATTGGTTGCTTTTTAGATCAAAGGAAAACATTTTGTTTAATTATGGATAGTCATGTCACAACTATTGGTCATTATATAAACAACTACTATCTTAACTATTGGACATTATATAAACAACTACTATCACAACTATTGAAACATGCTCAACTAGTGGGTCCTCTCCCCTAGCTCTAAATTAGTAACTTATGATTATTGTGTTTTTAAGTTCTTAATATACAAAATTAATATCATCCAAAACAAATAAATCTTAGTTGCTTCTATATATTTTGTTGGTTATCCATTACATTTTAGTTTTGCTTAGATGCAGTATACAGTCTCTTTGGAACTCATTTGCCTCATTTTCGCTATTCATGGCTACTTCTTGTCATTGACATTGAAATTATATTAAACTATTAAATATTCATACAGCAAGGAGAGAGAGATGAAACAGTCTTGAGCTACATTTTTCCAAGCTGATGGTAACTGATTATATGCAGAGTAGAAGGAAAGGTTGCAATAATCACAGGCGGGGCAGCAGGAATTGGAGAAGCCACAGTTGGGCTCTTTACAAAACATGGAGCCAAAGTCATCATCGCTGATATGGCTGACCAACTCGGTAAAAATGTTGTTCAATCCTTTTCCCCTGAGGTCACATACATCCATTGTGATGTGACCAGAGATGAAGATGTTAGTGCAGCTGTGGATTTGGCCGTGGAAAAGCATGGTAAACTGGACATTATGTTTAATAATGCAGGAACTATTGATAAGAAAACTAGTATGGCGGGAGAGTATGACATGGACGAGTTTCAGCGTGTGATGAATGTAAACGTAAAAGGAGTAATGCATGGAATAAAGAATGCAGCCCGCGCTATGATCCCAAACAAAAAGGGCTGCATAATTTCTACATCCAGCGTTGCAGGAATACTTGGCGGAGTGGCTCCATATGCATACACAGCTTTTAAGCATGCAGTTATAGGTCTCACCAAACATGGTGCGGCCGAGATGGGGAAATATGGTATCAGAGTAAATTGTGTTTCTCCATCTGGTTTAGCCTCGGTTCTTGCCATGCAATTATTTGGAAAGAATCCCATGAGTCTAGAAGAGGGGAAGGTCGAATGGGAGGCATTTTGTAACAAAATATCCAATTTAAAGGAGCATTTTCTTGAGACACATGATATTGCAGAGGCTGCTTTGTATTTGGCCAGCGAGGAAGCCAAGTTTGTAAGCGGCCTTAATCTTGTGGTAGATGGAGGGTTCACTGTAGTGAACCATGATTGGGGTCTCTGCTAAAATGCATCAATGAGCTTTTGAACTATGATGAATAGATATGTAACTTTAGAGACCACTATGTCACCCAATATTTGTCTTTGCAAGCTATGATTTTTTTAGGTATTTTAGAAAAAATGTGTACTTTTGATTGTTCTAATGTTAAAATTTAGATTTCACGATTAAAATAATGTTTATTAAATTACGTTTTTTTAATAAAATTAGAGTAATTTTTTTCATTATTTAAATGTAGTTAAATTACAACAAATTTAGTGGCTTTATGAAAATTCACGGACAAAAAATAAAATTCACAACCATGACAATTTACCACACAAAAAAATAATTGCATGATTTTTTGGTGGTTAATTTTTCATGGTGGTGAATTGCTGGTGGCGGTGAATTTTCCCACTGAATTGCTGGCAGTGAATTTGTTGTATGCCAAATTTAGTATGTAAACTTTATTTTAAAGAAAAATATATTTATTTAAATTTAGTTTTTTTTTTTTAATTAGAATTAAGATGGATTTTATAAATGTGTGATTTTATTTTGGATGAATCTACACTTGATCAGTCTAGAAACCCACCAGAAACATCCAACTCAAAATATGCATCAAAACCCACCTCAAAACTTGCTTCAAAAGGAAACTCAAAATTTAACTCAAAACCTACCCCAAACTAATGAACAATGATTGGGAGTGGAGATATTCAAAACATAAACACATTTTAAAGAAAAATTGATTTATTTCAAACTAAACCTCATATGATCCCATTTACATAGGTTTCCCACATCTATGCAAACAATGGTATTTTTTGTTAAAATGATAGATTTTGATTTGGATATTAGATCGAGGAAAGGAGGAAATTTTATTTTATCGGTTTGTCATATGAAGAAATAAATTCTTTGCATATACAAACCAAATATTAGCACCATATTTCATCAACCCTTCAGTTAATCTCCCCATCCTTTCAACAAAGGGTAAAATTTCAATCAAATGGTGGTAAGTATGATAAGATTTCAATTAATATTTGGAACCATTGGTGGATGGTCTTTCATCATAAGCCACATGACAATCTTGAGGTGTTGGACTATATTTTATGAGAAATTATGGGCTAAGTTAGAAATGGGTTGGAAACTTAATCAATTTCATATGAGACCATTCTTGAAAGGAAGTCAAGTACATGGAAACAACTCCCTATGCCAATCTAACAAAGGAATGGGTTACAAAAATTCTTCAAAAACTTTAACTATTGTAGTTCAACAAAAATATTGCACATGTAAAATTAATTGAGCAATTTAAATAATGAAACCATGTCATATATAGATTTTGTGTGGGAAAACCCTTTCAAGAAGAAACCTACACTCCAAATACTCATATTAAATGTATTATTCAATAAATATGGATCACAATACTATTGAACACACAAAAGTAGTGAGAGGGTGGGGTGAATCAATACTTAATCAAATTGTTTACATCCAACAATAACTAATCAAATAAAAACCATGATGAGTAGAAGAACACACAAGAAAGAAACCATAACACTAAATTTACGTGGAAAATCCTACAAGGGAAAAACCATTGTGAGCAAGCTGCTTAGATCAACTATAGAAATCCAGCCTCACAAATGAAAATAGGATTTATAATAAGTTTGATGGGCTAAAACCCAAAGGAAGCTACAACTCCCTTAAGCACTACAACATTTACAATCAAGAATGAGGCTACAACCTCTATACAAAGATACTCATCTAGTTAAGATATTTCTTTCACAAAACTGACCACTTCAAGTTTCTACCGACCTTTCCAAACTCTACAATACTATCTGACTTTTGTGTAGTCACTCCAACAATCTCTACAACATAAAAATACTTTCAAATACCTTCCTTTTGTCATCACAACTAGCTCCACTATCTCACTACCACATCTTTGTTGAGCTACCATGCCCGAATTGGTCTTCACCACATTTCATTATCAAAATAGTTTTTGCAACTTTCTTATACACACATTACCTTATTCAAACATACACCATATACACACACACCTTTCAAAAATCTTGATCTTACATTTATATCCTCCACAACACTTCAAAAACTTTCTCCTTTGTTGGCCAAGATGAAATATATTACATGAAACATGCAATGGCCACAACATGTTAGCTCCCAACACATCTATGATAAGTAGAAATATAATGTAGTTCAAACCAAGAGATAATTAGGACCTTATTTACCTTAGCACACATTTTTAAATTGGTACATATTTCCAAGCACCTGGTGCAATCATCTCAACATACCTAGTCGACTCAACAAACACTTGATCTACCATGTATTAGCTCAAGGCCAAAGGCAGTACTAGAGAAACAAAAATAAAATCATGTAGGTCATGTCATGAACACTATATTCCTTTCCAAACATTTCTATACTCTCCATTTACCAATTAAAACAATTTCATACTAGCCCAAAAACATGAGCATTAATGTTGGTATTCCTATTACACTCTAGTTACACATACTTGCTGTAAAACATTGAAAAACATTCTTGCAGTAGACAAAGTCATTTGAAACTATAATTGAGCATGCCAACTTACCATATGATCTTATATTTCAAACAAAAAATCCAAATGTCAAGATGCATTGGAAAGCGGTAGCATCTATTATCTCCCTCAATATACCTTAGCTAGTAAAAAGACTTGTCTCCACTCATATGACTTTGAAAAAAATTGTGGTACAAATTATCACTTGAGAATTGAGACATATGTGTTTCTTACCTATATCTAGCAATCCTCCAAACTGCAAGACCATATCTTTAATAGTGGAGAAGTGCAGAGCATTACATCATCTCTTTGTGACTGCAACTAACCTATTTTACTATAACCTTTACTCCGTTGAATTTAAAACACTTTGTGTTATGTTTCATGATCTCAAATTTGAGCCACACATACCTGAGAGTGGTTTCAAGCTATCTTCTCCATTGGAAAACTCATATCATCTAATGCAATAGACATTTTCTTGAGCCTATGACAACTTTCCTGACTTGAATTTTACTCAGCCAAATTTCTTCAAACTATTTGTAATTTACTCTACCCAGTTCCAAGCCACATGACTTCAAAGCTTCTATGATATTCATTATCATCACAACTTGGGTAAGTGTAGAAAGATGGGGGGCCAAAAAGGGGTCTTAAGTGGCCACTTTTTTTCTGGAATCAGGAAATACTGACCTTGGATGAGAAATTGAGGATAGTTACACTACAAATTTTAAGATGCAATAAAAACAATGTTCATAGTGCTTCAAATATACTTTCTAAACTACTAATTATTTTAAAAAATGGTAGAGATTAAGGGTTTCAAAAAAGGGATCCATAGAAATTGGTGTTGTTTGTGCCAAAAAAAATAATATAGCATCTTTTGTGGCTCCCTCAAAAGGTTAACCTTTTTTTCGTATTTTAAAAATTGCTTTGGTGACAAAGTAGCTAACATCATGTAGTTTATGCCTGATTTTTCTAATAAATTTTTAATGAATATTTGATTTTTTACTAATTTTCAAACTAGACACATCCTAAAAAATAGAATTTTGGCCATGCTACCCCTATAATTTTTAAAAACTAATGGAAAATCAATTATTTTTGAATATGTGTAGAATGGAGTCTAGTTTAAAAAATGTAATTTATTTGAAATCTCAATGAATGGTTAAAAAATAAATCTAAAAAATTTCAAACATTAGTTTTTGACAAAAAAAAGACACAAACAAAAGAAATTAAAAATGAAAGCCTTAACATTGTCAAAATGTGAAAAAAATTACATCGTTAAATAACTAAGATAGAGCCTAACATTACCTAGGTGCTCGATTTACTTGACCTTGAAACACGTGCAAACTTGACAGTTAGCATGAACAAGATTATTTGAAATTTTGTAGAATATGGAAAAACACGTCTTTGGACATTAGGAAGGCACTCCAAGCCTCTGGGTTGGAAATCCAAGCCAAAAGCTTAGGGATTCCCAAAGCAAGAAAAAATGCAAGCATGTTATAACGCACTCGTGTTTTAGTCTACATTGAATTTTTTTCTTCTCTTTTGTTCTCTTTCTTCTTATCTTTTAGGAAAACTATATACATGAAATAAACATTTAAGGATGTTTGAGAGTGATTTCAGATCTCTAGGAGTTATAATACAAATTCTAGTTTTTGGAAGGTCTTACAAAATTTTAGACTGTCAAATTTTAGTAATCAGCATGTCAAATTTCAATAATCAAGAGGTCAATTTTTATTAATTAGTAAGTTGTATTATTTCTCTCTCTATCTCACTCATTGTTTATCCCTTACAATATAGACCTCTCTCTCACTATCTCCATCCCTTTATCTTAATCCCTCCGTTGAGCTCAAGAACTACATCTCTATCAATCCATCCCCCCCTCTCTCTCTCTCTCCTTCCCTCTCTACTTCTCTCTATCTCCCCTCTCCCTCTCTCTACCTACCTCTCCCTCCATCACTCCCTACCATTCTCTCTATTTCTCTCTATCTCACCTCTCTCTCTCACCTCCCTCTCTCTCCCTCCATACCTCTCTCTCCCTCTCTTCTTCCCTATCTACTCTCTATCTCCCAATCCCTCTCTCTACCTACCTCTCAAACCATCACACCCTACCACTCTCTCTCTCTACAACTCTATCTCACTTTTCTCTCCCTCCCCACCTCTCCCTCCCTCCCTCATTCCCTCTCTACTCTTTATATCTCCTCTCTCTCTACCTCTCATTCCCTCTCTACTCGCAATCTCTCCTCTCTCTCTACCTCTTTGTCCCTCTCTAATTATCTTTATATCCTCTCTCCCTCTCTCTTCCTACCTCTCCCTCCATCACTCTCTCTATTTCTATCTATCACACCTCTCTCTCCCTCCCTACCTCTTCCTCCCTCTCTACTTATGTATATCTCCCCTCTCCATCTCTACCTACCTCTCCATCCATCACTGTCTACAACTCTCTCTCTATTGCTAAGTTCCATCTCACCTCTCTCACCTCCCACTCTCTCCATCCATACCTCTCCATCTCCTTCCCTCTCTAATATTTATCTCCCTAATGCCTCTCTACCTACCTCTCCATCCATCACTCCCTATAACACTCTCTACACCTAGATCTATCTCATTTCTCTCCCTCCCTCCTTCATTCTCTCTCTAGTTCTCTCTATCTCTCTCTACCTCTACTTCCATATATAATTATCTCTCTCTCTCCCTCTCCCTCCTTCCCTCTCTACTTCTCTCTATCTCCCTTCTCCCTCTCTCAACCTAGTTCTCCCTCCATCACTCCCTACCAGTCTCTCTATTTCTCTCTATCTCACTTCTCTCACCTCCCTCTCTCTCCCTCCATACTTCTCTCTCCCTCTCTTCTTCTCTATCTACTCTCTATCTTTTGATCCCTCTCTGGTTATGTGCAGGATCATCATGGAAGAAACAGGCCCTTAAGTGGCAAAAAAATTAGAAAAGTCAGAGTTAGGCAACTTAACGTAAAAATTTGAATAAATTATATATATTATTTCAAAAATATGTAAGAATATAATATGTAGCAAATTGAATGTAGTTTCTAAACTACTAGGTTTGTTTAAAAAAAAAGAAATCTATTTGGTGAGAATTTGAAATTTCAATGTAGTAGTACTTAAATTTCAGGGAAAAAATAAGTACGTGTCTGTTTGACCACCCTAACCACAATAAAATGATAATATTTTTTAATAAGATTTTAGATATAAGTAGAGGAATCATGTCCCAATGTGATGCATATTTCTTTGTAATTTTTTTTCCAAGTAAATAATTAATTATGAATTTTTTATTACAACTTTTAAAAAATATAAAAACTTATATGTTTGACCACCTTAACTTGGTCAAAACTTCATGAAATTCAATTTTTTTATTTTTTTAATCCTATAGTATGTGAAGCATAGAATATGACACATGCTTTGGATTCAAAAAGTGTGATACCATTTGAAAGCTATAGATGTTTTTTAATCAGTCTATCAATCATGACTTTAGTTGTAATTTGAATAGAAAATGAATAATAATTACTTATTAAATTAAAAATAAAGCATAATTTATATTGGTGGAAATATGAGAACCTCCTTTAAAAACCTTTTTCGTTTCATCAATTTTGGGTAAAAATAAGTTGCCAACCACATACCCATCATATTGCCACTTTTTGGCCCATCATGATCCTGCACATACCCCTCTCTACCTACCTCTCCATCCATCACACCCTACCACTCTCTCTACACCTCTCTATCTCTCCTTTCTCTCCTTCCCTCCCTCCCTCCCTCTCTACTTCTCTATCTCTGCTCTCTCTCTACCTCTCCTTCCCTCACTACTTATCTTTATCTCTTCTACCCCTCTCTCTACCTACTTCTCCCTCCATTACCCTCTCTATGTTTCTCTATATATCACCTCCCTCTCCCTCACTACCTCTCCCTCCCTCTCCATCCATCACTACCTACTACTCTCTCTATTGATCTCTATCTCACCTCTCTCTCACCTCCCACTCTCTCCATCCATACCTCTCCATCTCCTTCCCTCTCTACTCTCTATCTCCCTAATCCCTCTATACCTACCTCTCCATCCATCACTCCCTAGTACCACTCTCTCTATACCTCTCTATCTCACTTCTCTCCCTCCCTCCCGCATTCCCTCTCTACCTCTCCTTTCATCTAAATATATTTGTCTTCCCTCTCCCTCTCTGAATATCTTTATCTCTTTCTCTCTCTCTCACCTATGTCTCCCTCCCTACATCTTCCTCTATCTACTCTTTATTTCTCCTCTCTCTCTCTCTCTCTCTCACACACACTCTCTCCTCTTTAGCTCATCATTCTCTCTTTCCCTCTCTCTAACTCTCTCCTTCTCTCTATCTCACCATTCTCTCTACTTATTTTTATCTCACCTATCCCTCTTTACCTCTCTCTTCCTCCCCTCTCCCTCCCACCCTCCATCCTTCCCTCTATCTCTATCTCTCTCTACTCTCTATCTCACTCATCCCTCTCTACCTACCTCTCCCTCAATCACTCCCTACCACACACTCTCTATTTCTTTCTATCTCACCTCTCTCACACCTCCCTCTCTCTCCCTCAATACCTCTCCCTCCCTCTCTCCTTCCTTATATACTCTATATCTCCCCTCTCTCTACCTCTCCTTCCCTATCTACATATCTCTATCTCTACCTCTCCTCCCCCCTCTCTGTCCCTCCCTACCTCCCCCTCTTTCTCTCTCACTCTCTCCTTCCCTCTCTACTCTCTATCTATCATCTCCCTCTATCTTTCCCTCCCTCTCCCCTCTTTCTCTCCCCTTATGAGGGTTGAGGGTGTAAGTTTTAGTGTTTAGTATATGGTTGAGGTTATAGGGTTAAGTGTATAGGGTATAGGGATTAGGTTTTAGGATCTAGTAGATATAAAGTTGAGGGTATAGGGTATACAGATGAGGGTTGAGAGTGTAGGGTTTAGGGTTTAAGGTATAGGGTTGAGGGTTAAGGGATAGTGTTTAGGGTTGAGGGTATAAGGTTAAGTGTATAGGGTTTAGGATATTGGGTATAGGGTTGAGGGTATTGGGTTAAGGATATTAGATTTAGGGTACAAGGTTGAATGTAGGGTTTAGGGTTTAATTATATGGTTTAGAGTATAAGGTATAGGGTTAAGGGTTGAGAGTGTAGGGTTTAGCATTTAAGTATAGGGTTGAGGGATAATGTTCATGGTTTAGGGTATAAGGTTGAGGGTTGAGGGTGTAGGGTTTAGCGTTTAAGGTATAGGGTTGAGGGTTGAGGGATAGTGTTTAATTTTGAGGGTATAGGGTTAAATGTATAGGGTATACAGATGAGGGTTTATAATATTTCCAGGTATAGGGTTGAGGGTATTAGGTTTAGGATTGAGGGTTTAGGGTGTAGAATTTAAGTATAGGGTTGAGGGATAATGTTCAGGGTTTAGGTTATAAGGTTGAGGGTATAGGGATGAGGGTTGAGGGTGTATGGTTTAGGGTTTAAGATATAGGGTTGAGGGTTGAGGGATATTGTCCAATGTTGAGGGTATAGGAGTTAAGTTTATAGGCTATAGGGATTAGGGTTTAGAATATTAGGTATAGGGTTGCCGGTATTTTTGAGTACCCAAGATACTTTGAAGCTCAGTAAACTGACTTAACACACTTTATCATTTTTGCATACTTTTCTTCTTCTCTGTCTCAAAATTTCACACTCTAACTCACCAACAATATGAAAACTATCTAATATATATTTGGTATACCCATAAGCATCAATTAGGTCAGACTAATTAGATGCAACCCTTTATTCACCAAAAAAGATAATAGTCAGCTTCAAGCATGTACAAAATATTTCCAAAAATAATTCAAGCGTGTAGCACGCTACAACATCTCGACATGGACCAAAGATAGGTCACACATACATCCGCATCACAAAATTGATCCATTACTGTGTTGCCAAAAATTGTATACTTTGCTTGATATGGGAAAAATTGATGATAAATTGGACTTAATAAGGCCTTGATTAAGTGTTGTGAGGTTTCTTACACATCCACACTAGATCTTTGGCATTTGCAAACTAAATAAAATATATTTATTGATGTCCTATAGAAGGTACATTGTAAGGTGTTGTAACACATCTTAGAACTTTTCTAGGACCATAATATCATAATTCACCTAAATAACCTTACCATAACCTATTTCAAAATGTTGTAAAGTCTTGTAACAAACTTTCACACTTTTCTATGCTTGTCATCAATATTTACACCTTTCTTATGCTTTAAATGGCCCCTTTATGCACTTACATGCCTTAATTAAGTGTCTTGTTGAAGAAGAACCCGATCAAGTTTATTTAAACTATCACAATTCCTGAAATCCACTTAAAAATGGCCAAGTGGACTAAGTTTCCATTGGTGGTGACTTAGTCCCATTTGGCTAAAAAATCAAAATTAAATTAAATTTCTTTCAAGTTTTTATTCCTTGAGACCTAAGGTCGGCCTATGATGAAGTATTTTTGGGAATTAGGGCATAATTGTGTATAAATATAGGGTTTTCCCTCTCATTTGAAATAATTTTCATAACTCATCATCATTCATCCATCATTCATCATATTCTCAAGTCAAGCTTGAGCTAGGGTTTTAACATTGCAAATCATCAAGATAGCTTCCAAGGACATTCAAGGGTAGATTCTTCATGTTTTTCTACAAAAATTCAAGATCAAACATCATGGCAAGGTATTAACTCCATTGTTGCATGCTTTATTGCATCCTTCCTTCATTTGGTTTAATTACCTAAAAAGGGGTTTTACGAAGGCAAACCCCCATGCCCTAACATTCACCATTTCTTTCTCTTTCATTGTGTGTTTGTAGATTTAGACACTTTGAGGGTTTTAAGATAATTGATGACTAGGTTGAAGAATTTTTGAAGACCTCTCGTTTCTTGTAAAGCCAAAATATCAACAAAAATTCACTTTTAGACTAAAAAATTAGAGCCAAAAGTGGACACCTGTCAAGACCAGAAGTGCAAACCGAGGGCTTCCATTTCCACTTTCAAATTTTCAAAAATTTAAAAGTGGACTAAGTCACCAATAGTATATAATTAGTCCTAATGAACCTATTTTTTAGATATTTTTGTAGATCTGGATTCCCTTTTGACCAATATGGGTTTTAGAGCAGTTTTTCCCAAAACTGAGACTAAGTCGGCTAGCTTGGCATAATTGTTCCAGTCAAAATTTTTTGTCAAATTTTCAGGATTCTAGAATCTCTCCACATCATATTTCAGATTCCAAGTGCACCTCTCTAGTTTTGTTTAGTTATTCCATCATTTACTTACATTTTTAGGTGTTTTTGCATATAACAATGTGTTTTCCAGCACTTTGGATTTCTTAGGTTTAGTGTCATTAAATCATTTTATTTTTAGATTAGTGCATTAGTACATCATAATTAGACATATTAAATTTCATTTACATTAATCTTGAATGAGGACATTTCCTATTTTGGCCCATCTCTCTCCTTTTAGGTGAAAAACCCTAGAAGTGTTAGAGAGCATTAGGGTGCCAAAATCATTGTCCATAATTACAACAGCAACTATTTATTAGGTCAGCCATAGATAGGCCTAATAACAAAAAATGAAACAACATAATAATGCCAACTCGTCGTATGAGCACATGTGCACATGATATTCTAAACATACAAGCTTCCAACGTCCAAAAACCATTTCCCAAAACCACAAACAACAATAATCATTAGTGGAGGATTGTGGACCAAAATATCAGAGGATAACTTACTGCATCTTGGTTTAGAATACCAAATCAAGCTTGAGCTTAAATTTGCAGTTGCAACTCATATAACATGGTGACATCAATGACAACACACAAGTTGTATAGTAAGATGTTCTTCATTCTTCCAACAATCTCCCCCTTTGTCATTGATAGCAACATGTGCCCAAATTTACAAACCTCCTATGTGCAACATTCAAATGCCTTCACCATACTCTTCCCTTTCCTCTTCACAAGACTCACTCCCCCTTTCACATCAAGGAAAAAGGGTGGCACAACAAAATAACAACTAAAAAAGATTACCCAAAGGATGGTGAGCCTTAAAGCTCCTTAAGAATACCTTGCCAAGTTGTCTTACCGATCTCCCAACTCTTTTTAGAATCTATTAGCATTCTGTTCAGAGATTCCAATTCCACCAAACATTCTTCTGCATCACCCAAAGTACTAGGAGTCATATTTATCTTCTTTAATTTCTCTACATTTTTTAAAGCATTGGCAACCTGAGTGTACTCCATTCTTACAAGGTCAACTAACTAACTGAATCTTCTAATGATATCCTCCTTCTGAATCTAAAGAATAAAGAATTTGTCTTTGTGAGAAAAGAGAGCATTCCAGGTTGTTTTGTCTCTATCTTTGGATGCATTGTAGGTACTGGAGACAATAGTCAACTAGGAATCAATGGAGTCCATGAAATCCTTGATATTTTGAGTGGCATCCGACCACTTTATGTAGTAAAAAAGGACAACATTTTATTCATATTCACAAGCCTGCGCAACTTCCAGGTTGATTTCAACATTGGTGTGTGCCAGAGCACACTTATCATGAAGTGACAAAATTCTTTTCTCTTCTAATTTCTCCTCAACCTCTTTCCTTGTCTTCTCACCTAGTTTAGAGGCATACTCCTTAAAGGAGTTCAATAAATTTTTTAAATTTTTCTACCAAAGTGAGAGATGTATCCATTGATGTACCAGGAGTGGCTTCCTGCAAAGCTTCGAGAGCATCATCAATAAGATTTGTCCCCTTCTAATGTGTTTCCAAAATTTCTCTTCTTCTGGATGCATGCAATGCATCCCCTAACACCAACTTATGAATAGGATAAATCTTATCCAAGTCCACACTGCCTTGAATCATGGGGAGTTGTAGAAGTTCTAGAGGAATCACCAGTTGAAACTTGATCTACTTGGACAACAAGCCTAAATCAAAACATCAATGCCGAAATAGGATTCTACAAGGGAACCTTTGAGACTCTACAACCTACCTTTGATCTTCTTCATTCTTCCCAGCATATTCCCCATTTTTCTCTTCTTCCTCTCCTTTTTCTTTTTCCTCTACCTTCTCTTCTTCTTCTATATTCTCTTCTCATTCTTTTCCATCTTCTTCTTTTTCATCTTTGTCTCTAGTTCCTTCATCCCTTTCACCTTCATATTTATCCTTTTCTTCTTTAGCTTTATCTTTTTCACCTTCATCATGCTCCAAAGGAACATCATACTTCTGTAGCTCAACTTCTTCCTCATTTTTCTTCTCTATCTCCCAAGGGTCATTTGCAACACCTGTATCCGAAGGGATATCTTCAACAATTGTTTCTAGAGGAATTCATGTATCACATGTACCAAAAGGAATGTCTTCCTTTACTTCTTCATAAACTTCTTCTCCTAATTTCAGAACTAGATGGGAGTGCATCAATCATGCCATATTTCTCATCCATACCCCTAATGGCTTCTGCAGTTTCTTTCGTTATCTTCTTTATTTGCTTCTTGTCCTTTGTCATCAAAGTGTTTACTCTCTTCTTCATCTGGAATGTCTTTGAACATACCTTCGTCAAGGTTTCCAAATCATTTGGGGTCAAAGAGGACCCAATATTCTCAAATGCATTAAATGTTTCTAATCTTCTCTTCTAATTCAACAACCTCTGATCGCCTTTTCATTAGGGCTTCCCACAATTTCTTAGGCACATTATTCTTAACATTGTCCCAAATGACTTCCAGAGTAATAACATACTGAATGATAGCCAAAATTAAAGTTTTCTTGTCCTCTCTTCCTACTTGATCATAAAGTTCAATAGTAGGTTGTAGCATATCTTCAAAGTGTATCAAACTATTGACCAAAGCTTCCAATCTAAGAGGGGAATTAGGTCTTACTAGATCGAGTCCTCTTGTTCTTCTTGGTCCAAAGGAGCTTCTTTTGAAACTTTTGCTTTCTTTGATTCTGGTTTTGGGTGTTCATGAACACCAAGATCCTATTCTCCATCTTCTTTAGAGGATGATACATAATGAAGTCTTTTAGTACCAACACTAGCTTCTTGTGAAGCACCTTCACCAAAGGACTTGCTTCCTCTTTTCTTTCTTACCAATTTTTCTACTAGGTCTTCCTCCTCTTCCTCTTGTTCTTCAGTTATGCTGAGGTTCTTTTCCCTTGTAGCCTTTTCTTTCTTTCCTCTCTTGATAGGTGCCACCAGAGGAGTCTCTTTCCTTTTTCTAGATCTAGTATTGAGTCTGGAAGGAGCTGGGCCTTTTCCTTTATCAGGAATGTGAATATAAAATTCCTCGAGCTCCCTCCAAGTGATTTTTATTTTTGCTAAGTACCAGCCCATGCCCCATCTATTTGAACATCACTGGGCCACTTTTTGAAGAACTTCATCTGCTACCGCAATGTTTCTACTAGGCACTCTTTGCAGAAAACCCACCAAGAAAATGTTTAAAAAGGGGTTTCCTAAGTTAATGAGGACCCATTTGCCATAGGGTGAATGGCTCCTAGCACACTTAACTAGGACCTACTTCGGGGATATGAAATAACATTCCAAAGGGGGTCCTAGGACCTATGAAGGACCCATTTTCCATGTGGCGAATGGGTTGTAGGTGACTAGCCTAGGACTCATTCCTTTGCAAATTAAGTGTTGTGAAATATTATTAATGAGTGTCAAGCTTTATCCCTCAAAAAATGCAATTAATAAGGCTTGGATTTGAATTTAAGGGGCCAATTAAGCTTAATTAAGCTCAATTAATTAATTAAAGCCCTAGATTAGTGTGAAAGTGCAAAGAAACACTTTACAACACCCTAAATAATGCATCATTAAGATAATTTTATTAAAAAGGATCATAGACCTAATGTGAATGTGTAAAACACATTGCAACACTACATCAAGGTAACATTAGGCTCATTTATTGTTAATTATTCTGAATTAAGTAAGGAAAAGGGATAATTTTCTTTTACTATAGGGTCAATCCAAGGTTCTTACAAGAATCAATCTCATCCACAAGAACAGGAAAAAATTATCCTTGAGGGGGCTTCCCCTTAGGACATGGACATGATCTTCCACATGCAACTCCCTGGCCAAGGGGTTCACCAAGTCTATCTTTTCACTGGGTTTAATAGTAGAGAAACATTAAGCCTTCCCAACAAAATAATTCTTCAAGGGATTGAAGACATGGAAAGAGAGGGAAAAGTGACCAACTCTAAGGCAATGAGAGCACACCAAAGAGGAAGAATCAAAGAGGATACTCTACTCCCAAACACCCAGCTTGGAACAAAACTTAACTTTATTTGGTAGAAGCTTACCAAATACAACATGTATACAAAATATTTCATAAACTAAGTGTTTCTTGTCTTTCATGTTCCTTTCAATGGCTAAGAAAGAATTGGAAAAGAATAAAAAGGTGTACTCTTTTTCGCTTCTAGGGTTTTAGACCTAAAAGGATAGAGGCAATTTTCTTACTCTTCACTCAAGAACAAACCCTTGAGATTTTAATGCAAGGGAGATTGAAATATGGAAAAGTGATTGTCCTATGGATTGAATAAAATCTAATGAGGGGTTCACCACCAAGTATATACTTGGAAAAGACAGTGTATTGGAAAACACAGTGTGATATGCAAAATGACTCTAAATGACATAAGAAAGTGAACAAAATACAGTAAAAATTTATGAGAATGGAAGTGTACACCTGGAAGACTGAAGAAGGTGGAATGGAGGTCTGGATCACTGAAAAATATACCATTGAAGTTGACTAGGACTCATTCACCAAGCTAGGCGAATTAGTCCAGTTTTTAGGAAAATGTGCAAAGTAGGTTTCAGCCAAAAGGGTATCCAAATCTGTAAAAACCTCTATCAGGCCTGTACAATGGGACTCATTCACAAATAGTGGCCACGAATCAATCCACTTCTAATTTTCTAGAAATTTAAGAATGGATTTTTTTCTTCTCAGTCTGCTCTACTCTTTTTGACTAGTTTTTGGACCCGAAACTACAAAATGCCATTTGTAGGTCTTCTCCAAGCTTCTCCAAGGTTTGATGAAAACTTTAGCAACTTTTACAACTTGAAAAATTTTCTCCAAATTTGCTTCTTGACAAATTTATAAAATAGCCCTACAGATCACACACAAGAAGAGGGGAAAATGTTTTGGGGGTTAGTGAATAGGGTTTTCCTTGGTCAAACCCCTTGTTGGTAATTAAACCTTGAAATGAAAGAAAACATAAAAAGAGAATGATGAATGAACAAAAGATAATGTTGCAACTCACCAAACCCTCACAATAAGGTGTTGCAAACATGGAAGTAATGGCTGCAATGGATGTGTTTCTTGACTCTTGCTAGATGTTGATAGATATTGAATGAAGCTCTTCCTTGATTCACAAACCCTACACCTCAATTGTTAGCTCTAAAACAACATGATGCAAGCAATCTTTCACATGATGAATGAAAATTGAAGATGCTCTAGAATGCTTGATAATCTACCCTTGAAATGCCTTGAATGCTCTTGTGAATGCTCTTGTGAACTCACTAAGTGATTTCTTGAATGCTAGGTGATAATATGAGTGAGGGTGATCCAACAATAGTGATTTACAATTTTTTGCCAAATTGGACACTAAAATTATTATTTTTAACTAAATCTTCACATTTGGGCACCTATACCAGCTAAACCATAAGGAATTTGAAGTTGATGCAAACTAGAGTCTCGTCACATTTTTTCTATAGATTCTAAAATAAATAAAAAATCAAAATTTTTGGAATCAAATTACACTTCTTTTTCCATCTCCCACGAAAACTTGTTTTTTTTCTTCAGAAAACAACATTTTTAAAAAGTGTCGCATAATGTTTAATGCATAACATTTTTTCCATGAAGGATAAAATTATAATTCTTTTGAATTTAAATTTGTAACTTCGATATCTAGTGCTTCCACTTGGTTAGATAAATTTTTATTGAATATTTTTTCTTTAATCAAGTTTTGAAGTCAAACCAATTACAATTCAGACATAGCTTAGCCGCATAATGTGTAACTTTTTTTTATATATCAATTTTTATTTTTTTTGTTGGATCAAGGACTTCAATATCTGGTGCACTCATATTTTTCAATTATTTTTTTGATAATTTTCTATTTTTCCACATGTGTAGAATAGAGACCTTCATTTTTGATGAAAAACCTATGTTTAATAAAACTATAAAAAAATACATAATAAAACCAAAACATATTAAAATTACATTCCTTGGATAGCTCGTTCTGAGGACTACCTGATTCCAGTTGGGTTTGTGAATACTCCTCCATTTTCAACCTCAACCCGAGCTTTGAAGCATAAAAATTTAAGTTTTTTTTTGTGTTTCAGGGGGAGAATAAGGAATTAGGGGGGTTCGTACGAACCCCTAGGGGTTCAAGCGAACCACCCTTCATATGCATTTCCTTTTTCTTTTTTGGGCTGGAAATGTGGGCCAGCAATTAATGAGTTTGCTCAAACCCTAGTTCGAGTGAACCACTTTTGGGTTCAGTCGAACTTGTAGGTTTATTTGAATCCCCAAAACTAATTTTTTTCCATGGGGTCATTTTTTCTCAGTTTTCCTTCCTCCATCAAATTGTAAACCACTATTGGGGATTAACCCATGAAAGAACCTTGTATTTATACTTAATTATGCAAGAATTCCCAAAATTACAACACTACAAACCGCCATCAGATATAGGATAATAAAATCCAGCTAGAAATTTGATTTAAATTTGAATTTTGGTCACACAGGACTCATTCGCCGAAGGTGGCGAATGAGTCCCATTACACATAATGTATGGGACCAAAAACAAAAAAGTGTCTATAAATGTGTGAAACTTGCATTGGGGCCAAAAAGACCTAGACCTATGGGACTCATTTGCCCAAGGTAGCGAATGAGTCCCAGACACAAAATCTAGGCCACACAAGCCAGGAACACCTGAATTATGATTGGTTACTGATTGATGTTGGGATTATCCTTGAAAAGATGCAATATATGAGGCTTTTGGATGCAAAATAGGTCCAATTAAAGCGTAAGAAAGGGTTGATCCCACAATACTGGTTTACAATATTTGGCCAAACTAGACATTGAACTGATTTTTTCTAACTAAATATTCACTTTCGGGCACCTATAGTGGCTAAACCGTGAGGAATTTGAAGATGATACAAACTAGTGATTTGTAGAATTTTTTCTATAGATTCTAAATATATATTTTTTAAAATTTTGGAATAAGATTGCACTTCTTTATCCATCTCCTTCAAAAACTAGTTTTTTTAATAAACACCATTTTTAAGGAGTGACACTCACCATATATAACACATAAGTTTTTTTCCATGAAGGATAAAATTATAATTTTTTAAAATTTAAATTTTGTAACTACAATATCTAGTGCTTCCAATTGGTTTCATAGTGTTTTATTGAATATCTTTTCCTTAATCAAGTTTCAAAGTCAAACTAATTATAACTTAGACATAGGCGGACTGTATAACACAACTTTTTTTTGTATGTATAAAAATATATTTTTTATTTTTTGGTTGAATAAAGGACTTCAATATCTAGTGCAATCATATTTTTCAAAAAAAAAATTGCTAATCTTCTATTTTTCCACATGTGCAAAACAAAGAGCTTGATTTTTAGTGAAAAACCTACATTCACAAGAAATAAAAAAATAAATATAATAATTAAATTAAATTTATTTAAAATTATACTTTTTGGGAAGCTTATAATAAGGACTACATACTTACAAAAAATAAATTTTAAATGAGTTCATTTGATCCTCCAAAAGGTAAATCAAAAGTGGTTTTTTATCAGCATTTTAATAGGTGTAAAGGAGACTCCATTATAGGTATGGTTTAAAACTAGCGGGTTTTTATCCAAGGGGGTTTTATCTAAGGTAGGTTGATCAAAATATCTTGAATTGGAATGATTTGAATGGAAATTTTTAAGGCTTAAATCATTAAATTTTCTAAAATATGTGATTTTAGCAAAAATCAAAATCTCCCAAAAAATTGTAAACTAGCTTTGTGTGATCACCCAAAGCCCAATTGTTAATGAAAAGCCTAGAGGAATGTGAAAGTGTGTTAAAAAACTTTACAAAACTCCAAATAAGGTAATATTAAGGTTTATTATGATTGAAATTAGGTCTATTATTCTTAGTTAGTTGACAAAACCCTAGAAAAGTGTGAAAGCGTGTTACAACACTTCACAACAATTTTGCAAGGCACCATTAAATTCCATTAGTTCACAAGGTCCCAAGACCTAATGTGAATGTGTTATCCACACTAAAACACTAAATCAAAGAAAAATTAAGCAAAAATACACAAGGAGGACCCGAACGAGTGCAAAAATGTTAAGGGACCTAGTTTTTGACACCACATTTAGCCCCCACTTTAGTGAGAGGATGAACCTACTTCAAACTCACACTAAAGTAGAAAAAACACATCAAGAGGGGTTCCAATGAACCAATTCTAGCAAGATGAGATGTCAATGATCAAGAGGGGTGATCAAGCCCCTAGGATCATAAGCACAAAGGAACGCACATGAAAATGGTATAAAGAACAATAAGGCCAATCATACACAAACAAAAATGAAAAAGAGAAAATAAATAGAAGAAGAATCAAATCAAGATTTGATCATTTTTCGATCCTGATGTGGATAAGATCTAGGCTACTTGTTTGAAAAAAATGCATACTCACTTTGAGGTGATGAAACTATTGGTTGTCTGCTAGGTGAGAAGTCCTAAAATGTGAGAAACATACATTCATGGATGGTATGCACTCACACACATGCAAATAGCTATGGGGAAATTCATGCCTTAGATTGGGCTTCCCGCTCAACCATGTACCAAAGTTATACCTCTTGATAACTTTAATAAGGCGCCACACAAAAATGATTTTTGAGCTTCATGACATGAGAAAAACTTTGTATGCTTGGAGCTCATGAAAAAATAGGATGGCTCCACAGGCATGCAAGCTGTGTTATGCAAGGTGGCCATAAAAACAAATGCAAAATGAAAAAATAGGAAATGTTCAAAGGAGAGTTGCTTAGTTCATGTGAGGTCTTTAACTTAGGGAACATTGTGCCCAATGTCTCCAAGAGAGGACCAATCAAATAATAGAAAATTCACAACTTAGGGGATGCATTGCATCACATCAAGACACTAAGAGGAATGTAATATGCTAAGAGAGATCACACTCCTAAAGGAAACTATACCCAATGTCATCCACAAAGTGACAAATGCATCGTATGAAGTAAGAAGGCTACACTAAGAACAAAGAAAAAGGAAAAAATTCAAAGAATAATGCCAATATATGCCCCCACTTTAAAGAGATTTATAAACACCACAACATGAGAAATTACTTTAAACTAGAAAATGAAAAATGCAAACAAAAAAAAGGACATGAGATCCAAGTTGGAAAGCCCTATGCCAAGTCATATGTTTCCAAGTAAATTTGTGTCATGCAAGAGAAAAAGAAAAGGGAGGGGTCTCCCCCACAATAAAAACACCAACCACATAAGGGATTTATGGATTTGGGGTCAGTATGCTCTTTGTTGTAATGTTTTTAGAGAGATTGGAACTTTCATCACCCCCCAAATACACATAGAACTTGAAGAATGACACAAAGAGAGCAAAAACAAAGAAAAACCTTTTAGGTCAACATGGAAGAAACATGAATGTCTTGACGCCTTTGCGTCATCCCAAAAAGGAAAACATAAGACAAATTAAAAAGGAAAAGGTGAAAGAAAAAGGAAAAGCTTTTGGGTCAACATGAAGGAGACATGAATGTCTCAATGCCTTGCATCATCCCCAAAAGGAAAACACAAGGAAAAGATAAAGATAGAAAATGAAAGTGATGCATGACATAGAGAAGAATGAAGGTACAAATAGAGGAATATCACAAAGAGAGAGAACATCAAAAAAAATGTAATGGGGGATCATATTACACACATGCAATCACACAAAAGAAAAAGAAAATGAAAATGAAAAGACTAGTAAGGAAAATGTGAGTCAACCTATGAGCAAGTCATTTACCTCCCAATCATGTTTTGTGTATACCAAAGGTAGGAAACTAGCCAAAGGGACAAGAGCAAGTGTAGAACTAGGAGAAGCACCAGGTTCAACACTCTTTATAAGAGATTTATCGCTTAAGCTCATGGAAGAAGAAAACAATGTATTCAATTCGTTATGCACCTCTTCGTCGATTTTAGTGATCTCTTCATCATCATCCATGTTAACCAAAATAGGTGGTTGAATGATAATTTCCATTGAAGAGTTAAAATCTTGTTGTGGTTTCTGTATTGGGTCATTTTGTTTCGGTTGGGGAGGGGGGTCATCATGCACTTCTTCAGTCAGGTTCAGATCTTTATTTTATTTGTTTAATTCTTCATGTAACTTGCGAGCAAGGGCACAATGTCTTCACCTACGCTCTCTAGCACCTCTGTTTCTTTTGGTTTTTTTTTCAAGTTGTGTTTGTGTAGGAGCGGGTTGATCAACTGTAGGTTTCTTTTCTTCCCCAAGGGTAGGAACAAAGGAAACCACATGAGATTGTTCAACCACTTTCTCTTTGACTTTGTAAACTTGTTTTATTCTAGGAGGTGTGACATGGTTGGTTTCATTATCTCTCAAGTGGTCATTTATAGGATGTGGGTGAAGTTTTTGTTTTAGGTTGGTCTAGGTTTTTTGGTTCTTGTTTAGGTTCAAGCATGGTTTCACCAAGGATGGGAGGTTCGGAGGTGGATGGGGACATGTTTCAAAGAGATATTTCTACTATCTTCTTTTCCTTGAACTTTTGATAGGACAAGAAAAATAAGTCTTCTCAAGGTTTTATAGGTTCCATGGGCTTAGTCCAAAAGACATCTAGGGAAAAGTTTCCTTTAGATGACAAAGGGTTAGAGGCGCTATGGTGAATAGTGAATATTTCATTTTTAAAGGGAAACTTTAAGCATTTATGCACAATCGAAGGGACAACTTTCATGGAGCAAAGCCATGGGTGGCCTAGCTTCACACGAAATTGGTCTGACTGTGGAATGATGGAGAATGTGACATCTAATGTTTTTGTTCCTATTTGCAATGGTAAGGTGATAGATCCAATCATAGGGCATGCAAAACCATTGTGTGTCTTGATCCATTCTTTTGGCTTATCATAATAATCTTGATATCTAGTTGAATGCAAAAGTAGAAATTCCTCAGTGATCACATTCTCTCCACTGGTGGGATCTATTAGTATCCCATTAGTGGGCTTTCCATAGATACGACCAACTATGTAGAGAGGACCATTGGGAAAATGTTTAAGTATATCCTTAAAGGAGAAAGAAATGTAAAGAGGACTCTTGGTCGGCCCTTACGAGGGATGATGTCTATCGTCCCTACCAGTTCATCTATATGATTGACATTGATAGCATTATTTAGGACATAATCATTTTTTTATCATCTGTATCAACGTTCACCACATTATTCTTTGTAGTTTCGCTTGATTTAACAAATGAAATATTATGTTTGGGAATTAGTTTGGTAAAAATTTGCAAATTTTGGTTAGGAGGGGCAACAAACTTATTTCCTTGATCACTAAAACCTCCAATGGATAGACGGTCGGAATCAATGAGGTCTTGCAAAAGATGTTTAAGATGCTTGCAATGTTTTGTGTCATGTCCATTTTGTCAGTGATAGTGGCAATAAGAATTTTATTTAAAGCTTTGGGGTAATGGCTTATTAGGGTTGGGTGTTTTGACGAGAGGCAAGGTAATCATTTGTTTTTATAGAAGTTGGGACATTGTGTTATGAAGGGTATCAGGCAAGGGAGTGAATTATATTTTTTGATTGCCATAACTAAAGGGCACTGTGGCTTTAACATCTAAGCTACTTGGTTGTTGACATTTTGAGTTGGTTGTTGAGGGGGGTTGAATTGAAGGAACCCTTTATTTTGTTTTCTAAAAGGTTGGGGATTATTTTGGTTTGTGGGTTTGGATCTCTCAATTCGGGTAGAGGTGGACTTTGTATCTCGACTACTGACCGAATTTTGATAATCACGAAGGGCAGTGGATAGGTGCATGAAGGATGGGAATTTCATCATGGTCAACTTGTCTTGAATCTTAGTTTGTAAGTTTTCTATAAACATCTTTTGAAGGTGTGGGTTGGGGACTTAGACATCGATTTGGGAATAAAGCTATTGGTAGCATGAGATAAAATCAGTTATTTTTTCATCCTCATTTTGCTTGCATCTCATCAAATTGGCCAAGGTCATCTTGGGAGTCATATGCACTTGGAAATGGTTTAAAAATGCATCAACAAGTTCATTGAATGAACGAATTGAGTTGTTTGGTAAAGAAGAGAGCCATTCGACAAGACATTATCTTTCAAGGACCTAGGAAAAATCTTTGCCAATAGTTTATCCTCAAGGAAAAATTCACTACATAAGGAAGTGTAGGAATTAACATGGTTAGAAGGATCTCCCTCCCCTCCATATTTCTCAAATCTAGGCACCTCTACACCTTGTGGCATCAGTGTTTGCAATATCTCCAAGGACAATGGACTACTTTTGACATAATATGTGGGTGGGTCATTTTGATTTTGGTTGATGGTGAAAATTTGCTTTTGAAGGGATGAAATAGTTTGGAAAAGTTGTGTTATGAGAGGGTCATTGCTTGTGTTATGAGATGGAAGTGAAAGTGATTATGGAGTGCATGTGGTCATAGGACAAATGAATGGAATGCTTATACGCGGTAGTGTAGGAGATATAACTTGTGATGCCACATAGGAACTATGGATGCTAGTAGGAATACCCAGGGAAGGAATCACATTACTAACTTGTTGCATTGTTGTTGTGACTTGAGAGTTGGTGTAGGAGGGATTGAGGCTATTGTTGTGGGAGGAGGAATTTGTGTTCCTCCTTGGCTTTGGACATTGTTGGAATTTTGAGCATAACTAGTGGTTGATGGAAGATGCTTTCCAAAGATTTTAACTTTGTTTTTCATGAGGTCAAGGCCATCATCCCTTTCAAGCATGTGGTGAATTTTTTCTATTGTAGGAATTGCAATAGTTGAAATGTTTTCAAGGATGATTTGATGTTGTAAGTTTACTAGGTCCTCATGAATGTGAATTATGTTTTCTTGTGGGATGCTATGATTCCTTAGTTCAACTTGCATGCTATCTTAAGGCAGAGAGTTGCTAAGGGTGTTATCCACATGCCTAGTGTACTAGTTTCAATACTAGGAGTGGAAGCTCTAGATAACCCAAGATCCACAATGTTTGTGTTATCGTGGGATGACATGAGTCTCAAAATTCTTCTCACTATGGTATTAGCAATAGGACACCAAACACTCATGCAAAGGCTACTAAATGTGAGGTGAATGCAAATGCAATGTAAGCTAATAAGAATGAAATGCTTATAATTGAAATTCTGGAAAGTAAAATTGAAATGCAAAAACAACAAATAGAAACTCAGAAATTGAACTATAAATTTCAGAAAATGCAGTGAAAAATATGCAATGGGATTGATTTTCCCAAGGTGGTGAATGGGTCCAGGTACTAATTTTTAAAAAAAATTTAGAATTTTTGAATTGAATTTTATGCTTTTTATGTTTTATGATCCAAATCTTAGATGCAAATGTAGAATTTTATTGATTTTCAATGAAATTAAATTGCAATAATGCAAGCTAAATGAGCTTTTTACTAATTCAAAAAATTGAAACCCTAGCCAATGCAAAATCTAATGCAATGTTAAATCTAGGATGTAGATGCACTCCAAATCTCAATTATGATGCTCTATATATGTACGTTAACCAAAATGAAAAGAAGAAAATTGTGTACTCTCTTTTGCTTCTAGGGTTTTGGACATAAAATAAGAGAGACAATTTTCTCAAGTTCTTCACTCAAGAACAAACGTTTGAGATTTCAATGCAAGGGAGATTGAAATCTGGAAAAGGGACTGTCCTAGGGATTGAATGAAATCCAATGAGGGGTTCACCACCAAATATAAACTTGGAAAAGATAATGTATTGGAAAACACAATGTGATATGCAAAATGACTCTAAATGACCTAAGAAAGTGGAAAAAATACATAAAAAGCTATGAGATTGGAAGTGTGCACCTAGAAGACTGAAAAAGGCAGAATGGAGTTCTGGATCACTGAAAAATCTATTATTGAAGTTGATTGGGACTTATTCACCAAGCTGGGAAAATCAAGCCAGTTTTCAGGAAAATGTGCAAAAGCAAGTTTCGGCCAAAAGGGTTTCCAAATCTGCAAAAACCTCTGGCAATCCTATATAGTGGGACTCATTTTCCAATAGTGGAAAATTAGTCCACTTTTGCTTTTTTGGAAATTTTGGATTGGATTTTGTGCCTCTCAGTTTGCTCTACTCTTTTTGACTGGTATTCGGATCCGAAATTGGAAAATGCCACCTATAGGTCTTATCCAAGCTTCTTCAAGGTTTGACGACAACTTTAGCAACTTGGAAACTTTTCTCCAACTTTTCTTCTTGACAAATTTGCATCCTAGCTCCCTGCAAATCACACACAAGAAGAGGAATTTTTTTTATCGAGGTTAGTGATTAGGGGTTTTCCTTGGTCAAACCCCAAGGTTGTTAGTAATTAAACCTTGAAATGAAAGAAAATATAAAAGGAGAATGATGAATGAACAAAAGATATTGTTGCAACTCACCAAAGCCTAGCAATAAGGTGTTGCAAACATGTAAGTAATGGCTATAATGGATGTGGTTCTTGACTCTTGCTTGATGTTGATAGATCTTGAATGAAGCTCTTGCTTGAATCACAAAACCTACACCACAATTGTTAGCTATAAAATAACATGATGCAAGCAATCTTTGACATGATGAATGACACTTGAAGATGCTCTAGAATGCTTGATAATCCACGCTAACACCTTCAATGATTCTATGAATGCTCTTGTGAACTCACTAAGTGATCTCTTGAATGCTAGGTGAGAATATGAGTGAAATAACCTTGTATTTATACTTAATTATGCAAGAATTCTTGAAATTACAACACTACAAGTTGATATTGGATCTAGGAGAATAGAATCCCGCTAAAAATTTATTTTAAATTTGAATTTTGGTTACACGGGACTCATTCACCCAAAGTGGCGAATGAGTCCCATTACACATAATGTATGGGGCCAAAAACTAAAAGTGTCTAGAAATGTGTGAAACCTACATTGAGGCCAAAAATACCTAGGTGGGACTCATTTATCCAAGGTGACAAATGAGTCCTAGACACTAAATTTGGGCCACACAAGCTAGGAACACTTGAAATATGATTGGTTACTGATTGGTGTCAGGATTATCCTCAAAAAGATGCAATAAATAAGGCCTGTAGATGTTAAATAGGGCCAATTAAAGCATAAGAAAGCCAAATTATTAATGACAAGCCTAGAGGAATGTGAAAGTGTGTTACAACACTTTAGAACACTCCAAATAAGGCAAGATTGAGATTGATTATGATTGAAATATGTTTATTATGCCTAGTTAATTGAAAAAATCGTAGAAAAGTGTGAAAGTGTGTTAGAACACTTCACAACACTTTTGCAAGGCACCATTAAATTCCATTCATTCACAAGGGCCCAAGACCTAATTTGAATGTGTTATCCACATTACAACACTAAATCAAGGCAACATTAAGCCAAAATCCCCAAGGAGGACGCAAACGCGTGTGAAAATGTAAAGGGGCCCATTTTTCAACACTACAAGAACCAAGACCATTATCAATACCTGAAAATATTTCTTCATCCCAAAATTCCAAAGGAAGTACTAAGAGTCTC
This sequence comes from Sequoia sempervirens, assembly GCA_007258455.2. NCBI lineage: Eukaryota > Viridiplantae > Streptophyta > Pinopsida > Cupressales > Cupressaceae > Sequoia > Sequoia sempervirens. The sequence goes on along the minus strand of VDFB02000003.1, from coordinate 34,048,696 downwards.
ACCCAAATAGGGTCCCAAACAAAGCTTTCCTTGGAAGAAAAAAACCCAACAATCTAACTTCTTAGGAGGATAGATTTCCAAAGAACCAAGGCTTGCCAAGTAAGGCACCCTTACTCTCCTCAAGGTGTTGGAAGGAGAAAAGGAAAAAAACTTTAAGCATTGCAGCCACCTACAACAAACCAAAATCCTTCCAATTAACTAGAGCCTAGTTGTGAACAAAGTCAATATTTGGAGAAGGTCTAGAGAGCCTCCCAATAAGAGAATTTCCCACAAAAATAATATATTTTTCCACCACAACATCAAGAATCCAAAGTGAGAGGCAAGATCCCACTACTATCCCTTGTACCTTAGCCTGCAAATGAGTAGCAACATCCAACGATCCATCATAGGGAATCCCCTCACACATAAGGAGGGGTCCCTTCTTAACAACATCCAAACCAATAGGGGAAGTTGTAACATCTAACTCTCTAGAGATGTGAAGATCCTTCATAGGCATTTGAAAAATGTTCAAATCTTTAGTTTTTGAAGCTGAAGATACATCTAGATTCCCATCCAAGATAAGCCAACATAGGGGGCTCCTTGAAAAACACCTCCTTCCGCAAGGGGGAAGCCTTCACACACAACTCCACCAAGATGGGATGGGGAAGAAGAAATCCTTTCCTAATAGAAAGCCCAAGGAAAAGTGAGCCAAAAACAAAGCACCTAGATTTAACAGGCATCTGCTCCTTTCTCTACCCCTCATGTAAAGCAACATCAAATCTCTCCTTCAAACCGCTCACACACCTCTTGGATTTTAGGTGATTCTAGTAGAATGTCAAGGAGAAACTCATCCTCCTCCTCAACTTGCCCATTCCCCCAAAAATCCAGCACATTTTCATCAAACTTTCCCCCTTCATTGTCATCATCGTTAGGATCACCATCATCACTGCCATTGCAGCAGGAAACACCATCCCCAATGCCATTACAAGTTATAGAGATCCTTGTTGTTGCCACTAGGTTTTTCCTCCTCTTTGTCGCCGCCAGGTTTTCCTTCGTCGCCCACTCCATTTTAAAATATTTCTCTTTTGTTTGTTGTTTGATAACATGACTATAGTTATGTTGTCTTTTAATGCATTGTTAGTCCCATCTTTTCCTTCTCAACCTACAACCTTGCTTTGTATTAAGAGTTGGAACTAGTTTTCCATTTTATCTAATAAAAAACATCATCTATTTCTTGTATATAACTCTTTCCCTAATTTATGCAAAGATTGTTGACCAATAGCTAGACACTATCAAAGGTGATGTTTGACAATTTAGAAATAACATTTTTACAACTAGTTCCTTATCCAAATTTATTAGTTCACAAATAGAGTTAACTCATAATTCATTAATTCAATGAACCTAGGTCATAATTTATTAATTCATAATTTTTAACTTAAAAATAATGAGCACCTAAATACATTGATCTCTTTCATATCAAATTTGTGCATATAGACATTTATCCTCTTAAAATATATTATTAAATACATATATAATTCATAATTTATTGATTCACATATAATTAATTCGTAATTTTAAAAGACACATACCAATAAAAACAATTGAATTGTTCATAAATTATTAAAAATTACAATTAATTTTGAAATTTGAAAGAAGAATTAAAAAAACACAATGCTATTAACCCATGAGTTTCAATTATTGTTTTATCGAATAATATAATAACCCCACTATACCATAACATAATACTAAATGGTACTATATTAATAATAATTGAAGTAATATTCTACTGAAAACAACTAAAATATTCTTAGTGAACTAATTTTCCTCAACATTTTACTCGTTTTTGAATTTGGATCTTTATGGGACCCATAATCAAGATCTTGTCTCTTGCCTCCATAACTGACCATATTTAGTACTCGCAAAAATTTACATTTTTAAAGTTGGAATGTTGTAAAAGTATTTGTCTTCATCTGAATTTGGAATCTCTTCCTCTCAAGGGTAAACTTTCCATATTTAGAACGACAAAAATATGGAGAACGTGCAGGGCCTTTTAAATTGCTTTATAAGTAGAAGGTTTCGAGCTATTCTGTATCACATTGCAACCTGTAAATCTTTTATCTTGAGCTATTTTGCAACCTATATCAATTCATAGCTTCCACAAGGATGTCTATGGTAGCGGTAGCAGCTAATATAACCAGAAGGTAATTTCTTTTATCATTGTTTTTTCCTTTAAAAATTAATTGAAATTATTTGAAGCTATTAATATTCAGATGAAACAGTCTTGAGCTACTTTTTTCAAAGCTGATGTTGCATATGGTAACTGATTATATGCAGACTAGAAGGAAAGGTTGCAATAATCACAGGCGGGGCAGCCGGAATCGGGGAAGCCACAGTTGGGCTCTTTTCAAAACATGGAGCCAAAGTCATCATCGCTGATGTTGCAGACCAACACAGTAAAAAGGTTGTTCAATCCTTTTCCCCTGAGGTCACATACATCCATTGTGATGTGACCAGAGATGAGGATGTTAGTGCAGCTGTGGATTTGGCCGTGGAAAAGCATGGTAAGCTGGACATTATGTTTAATAATGCAGGAATTGTTGATAAGAAAACTAGTAAGATGGTAGAGTCTGACATGGACGAGTTTCAGCGTGTGATGAACGTAAACGTAAAAGGAGTCATGCATGGAATAAAGCATGCCGCCCGCGTTATGATCCCAAACAAAAAAGGCTGCATAATTTCTACATCCAGCATTGCAGGAGTACTCGGTGGAGTGGCTCCATATGCATACACAGCTTCTAAGCATGCAGTTATAGGCCTCACCAAACAAGGTGCGGCCGAGATGGGGAAATATGGTATCAGAGTAAATTGTGTTTCTCCAGCTGGTTTAGCCTCGATTCTTGCCTTGGAATTATTTGGAAAGAATCCAAATAACATAGAAGAGGGGAAGATCGAGTGGGAGGCATTTTGTAACAAGATATCCAATTTAAAGGACCATACACTTAAGGCACATGATATTGCAGAGGCTGCTTTGTATTTGGCTAGCGAGGAAGCCAAGTTTGTAAGCGGCCATAATCTTGTTGTAGATGGAGGGTTCACTGTAGTGAACCATGATTGGGGTCTTTGCTAATATATATATAAAACCCCAACAAAAATAACACTGGTTTTGGAGGTGCTCTCTTGAAAAAATAAAAATATATATGGATATTGATATTGAGTAAAATTGTAATGGGTCTCTATTATGAACAGGTTTCCAATTATAGATAGATATATGAAGAGAATGAATATTTATTTTCAAATGGACAAAAGTATTTACTTTTCTTTTTCATGGCCCAATGCATCAATGAGCTTTTGAGCTATGATGAATGGATATCTAATTTTAGAGATCACTATGTCACCCAATATTTCCCTATGCAAGCCATGATTTTCTTAGGTTTATTGTAAAAGTAAATTGCATTTAACTGCTTAAGTTTACTTGGGCAGAATAGTTTATTAGTGCATTTAATCTTCCGGGTGGTTTTTTCCCGTGTAGGTAGTTTTCTTACTCGTCAGCATTTTCACGGCTTTAAAAACCTGTATAATATGTAAATTATGCATCTAATTTATTCACTCTTTATTTGGTGAAATAGCGATGCTTCTCTCTATTTTGTGAAGGTTATTTCTGCAGATGGTGATCTTGGGATCCACCAACATAGTATCAGAGCCAACCACTCTGCTCTCCTTCCTAAGAGTTTTCACCCGAATGCTTGAGATCATTTATTTACGCGGCATTTAAATTTCAAAGTTGTCTCATTTTCGATTTCTTGCTGTTCGAAGTTCGATTTTCATTTGAAGAGGTGAATTTTCTAATTTGTTGTGGCTGCCAATCTGTAGAGAGGGTGCATTTTTTATTTCATTGTCGATTGAGGCATTCTTTCTGGCATCTTTGTGTGGCGCGATTTTCATCACCTTGGCCACGATTCCTATGATTGCACCGTGAGATTTGGCTGCACAATTTTGGAGGTCATTGGATTTTTGTGGAGCACGTTTTTTAGAGGCATTGATTTTGACTGTGGAAGGCCACGATTTTTTCAGATACTCGCCTTTTTGCTGCTGGCACATCCTTTTGTGCATCCCGTTTTTCAGTCTGCAAGGAAGCCGCGATTTGGTGAAAAGGCGAGGAATTTTCGAGGAAGGTCATTCACAGACCGGTGCATTCTTCTGCATTGGAACCCGTTTCATTCCTTCTGGAGGCCACGTTTTGGTTGGAGGCTGCGTGTTTTTGTTGTCCGTGAAAACTTCTTAGTTTGAAGAGACGTTCTTTTTGCTGCCGTGATATTCCTGCTTTGAGGACTGTGATTCTTTTTTGAAGAGGCGTCACTTGAAATCATTTTCTCCAATTCGAAGGTAGTGGTTCTTGCATTGAGAGGCATTTCAAAACTGCAATAGCTATCATCTCATTGGCCGTTCTTTCTCAAGGGTTGTTGGTGATCAGTATTTTGTTGCCTTCATCACCCGACATCCATTTTCCTTTATTCACCGAGGCCTTTATTACTGGTGTTGGCTGTTTTTTTTTGCAGATTTGGTCTTCTGCTCGCATTTTGATTCAGCCGTCCCTACTGTCACTTTTTTGCCAATTGAATATCTTGGGTCTGAAGATAATTGATGCTGGCGAATCTTGTTTTTTCCAGCATGACAAAATCAACTATTCGTCGAAAAACATGTGCTATTTTTAGCTAGCTGTTTAGTTTTTAATCTAGTTTTCTTTTAATGCCTTGTTTTTTCTGCTTCTTTGAATAAAGCATGCGTTGCATGCTCAGTCTAGAAGATTTAGTTTTGTTTTGTTTTTCTGCCAATAAAGCATGCTTTGTATGCCCTGTTTTTGGGCAGTCATGCTTTGTTTTTAGTGGGTTCGAACTCTTGAACTCTTTTTATATGTTGCTTCTATATTGTTTCATAGAGGTGAAAAATCTGTATTTTTCTTTCTAACAGCAAGCAGCAATAAACTAAGAAAACTCTGTTTTGAAACAGAGCAGAATTCTGTCATATTTTTATGGTTCTGAAAATCATTGAATAATAATAATTCTTTGATGTATGTTGAAATGTTTTGAAGAGGACAGTAAACATTTTATTTTATCATTGTTTTTTAATTGCTGTTAGTTGTTTTCTTTCTGCTGTTCTATTAAGCTGAATCAGTTGGCATTAGAGGAGAGGCCTGTTTATTCAAAATCTACAATTGGTATCAGAGTAGGTATTTTGTTTTGGGTTTAAGATCTAGTTGTTCGAATTTCGCCAAAGATTATCATGTTGAATTCTAACAGCTTGCCCATTCCAGAATTTGATAGAAATAAGTATGATTATTGGTGTATAAAAATGATGACTTTTTTAATAGGAAAAGACTTGTGGGAGATTGTTGAATCAAGTTACCAAGAGCCAGCTGATTGGAATGCCCTCTCAGTCAATGAAAGAACAACAAGGAAGGAAGCTAAGAAGAAGAATTTTCAAGCATTGTTTCATATTCAAATAGTTCTAGACAAGAGTCTATTTCCAAGAATTGCAGGTGCAAAGACAGCTGAGGATGTTTGGAAGACTCTAAAAGAAGCTTACCAAGGCAGTGATCAAGTCCAAGTTGTTAAGTTACAGACATTGAAGAGAGAATTTGAGAATTTAAAGATGCAAGAAGTAGAAAGTGTGAGTGAGTATTGTGTTAGAGTAAAAGATGTGGTCAATAAGATGGCTACACTTGGAGAAACTGTGAACAAAGAGGTTCTAATAAAAAAGGTGTTGAGATCTCTCACACCAAGATGGAATCACGTCGCCATAATAATGGAAGAAAGCAAGGATTTGACAACCCTCCAATTCGATCACCTCGTTGGATCTTTGATCTCACATGAAGAAAGATTAAAAGATTATTTTGGAGAAAGTGTTGAGAAAGCCTTTTCCTCCAAAGTACAAATCACAAGGAATGAAGATGGCAGCAGTAGTAGCAAAAGCAATCAAAGCCAAAGTAAAGGTACAAATCAGTATAATTCAAGAGGTAGAGGCAGAGGTGGTTCAAGAGGAAGAGGTGGTTCAAGAGGCAGAGGTAGAGGAAGATTTGATAAAAGGAATGTTCAATGTTACCATTGTAATAGGTATGGACATTTTGAAAGAGAATGTAGATTAAAAGAAGTAAAAATGTTAATTATGCTCAAGAAAGTTATGAAAATCCTCCAAATAATTTATTCTTATCTTATTCTAAAAGTGAAAATACTAGTAAAGATGTTTGGTACCTAGATTCTGGATGCTCTAACCATATGTCAGGAAATGGGAAGTTGTTTTCAACAAAGGATGAAAGTTTCAAGTCAAAGATTCAGCTCGGTGATGATAAATCATTGGTGGTTGCTGCAAAAGGTGCTATGGAGGTCCACACAAAAGAAGGTATGAAGAGTGTTAAAGATATTTATTACACTCCTGAGTTAAAACATAATTTGTTAAGTGTTGGACAATTATGTGAGAAGAACTATAGAGTTGTCTTTGAAAATAAGAAATGTACAATTTTTTATAAGAGTCAGGGAAACAGAGTAGTCACAGTTGTTCCTATGACGAAAAATAGGATGTTTTGATTGAGATTTGGTGAACATAACAGCAGCCTTGCCAATATGGCATTTGAGGATACAAGTTGGCTATGGCATCTAAGGTATGGCCATTTAAACTTTCACAGTTTGAAGCTTTTGACCTCACAAGCATTAGTTGCTGGTTTGCCCAAGGTTGAAGAGCACAAGGAGGTTTGTGAAGGATGTGCTAAAGGAAAGCATGCAAGGGAAAGGTTTCCAAAAGGCACTGCATGGAGGGCCCATTACCCCCTTCAACTTGTTCATTCAGATATCTGTGGACCGATGCAAACAAAGAGTTTGGGTAAGTCATCATATTTTATCACTTTTATTGATGATTACTCACGAAAATGTTGGGTGTATTTTTTGAAGGCTAAGGATGAAGCCCTTGATACATTCAAGAGGTTTAAAGCACTTGTGGAAAATGAGAAAGGGTGCAAAATCAAATGTTTAAGAACTGATCGTGGAGGAGAATTTTGTTCAAGAGCCTTTCAAGATTATTGTGATATGAATGGCATCAAGAGGCAGCTCACCACTCCATACACACCTCAACAAAATGGGGTAGCTGAAAGGAAAAACCGCACTGTGGTAGAAATGGCAAGGAGCATGTTACAAACCAAGGGATTGAGTAACTCTTATTGGGGAGATGCAGTTGCTACAGCAGTGTATATTCTCAATCGAAGTCCCACTAGTGCACTTGAGAAGATGACTCCTTATGAAGCATGGTATGAGAAAAGGCCTAATGTTAATCATTTTAGAGTTTTTGGTTGTTTAGCTTATGTTCATGTACCTGATCAGAATAGACAAAAGTTAGATGCAAAAAGTGAGTCATGTATTTTTGTTGGGTATAGTGAGGAAAGCAAAGCTTATAGGTTATATAATCCTCTCACTAATAAGCTTATTGTTTCAAGAGATGTGATTTTTGATGAAGGGGGAGTTTATGGTCATCAAAAAGGCCAAATGGAGAAGTCAAAATCTGTTTTGAATGATGATATTGATCATGAGCAGCCCACTAATGTTGTTGTTCCAAGTGCTATAAATCCACCAAGCAGCCCCTCATCTAATTCTTCAAGTCCATCTTCAACTCCAAGTTCTAGAAGGAAGGTAAAAAGTTTGAGTGATATTTATCAAAGGAGTGCCAATCAAGCACATGAAGAAAATCCAATAGGTGAGACAGTTAATTTTGCTTTATTTACCAAGGCTGATTTTGAACCATCATGTTTTGAAGAAGCATGTACTAATGAGGTTTGGATGCAAGCAATGCAAGAAGAGATGGATTCCATTCATAGGAATGATACTTGGGAGCTTATAGAGCTTCCACATGACAAGAAGAAGATTGGCACCAAATGGATCTACAAGACTAAGCATAACAGTGATGGAAGTGTTGAAAGGCATAAGGCAAGATTAGTTGCTAAAGGCTTCACATAGAAGTATGGGATTGACTATGAAGAGACGTTTGCACCAGTTGCAAGACAAGAGACCATCAGAATGCCGATTTCATTAGCAGCTCAAAAGAATTGGAGCATACATCATATGGATGTGAAAAGTGCCTTCTTGAATGGGTACTTAGAAGAGGAAGTATATGTGGAATAGCCACAAGGTTTTCAAGTGGAAGGAAAAGAGAATCATGTCTACAAATTGAAGAAGGCTTTGTATGGCCTCAAGCAAGCACCAAGAGCATGGTATGCTAGGATTGATGGATACTTTCAGGAGAATGGCTTCAAGAGAAGTAAGAGTGAACCTACCCTTTACTACAAACAAGAAGGTAATGATATTCTTATTATAAGTTTGTATGTTGATGATTTGTTGTATATGGGTAGCAGTTCTAAGATGAAAGATGAGTTCAAAATTGCTATGATGAAAGAATTTGAAATGAAAGATATTGGTTTCATGAAATATTTTTTAGGAATGGAGGTTTATCAATGTAAAAATAAAATTTTCATTTTCCAAACCAAATATGCAAAAGATATGTTGAAGAAGTTTGACATGGTTGATTGTAAACCATACTCCACTCCAAGTGCTCATGGAGTTGTGTTGAGTAGGAATGATGGTGCTGAATTAGTTGATGAGACTGCTTACAGAAGTATTATTGGGAGTTTGATGTTTCTAACCCACACAAGGCCTGATATAGCATATTCAGTTTCACTTGTTTCAAGGTATATGACAAATCCATTAGAAATACACATGAAGGCAGCTAAGAGAATTTTGAGGTATGTGAAAGGTACTCTAAATTATGGTATTCATTACTACTCTTCTAAAAGATTCAATCTTGTTGGCTTTAGTGATTCAGATTGGGGAGGTAGTATGGATGATCGTAAGTCTACATCTGGAAATTGTTTCTCCTTTGGTACTGGTTTGATTACTTGGAGTTCCAAGAAGCAAAGCATGGTTGCGCTTTCATCCACAGAAGCAGAGTATGTCGCAGTCACCTCATCGGGTACACAAGCTCTTTGGCTTAGAAAATTTTTAGAAGAAATTGGAGAGAAGCAAATTCAACCTATAGTGGTTTATTGTGACAATGTAAGTGCCATCAAGTTAGCAAAGAATCTAGTTCATCACAGTAGAACAAAGCATTTTGATTTGAAGTATCACTTCATCTGTGATTTAGTACAGAAGAAGGAAGTTGAATTGAAACACATCAACACTCATGATCAGTTAGCAGACATCTTCACTAAAGCAGTTGCAAGAGATCAGTTTATGTTACTTTGAGATCAGATTGTGAGCCCTCTTAGCATCAAGGGGGAGTATGAAGATAATCGATGCTGGCGAATCTTGTTTTTTCTAGCATGAAAAAATCAACTATTCATGGAAAAACATGTGCTATTCTTAGCTAGCTATTTAGTTTTAAATCTAGTTTTCTTTTAATGCTTTGTTTTTTCTACTTCTTTGAATAAAGCATATGTTGCATGCTCAGTCTAGAAGATTTTGTTTTGTTTTGTTTTTCTGCCAATAAAGCATGCTTTGTATGCCCTGTTTTTGGGCAGTCATGCTCTGTTTTTAGTGGGTTCGAACTCTTTTTATATGTTGCTTCTATATTGTTTCATAGAGGTGAAAAATCTATATTTTTCTTTCTAACAGCAAGTAGCAATAAACTAAGAAAACTCTATTTTGAAACAGAGCAGAATTCTGTGATATTTTTATGGTTATGAAAATCATTGAATAATAATAATTCTTTGATGTATGTTGAGATGTTTTGAAGAGGAAAATAAACATTTTATTTTATCATTGTTTTTTATTGCTGTTAGTTGTTTTCATTTTGCTGTTCTATTAAGCTAAATCAGTTGGCATTAGAGGAGAGGCCTGTTTATTCAAAATCTACAGGGTCTTCCTTCGCTAGGGCACTTGTTTCGTCCATTGTACACTGGATCCTTAATTTGTAGAAGACTTTTCATTGGTAAAGCATTTATATTGGCATTTTTTTATAAAAGTTCAATAAAGGTTAGGCTCATCACATGGTTTCCAGCGAGGGCTATCAAATCCTTGACAAATTGGCATAGTTTTCCCATGATAGTTTCCTCTGCAAAACGTCAATTCACTGCTTGAGTTCTTGGGTGTTGATCACTTGTTACAAAGATCTTTTGTTTCGTTCGCTCTAGGCTACTATCAAATCAAGTGTTCGTGGTACAGTTGGCATCTAAATCCTCACAAGTTTTTGAATCGGTAAGTTTATTTATGTTAATTTCTATAACCCAGCAACAAATTAATTGATCAATAAATTCATAGAATATAATCAAATATCTGATTTATAACAATTAATACAACTGGGTTAATTAACAGTGGAAGCAAAAATAATAAGAAGCTAATCAGAAAAAAAAAACAATAACAGAATTACCTAGGAAACCCCAATGCAAGGAAAAACTTGCAAATGTTGGATCTTCTATTCAGCCTAACAACAAACTTTTCTTTCGAAAATACAATGAGTTTGCTACAACAATCTTACATTTATAGAGCCTAGCTGCTTCACTTAGCGTGCAAGGAAAGAATCTTTCCTTGCTTTCTTTGGCTTTAATTACACATAAAATCACTCTTGGATTTGTCTTATCCTCACAAACTCAGAAACATTCTATTAAAGAATAAAAATCCTACTGTTGCTAAAAATCTAACTCGAATTGTTTTAAAACATATCTAACTCGAGTTGCTTTAAAGTTATTTAAAACATATCCAATTCGAGTTGCTTTAAAACAACTCCACATCCCACCTTTCGAGCTATAAAAAGTCAACACTCCCTCTTAGCGAGGAAGGTGTTCTACACCACACCCAACTTGTCCTTGAAGAATTCAAACTTTCTCTTCATCAAGGCCTTCGTCAGGATATCTGCTATATGTTCGTCTGTAGGAATGTAAATGAGCTTCACTATCCCCTTCTCCACACAATCTTTGATGAAGTGGTACTTGATTTCAATGTGCTTTGACTTGTCATGAAACACTGGATTCTTAGAGAGTTTGATACAACTCTGATTATCATAGTAAATGACTATAGGATCAGACTCCTGATCAAAGAGCCTAGCTAGAATTTTTTGAAGCCAGATAGCCTCACCTATAGCCATATTGGCTGCCATATACTCGGCCTCTGCAGAACTCAGTGCAACTGACTTTTGTTTGCTGTTGTACCAAGAGACTGCTCTTGATCCCAAACTAAAACTACACCCTGAAGTGCTCTTTCGATCAGTTGTACTACCTACCCAATCTGCATTAGTAAACCCCTTGAGCTTCACTCCATCTTGCTGAACATACTTCAACCCATAATCAGCTGTGCCATGGAGATATCTCAAAACATGCTTTGCAGCTATCTAGTGCACACGTTTAGGTTCCACAATAAATTGATTAAGTGAGTTCACTACAAAACAAATGTCTAGCCTAGTGTTGACTAGATACATAAGAGAGCCTATCAATTCTCTGTATAAAGTCGGTTCCACTGCCTCTGATCTAGAAGCATCAATGTTCTTCTAATTGGTCACAACTGGCATTGACATAGGCTTACAATTCTCCATTCTGAATTACTTCAAAATATCAATTAAGTACTTCCCTTATCCAAGGAAGATCTTTCCCTCTTTTTTCCACAACTCCAATCCCAGAAAGTAGTGCATCAACTCCAAGTCCTTCATCTCAAACTCTCCTGCAAGATCTTGCTTGCAATGTGCTATGAGCTCTTCTGACCCTATGAGAAATAGGTCATCAACATATAACAACAATATGAGAAGTTCGCCCTTCAATTTCAAACATAGTACAAGTTTGGATCTGCCTCACTCTTGATGAAGCCCACACTCTGCAAGTAACTGTCAATACGTGAATACCACGCCTTGGGAGCCTGCTTGAGTCCATACAGTGCTCTTTTCAACCTGCATACATGAGAATCCCTCTCATGTGCTTCAAATCCTTCTGGCTGCTCTATGTAAATCTCTTCCTCAATCACTCCATTGAGGAAGGTTGTCTTTACATCCATCTGGTGAATCCTCAACTCATTTGTGTTGCTACAGAAATGATAGCTCTTATGGATGAGTACCTGGCTACTGGAGCGAAAGTCTCGTCATAGTTGACTCCTTCCTTCTGAGAAACCCCTTAGCCACAAACCAGGCTTTGAACTTCTCCACACTACCATCTGCAGCATGCTTAATCTTATACAACCATCTCGAGCCCACCACAGACTTATCTTCTGGTCTTGGTACTACCTCCCACACACTATTCTTCATGATGGAAGAATACTCTTCCACCATGGCATCCCTCCATACTTGGTGTTTGGATGCCTCTTGAAAGCTAGAAGGCTCTACTTCAATTAATTCACTCATAAGTGCCACATACTCAGAATAACATTTGAGAGCCCTTCTCTGTCTGACTGAATCTTGAGGATCACCTACATATTCTTGAGCCTCTCTCAGTGTCTGCTCTGCTGCCCTGTTTCTCCTCTTTTCTGTAATAGGAATCTGAGGTTGAGGAATTAATGATTCCTCCTTCTAATCACCCTACTCAGCCTACTCGCTCTGCTCTCTAGCTTGTGTGACTGAAGTTTGAGGAAATTGTGCTGCCTCAACTGTGGTTGATTGCTCACCCTCATTCATCAAGTTGCTAGATTTCTGAAGAGCCCTGTCTTCCTTCAACTTTACATTTCTGCAAACAACTATTTTCCTGAGAGTAGGAATGTAAACCCGATAAGCCTTAGAAGTTTCACTATACCCAACAAGGATACCCTTCTCTGCAGTAGGTTCCAACTTGGTTCTCTTCTCAACAGGAATATGACAATACACAAGGCATCCAAAGATGCAAATGTACCCCAAGTCTGGTTTCTTACTAGAGAATGCCTCTTCTAGATTCAACTTGCCCAACACTTTGTGAGGGATCCTATTATGCAAGTACACAGTTGTGTTGCAAACTTCTGCCCATAAGAACCAAGGCAGATCCTGATCATGAGGCATGGCCTTGGCTACTCCAACTATAGCCCTGTTCTTCCGTTCAACAACCCCATTCTATTGAGGGTTGTATGGAACTATCAACTCTTTCTTGATACCTTCCTGAGCACATAAATATTTGAAGGCATTCGAGGTATACTCGCCTCCATTATCAAACCTCAGTATCTTGATCTTCTTCCCAGTTTGGTTCTCCATGAGAGCCTTAAACTCTTTGAATCTACCAAAGACCTCATCTTTATTCTTCATGAAATATATCCATGTCTTCCTAGAGAAATCATCAATGAAGGTAACATAATACTCATATCCATTCAAGGATGTTATTGACATAGGTCCACACACATCTGAGTGTACGAGATCCAAAATCCCTTTAGATCTAGTGTCACTATTTGAAAAATTGGTCTTGGCATATTTCCCAAGTGCACAACCTTTGCATACTTCATGCGTTTCTGTTTTCATCTCAGGCATCCCTGTCACTATATCCTTAAGAATATTAAGTGCCCCATGGTGAAGGTGAGCCATCCTCCTATTCCACAATTCTCCTATCCCTTTACAACTACTAACCAATGCATTTGCTGGCTCAAACTGTAACCAAAACAAGCTGCCATGCTTGACTCCAATCACTTTTGCAACCTTGGAGTCTTTGGGACGAATATAGACTTTTCCCCTCTCAAAGGTCACGATGTAACCCTTGTCTTCCAAAGCAGAAACTGAGATTAAATTCTTTGTCATGCCAGGGACACACAACACATCCTCCACCAACAAAGGTTTGCCAGACTCCCTCTGAAACTTGACGGTGCCAATACCAGTTGCATGGTACTTGGCATTATCTCCAAGCTCAATATAGAAATCCAGCTTCTTCTCCTCCCACTTGGTGAAACATTCTCTGACTCCCGTCATGTGGCGAGAAGCCCCACTGTCAATATACCATACCCTATTGGCAATTGAGCTTGAGAGACAAGCAATGAGTGAAAACTCATTCTCAAATCGTGATGCAAACTCGTCCACCTCTACTGTAGCAACAACTTGCTTCTTCTGCTTGTCCTTATTTTTCTTATTCGGACATTGACTGGCATAGTGACCCATTTGATGGCAGCAAAAAACATTTTATTTTTCTCAGATCTTTCTTCTTCCCACTCTTGAAAGAAGAACCTTCTGATTGCTCTTTATTGGACTTATTCTTACCCTTGCTTGCAAGAGCAAGATTTTCTTTGTCTTGACCCTTCTTCATTTGATCTCCTTGATGAGCACCTTCATGGATCTTCTCCTGAACAAAATCATCCTAAAGTTTTGCCCAATCAGGTAGCCGATCTCTGCCGACAACACACTTGACAAACACATCCCAGTGCTTTGAAAAACCATTCAAGGCTATATGCACCAACTCATCTTCATTAATTGTCTCTCCAATAGTAGCAAGCTCATCCCTGACCTGTGTCAGCTTGGACAAGTAAGAGGTCACACTCTCACCTTTGCACACCTTGGTATTATGTAATTTTCCCTTGAGCATCATCTTACGACTTTGATAGTTGCTCTGATAAAGTTTTGTGAGCGTATCCCACATTTCCTTGGTAGTGTCTTTCCCCAATAAATGAGGAATTAAATGATCTCTTACTCCATCCAGGATAATCCTCTGAGCCTTGGCCTCTTTGAATTCATGCGAATCTAAGGCAATAGGATCATTTTTTGGTGGAGTCACTTTTGTGCTAGCATAGATCCACATACTGTTCTCCTAAAGAGAATAGATGTAATCCAAACCTTCCACTGCAAGAAGTTAGATGCACCCTCGAGCCTATCCTTGTATCGAACATTGGTTGCCATAGCCACAAAAAGAATTGGAGACAAAAATTTGATTTTTTTTCTTGAAATCTGCTTCACAAATCTTGGCTTTGTACTTAGATTTTAGTGCTCTGATACCATGTTAATTTCTATAACCCAGCAATAGATTAATTTCTCAATAAATTCACATAATATAATCAAATATCTGATTTATAACAATTAATACAATTGGGTTAATTAATAGTGGAAGAAAAAATAACAAGAAGCCGATCACAAAAAAACCAATAACACAGAATTACCGAGGAAACCCCAATGCAGGGAAAAACTTGTAAATGTTGGATCTTCTATTTAGCCTAATAGCAAACTTTTCTTTCGAAAATACAATATGAGTTTGCTACATCAATCTTACATTTATAGAGCCTAGCTTCTTTACTTAGTGTGCAAGGAAATAATCTTTCCTTGCTTTCTTTGGCTTTAACTACCCATAAAATCACTCTTAGATTTATCTTATCCTCACAAACTCGGAAACATTCTATTAAAGAATAAAAATCCTACTATTGCTAAAAATCCAAATCGAATTGTTTTAAAGCATATCTAACTCGAGTTGCTTTAAAGAGATTTAAAGCATATCCAACTCAAGTTGCTTTAAAACAACTCCACATCCCACTTTTCAAGCTACAAAAAATCAACAATTTATATAAAATTTTTGTTTATAAAAATTGTAGAGGTGGCCATACATTTTCAAACTTTATATTTTATAAAGTTTTTCACAAATATTTAGGGTTTCTGCATTGAAGGGGAAGTGGGCCCAAGTTGGATTTTTTGGGAATATTTATCCCACATTAGTAGCGTGAAATTATTTTTTTCTCTTTAAATAGAGTTGCAGTGGGTTTGTGGAGAGCTCATCGGAGTCGCTTGGTGAGCTGATTTGAGATCTGGCTTGGTAATTTGTTGTGAGAACCCGCAAGGTGTTTAATTTTTTTGCTCAATTTTTTTTCAGATTCTTAGCCCTTTTTTGCATTTTGGGAAGGCTTCATTTGCAACATTTGAGAGTTTCTAATTATTGTTGAAGGTTAATGTCTTTGTATTCTTGGAGATTTACCATAGTTGATTATGGGGTTTTCATTTCATCCTGTTGTGATTATGTTGAAAAGGGGAAACTATAAACAATGGAGAAATGGTATCATAAAACATCTCATATGGCTTCATTTGTTGCCACATTTATATAATCTTGTTCCCCTTATTGGTATTAATAGTAATAAATTTGCATGGAATTGCAAAAGGGATCATGTCCTAGGAGATATTGCAATGCATATTGATGATGCCACTTTGAATGCTATTGATCGTTTTGAGTCTCTTCATATCCTTTGGACTAAAATTTGGGAAATACATGGAGATCTTGATACTCAACTATTCCTAGATGATTCTTTTTTAAATTTTCTTGCGCCTCTTCATTTTTCAAACAAGATACCTTATGATTATGTTGATTTATGGAAAAATGGATATATGAATATCAGTCTTTCTCCAACAAATCACTTAACAATGTCCTAGGAGTCCCAATTGGATTGACTAACAACCTCACAAGGTGATTCAATTCACAATGAGGAGGACCTAGGAGGGGGTTATCTTAGCTTTAAAGGGGTTCACCACCAAATATAAACTTGGAAAAGAAAATGCTTGAAAACACAATGTGATATGCAAATGAATGCTAAATGACTTGGAGAGAAACAAAATGTAATAGAAAATTTTGAAACTAGAAATGTGCACCTGGGAAGTTTGGAGATGTTGTGAGGATTTTGGAAATTCAAAGAAGTTGCCAAAAGGTACTATGGAGGACTAAGACGCCCAGGATGGCATATTAGTCCTGCTAGTGTTTTTCAAGGCAGATGCATAATCTTTGGATATTGGAACTAGATCTGAAAGAATCTCTGAAAAATATGCTTGGGAGGACTAAGACACCCAAGGTGGCATATTAGTCCCATTCTTAATTTTTGGAATTTCTGAGTATGGTCCTGAAGCTTAAGATTTGAACTTCCTTTACAAATTCTTATAATCCGAACCTATAAAAAGACCTGCAAAATAAAGGAATTTGGATTGATTGTTTATGGGGGTTTTTCTTGATCAAACCCCTTGTTTAGTAATTAAACCTTCATGAAAAAGCATACATCTGAAAATGGAAATGTGTGTGTGCCTTAATCTTAACTGTGTCTAAGATTAGGCAAGCTAGAATATAAAGAAACCATATTCAAATGTGTTAGAATAAGACTTGTAAGACACAAATGTAAATGACCTATAAAGGAGATCTCTAATCACCCTAACAAGTCACAAACATGAAATGTACCTTCCTTAGGCAAAAAATATAGCAATAATGGAAGATGGAATCAATTAAGAAACAAGTCCTTAGGCTTGGATAAATGGCTAGTTTCATCTCCAACCTAGAATCTCTCATGATCCACAATAGGCACAAGTGATCCCACAAAGTTGGTTTACAATTTCTGGGAGATTCTAATTTTTGTTGAAATCACATATTTTTAGAAAATATAATGAGTTAAGCCTTAAAAAGTTTCATTTAAAGCATTGCAATTGAAGAGGATTTGATCAAACTACCTTATATCAAAACCCCTTGGATAGAATCCTGCTAGTTTTAAACCATACCTATAATAGAGTCTCCTTTACACTTATCAAATGCTGATAAAAAACCACTTTTGATTTACCCTTTGGGGGATCAAATGAATTCATTTAAAATTTATTTTTTGTAAGTATGTAGTCCTTATTATAAGCTTCCCAAAAAGTATAATTTTAAATAAATTTAATTTTATTATTATATTTATTTTTTATTTCTTGTGAATGTAGGTTTTTCACCAAAATCAAGCTCTATGTTTTGCACATGTGGAAAAATAGAAAATTATCAAAAAAATTTGAAAAATATGAGTGCACTAGATATTGAAGTCCTTGATCCAACAAAAAAAGGAATTTTGATACATACAAAAAAGTTGTGTTATACAGTCCTCCTATGTCTAAATTGTAATTGGTTTGACTTCAAACTTGATTAAGGAAAAAGTATTCAATAAAACACTATGAAACCAATTGGAAGCACTAGATATCATAGTTACAAATCTAAATTTGAAAAAAAAGAATTTTATCCTTCATGAAAAAAAGTTATGTGTTATACGGTGAGCGTCACTCCTTAAAAATGGTGTTTACTGAAAAAAACTAGTTTTCGAAGGAGATGGAAAACAAAATGCAATATCATCCCAAAAAATTTGAAAATATATATTTAGAATCTATAGAAAAAATGTCACAAATCCTAGTTTGCATTGTCTTCAAATTCCTCATAGTTTAGCCGCTATAAGTGCCCTAAAGTGAAGATTTGGTTAGAAAAAATTAGTTCGGTGTCCAGTTTGGCCAAAAATTGTGAACCAGTATTGTGGGATCACCCACACCATTACTAATCCTTGGCAATGCTAGATTTTGGCTTGAAAATAGACTTGAAAAAATTGTAAAAACACAATAGAAGGATGCTTCAAGACTCTAAAACTTCCTTCAACTTGCTCAACTTATCACTTGGTTGCTTCAACTTTTAGAATTAGGTAAAAATGGGGTGTGAATCTTACTTTTATAGGCATTCCTACCTAATAACCTAGTTATTAGATCCCAAAGGATGACAAAAGGTCAAATAAATTCAAATATTTTCATTTCCTACTTTTAATTCCTAAAAATAAATCCCCCAAAACTAAGATGCTCTAGGTGGATTCTTTGTCCCACAAGGCTTAATTTGCCAATTCAAAAGGTGGGTTACCAAGATTGATGGTTACTTATGGGTTTTGGTCAGTTTTAAAGTTGCAATATTCCTTGAGATGCACAAAAAGGGGTCTTAGGGTCCCATAATAAGTGACCTAAAGGGAAATTAATGCAAGGGGTGCTAAAATAGGTCCAAATTAAGTGTGAAAATACAAAGGTATGCATTTTTCTACACTACATTTAGCTCCCACTTTAGCGCCCATATGACACTATGTGCATATGCAACCTAAAGTACTTCAACAAGTAACTTTATAAAAGGATACTCATATGGATTCATTAGGGAAAATGAAGCCCCCATTGTAGTTACCTACAAAACCAAAATGTTAGGAACCGGATTTTGCATCACAGATTCATTAGTAGCTCAAAAGTAATCCTCTTATCTAGCTTTCCTGAAAAATTATATTCGAGGGTATATGTATGCCCCCCCTTGATTTTGCTTGCTATATGGAGGTGGAATCAAGGTACCAAATCAACCACATCAAACTAGAAAAGCCCATCATAGGGAATTTCCAAGTACCATGCCATGTGATGATAGGCATTTGATGAGAACGAGAGCAGAACCATGATTCCAACACAACAAATGACATCAAAAACAGAGTTTGCTAGCCCCAAATATGTTAACCTCTTTTCCTTTTTAACAAAAATGAATTAAAAGTGCATGTATAAAAAGATAAAGGAAAGGGTAAATCACATTCATTTCATTTTTTTACCTTTTGCAGAGTGAGCTTGGAGTAGAGTGAGCTACCATGTCAAGTAGACATCCATCCACCCATCCGCAAATCAAGATTTTATAGGAGGCAGTCACACAAGGCAAGCTACAACACACTGAGTGAATTTCACCTTCTCTGTACTTAGAAGTAATAAATTTTTAATGTTTTTATAAAAATTTCAAATGAATTTATAGGGTAGGGAAGGTTTTTCTTTCATTTTTTTAGGTTGTTGCAAAGTGTCCCACTTTGTTGTAAAGTGTCGTAGTTAAAGAATAAAGTGTCTAGAACCCTTAATTAAGATATTCTAGAATGACTTTAGCACACTTTTTGACCATTAAAGCACAAATTGAAGATTTTAAAATGTTTTTAAATGATATTTTGCTTCTTTTCTTATGGCAGACTGTACCTCAGTCACGCCAACACCTAGGTGGTTGGATGCTCATCCAAATTTGAGAGCTCTCTAATCAGCTAACTGAGGAGGACATTCAGATCCTCTAGTAGATAGGTCTTTACTAGGCCTATCTCATGTTGGCCATGCAGTACCATGACACCATGTTAATGGCACTAGCAGAGAGATGGGACGTAGACACCTGCACCTTCCACTTGTTAATAGGGGAGATGACAGTCACACTAGAGGATGTGCACTACATACTGCAAGTGCCCATCTAAGTAGAGAGGGTGTTCTTAGCATACGGCAGGAGTTTCGAGGAGATGTGGGAAGGACACTGTGTATTGCCGAGGAAAACTAGTCCATTGTAGGATCATGAGATTGTGCATCAAGCTTTCTTGGTTGTTGCATGCACACTCACCACTAGTGAGATGCATCCTAATTTTTATAGTAGCACTAGTACTAGTCCCCAATGGTTGTTGTGTACATCTGGAGTGGGGGCTAGTGCATATGATTAGAGACATGGAGCACTATTGTGTGGTCTTCACTTGGGACCGAAGCATACTAGAACACTTATACTATGATTTGGGTCAATTTACCAATGGAGAGATGCATAGCATGTTGCATTGTACCCTACTGTAGGCATGGATCTTAGAGCATATCACCTATACCTAGCCTATAGGATTTTTGATTTCCATAGCTCTATGGTATCCATGGGTTTTCAACTATCCCCTAAGATAGGCATGGCATCGCGGTGATGTGTTATTCTGGAGGGTGAGGTTTGATAGACTGAGTGAGGAGGATATCATATGGAGACCCTACCTTACATAGCTATTCTAGCCAGAAACGATACGATAGTTGAGATAGATGTAGAGAGATAGGCTATTAAATTAGGATGGCACAATCACATAGTAAGACCTTTTTATTATGATCGCATCATGAGGAAATTTGGATAGATACAAAGGAAACCACTGCTATTGGATTCATATAGACAGTTAGTATGGAGCACTCGTAGTCCTAGAGATCTTAAATGGCTGACAATAGACAATGTCATCCCGAGTGATGCAAAGAAAGAGGATATAGACATGCCCCTGGTCACTGACGCAGATGACATCAACATGATGCTAGAGTATGATGAGTGGTGGGAGGTCACGACTAAGAGCCATCTTTCCTATGGATTACCATATGGGCTTCACAGGACCTTTACCAGATTTAGGGGAGGAGGATAGGGAATTAGGCAAGAGGGTAGATCCGGTGGACCTATTCTCGGATGAGGATGGGGAGGAGATAGAGGAGGATGACGAGGATGATGAGGAGACAAAGGATGAGTAGAGCTAGCCCATGAGCGAGGACAATGATAAAGGCGGGGCTAGTCCTCTTAGACCCGAGTGGAGAGATATAGTTCCCACATGGGTTACGAGGTCACATTCTGCATGTGGTAGTGTCCAAGAGCATGGGGAGAGTACCAAGGCATTTGAGATTCCTACTAATCATTAGGCAGACCCAAGTGATGATATTATTATATTATGTTTTATGTTTTAATGTATATCATGCTTGTATATATGGATTCATTATGATGACAGATATTGATTATTCTTATGATTTCTATCTTGTAGGGCCCGTGATAGAGTCTAGGGACCTATTCCAATGTGAAATTGCAACAATAGTGACACCCCTTCCTACACATGAGGCTATAGCCATAAATTACATGCCCCCACCATTCGTAGTAGAGCACATGGACATATTCAAGCCTTATGTGAGGCTCAGGGGAGCATATGTTGGCATATCCAAACACGCCAAGCATTCTGAGGGTCAGGTATCAACATTGGTAGTGGATTCAGAGGAGGCTCAAGAAGCTCAAAGATCTGACAGAGAAGTCATATTATAGTCAAATGTCGAGTGACTTCAGAGATAGGTTGTGACGATCTAGGCTGATAGAGACCGTGTTAAGTGAGAGTGAGTGGAGGCACCGATACACGAGGGTGAGCTACATGGGTCACTACGGACTATGTAGGAGATGACCAGCATGAGCAGATCTATCTCATACACCAACATCTCCCGATGGGTGTGGAAACAACATCCAGATTGAACCGTTGATTTTTGGTTCCTATGACTTCTCTTGCTCTTCTAGGTTTTTTCACCTAAAAGGAGAGAGATAGGACCAAAAATGCTAAGGGTTCATTCAAATTATGCTATGTATGATGTTTTCTAAGCTAAATGAAGTAACCTAAATGCAATTAAATGGTTTAGAAAGCCGAAATATGAATAAAAAACTAAGATTTAAACTATGTTTGAAAAAATGCTTTGATATGCAAACAATGAACTAAATGAAGAAATAATGTAGAACAAAAATAAATAGGATGAAACAAAGTGCACCTGGGAAATGTTTGATGAATCTGGAATATTCTGAATGTTGATTGAAATTACTAAAATTTCATAGTGGGACTCATTCACCCAGGGTGGCAAATCAGTCCACCTACTGGTGAAAAAGTGTTAGGAATTGGTTTCTGACTGTTGGGATCCATAATCTAAAAAAAATTCAGATTTCCAGTCCTAAGGTGGGACTTATTCGCCACTGGTGGTGAATCAATCATCTCCCAAAATTCTAAAAAAATAGGAGACAACTCTGCAACACCAGATCTGGAAATCTTTGATTGTCGAGTTGTCAACGTGAATTATGCAGGAAACAAAAAGAAAACCTTCTCCAAGCTTGAAATATGAATGAGTTGACTTGAATCACCTAGTTGACTTGTTTACCAATCTTCAACACCCAAAATCTTGTTAAATCTGCACACAAAAATCTACAAACACACATGCAATAGGGGAATAATGGTTGCGGGTTAGCAAATAGGGGTTTTCCTTGGTCAAACCTCACTTTTGGTAATCAAACCCTTAATGAAACAATGAAATGAAAGAGAATGATAAACTAATAACATGCAATTTCTATTAACTTACCAAACCCTTGATAATGCAAATTTGAAGTAATGCCAATGGATGCTCCAAAGTGCTTAAGTATTGCTTGAATTGATGTTGTAAGATGCTTTAATGCTTGAGATGATGTATGAATGAATGTTTGAATGAATGAGATTGTAGGAGATGTAAAATGAGGTGAAAATCGCTTATTTATACAATCTTGTTCCTTAGTTACCTATTCATACCTCATCATAGGCCGACATCAAGTGGTTTTGAATAAAAACCCAAAAGAAAATTTTAAATTTTTTGAATTTTGGGCCAAAGGGGGACTCATTCGCCATCTATAGTGAATGGGTCACACCTAGGACTTGAAAATGGGTGTCAATAATTAAGTTGCATTTAATGTTTTTTGTCAGGTTAACATTCAAAAATACACTTAATTAAGACATATGAGGGCATAAAGGGACCAAATAAAGCATGAGAAAGGGATAAATAGTGAAGTTATTCCTAGAAATGCATGAAATCTTGTTACAAGACTTTACAACACTTCAAAATAAGACATTATTAATTATGAAAAGGTCATTTTTAAGTCAATTGTACTAAATAGAGTCTTGAAGAATGTAGAAATGTCTTACAACACTTCATAACACCTTCACAAGACGTCGTTATTTGAATTTTAGTACCTAAGTATTCATGCTCAAGCCATGTTACAACATGAAATCAGATCAAAATAGATCAAACGCCATGAAACAAGACCTAAAAGGCCATGAAAATGATAAGGGGCCATTTTTCTATAATACGTTTAGCCCCAACTTTAGTGAGAGGATGAACCTGCTTCAAACTCACACTAAAGTAGCCATGAACATCAAGAAGAGTGTTCAAATGTACTTACATTTGCAAGATGGAATGACAACAATCAAGAGGGATGATCAAGCCCCCAGGATGAAGATCCCATGGCAAACTAAGCATAAGAACAAAGGAACACACAAGTGTTGAAATGAATCAGATGAAGCTTCAAGTGTTAATCTAAGTAGTTGTGGATTAGATCTAGGCTAAAGGAGAATATATACTCACTCTGGGGTGACAGAACACATAATGATTTGCTGGGTGAGAAGGCCCAAATGTACTCACTTTGGAGCCATGGAACTTCTAGTCATCTACGGGGTGAGAAAGCCCAAAAAGGTAAGATACATAGGCTAGTTGGTATGCACTCACAAACAAAAAGGTGGCTATGGGGAAAATTCATGCCACTAGGTGGGCTTCCCACTCAACCATATCAAAGTTATGCCTCCTGATAACTTTAACAAGGCGTTGCAAGAAAAAATGTCATG
Source organism: Sequoia sempervirens (assembly GCA_007258455.2). Classification (NCBI taxonomy): domain Eukaryota; kingdom Viridiplantae; phylum Streptophyta; class Pinopsida; order Cupressales; family Cupressaceae; genus Sequoia; species Sequoia sempervirens. The sequence continues at coordinate 34,024,829 of VDFB02000003.1, read as the reverse complement.
AACAAAAAGAAAGGTGCCAGAATCATGCAAGTTGCATTATGCAAGGTGGCAAAAGATGCAAAATGCAAAAATGTAAAATGTGAAGGATGTTTGAAGGAGTCTTGTTAAATTCATGCAAGGTCAGTTAGTTAGGGAACATTGTGTCTAATGTCTCCAAAAGAGGACCAATCAAAGAATAGCATATTCACAACTTAGGGGATGTAGCGTGTCACATCAGGCCACCAAGAGGAATGTAATATGCTGAGATAGATCTCAATTATGAAGGACATCACACCCAATGTCATCCACAAAGTGACGAATGCATCACATTAATGAAAAGGCTACACTAGGAACCAAGAGTGCAAATGAATTAATGGTAATGTATGCCCCCCACTTTAAATGAATTGTGACACACTGTTCTATAAGCAATTACTTTAAAGTAGCGAAGGAAAGAAAAAGAAAAAAGAAAACAAGACATGAGAGCCAACTTGGAAATCGCTATGCCAAGTCATATGTTTCAAAGTTAGGCTGCGTCATGTCAAGGAAAATGAAAGACAAAATAAAAGTGAGTTACCCCCAGAAAAGAAACCACATCAAACACATAAGGGATCTATGGATTTGGGCTCATTATGTTCATTGCTGTAATGTGTTTATGAAAGAGCTCAGAACTATCATCATTCCCCAAAGCACATAGAACTAGAAGAATGACACAAAGAGAGCGAAAACAAAAGAAAAAGAAGGTTCATTATGGGTCAACATGGAAGAGACATTATGATCTCGACACTTTGCATTGTCCCCAAAATGAAAACACAAGCGAAAAGAAAGAAAACAAAAAGGAAAAAGAAAATGAAAAAGATTTTGGGTCAACATAAAGGAGACCTTGCAGTCTCAATGCCTTGCGTCATCCCCGAAAGGAAAACACAAGAAAAAGAAAAAGTAAAAAGAAAAAGGACTGATTGGTTCAACATGGAAGAGACATATAGGGCATCTCTATGCTTTGCATCATCCCCAAAAGGAGAATGCAAAACAAAAGAAAAAAAGACAAGGACCTTTTGGGTCAACATGGAAGAGACATAGGGAGTCTCTATGCTTTGCATCATCCCCAAAAGGAGAACACAAAACAAAAGCAAAAAATACAAGGATGCACAACATATAGAAGAATAGAGAGACAAATAGAAGAAGTGTACAAAGAGAGAGAACATCAAATGCACAATACGAGGGAACATGATACACACATGGAAAGGTAAATGAAAAGGAACAAGTAATGCAAATGTAAGTCAACCATTAACTAAGTTATTGGTTTCTCAATCTTAAATGTTTAAGCGGAAAGGGAATAACATGGTTAAGAGACAAATGCAAATGCATTACAAGGTCAAGGCTAACAACTTCTTACCCCCCACAAAGTGTAAAGGAAAGAATGAGCCAAGGTGGCTAATGGGAAAGGATCACGCAATAGTGAGAATAAAGAATTCTACAACTATGACATCATGAAGGGGTTGAGATTGTGTTTAAGGTATGTTGGGGAAACAATTGGTATCAGTGAAGTGATATGGGATCCATCAATGTCCAACATTCTTCTGTTTGATGTCCAAGAATACGATGATATTTGCAAAATGGTATGTTAGAGTCTTTTAGACGAATAAACAACATATTCATAGGTGGTAAAAGTATAAGACTTTTGTTTAAAATCAATTGAAGTCTCCTTTCACATTCAGGTGGAGGATGTGTAGGAAACTTGATATTCTTCAATTTCTAAGGTTGTTTTCATTTGCTAGATTCTCCTTGTTCATGAATAGGAGGGGGAGGACCCATGGGGATCGTAACATCCTTGTCATTAGAAGGAGAGAATGGTTTTTCACATGGAAGGAGAATGTTTAAGTCGGGAGGAGCATCCAAGATCACTGTACCAGCATCCCGAAGTCTCCTAGGTGGAGAAGGATGTCTAATAGGATGAGAAGGATCTTGATATCCTAATCCTATTGTGTGTGCATCGATTGACTATTGTTCGAGAAGTTGATGGATGTCATGTTCATGTTTTGTGTCACAACCTTATTTACTTAAGATGGTGAAGCCTTTACCATATGTTTCTGCAAGGTTTATAGGAGTTTTTGTGACTTGGTGATAGTAAAAGGGTTGTGAGTGTGGTTGGTTAGAGGAACTAGGTCCACTTGAGAGAGGAAGATTAGGTCCTACATTAATTTCAGGATGTAAATATACAAAGTGATTAGGAGGTGCAATAGTAGGAAGATCTTGTGACTTCTTGGATGGATAAAAGGTTGCATTGGCTTCGAGGTTATCAAGGAAATCATTGTGGAACTTGTTCATGCTATCATCGTCTTCTCCAATGATGTTTGCATCATGAGGAGGAAAATCATGAGGAGTTGAAGGAGCATGTGTGAGTTCAAGATCATTAGGGTCACAACCAAAGGCACAATTTGACATGTCTACCAATGATTTTAATGAATTCCAAAATTTATTGAAAGAAAATTCCATGATGGAAGTAAACAAAGATGAAGTAAATGATGGAAAATAGAGATTCTAAGAATTAGAACAGAATGCAAGAATAGAAAACTGTAATGCAGGAAAAGGCCAGAAAGATGATAGAAATTGTATTTAAAAAGTGTAGAGGAACTGATTCGCCCAAGGTGGCGAATGAGTCCCAATATAATGTTTTTGTGTGTTTTTCAGAAATTTTAATGTGATTTTCATGCTCTATAGAATGCAATCAAGGATGCAGAATGCAGATTTTTAGTTTTTTTTAATGAGATGCAATGCAAGAATGAAATCAAAATGAAGCTTTCACTACTGCAATATGAAAAGTCCTAGAATGCAAAAAAAAAACAATGTCCTAATCGAATGTTGATGTAAATATAAACTAAGATGCAATATGCAAATGAAATTAGAAATAAAATATGTTCAAAAGTCGGGTTCACCAAAATGAACCGTTGATTTTTGGTTCCTATGACTTCTCTTACTCTTTTAGGGTTTTTCACCTAAAAGGAGAGATAGATAGGACCAAAAATGCTAAGGGTTCATTCAAATGTTATCGATGATGTTTTCTAAGCTAAATGAAGTAAACTATATGCAATTAAATGGTTTAGAAAGTTGAAATATGAATGCAAAACTAAGATTTAAACTATGTTTGAAAACATGTTGTGATATGCAAACAATGAACTAAATGAAGAAATAATGTAGAAAGAAAGAAATAGGATGAAACAGAGTGCACCTGGGCAATGTTTGATGAATCTAGAATGTTGCGAATGCTGACTTAAATTATTGAAATTTCATAGTGGGACTCATTCGCCCAAGGTGGTGAATTAAACCACCTATTGGTGAAAAAGTGTTAGAAACTAGTTTCTGACTATCAGGATTTGGAATCTGACAAAATTCAGATTTTTAGTCCTAAGGTGGGACTCATTTGCCACTAGTGGCGAATTAGTCCTCTCTCAAAATTTTGAAAAATTAGGAGACAACTCTACAAGACCAGATCTAGAAATCTTTGAATGTCAGGTTATCGAAGTCAATTATGCAGGAAACAAATAGAAAACCTTCTCTGATCTTGAAATATGAAGGAGTTGATTTGAAGAACCTAGTTGACCTTTTTTCCAATCTTCAACACCAAAATCCTTGTTAAATCTGCACACAAAAATCTACAAACACACATGCAATAGGGTAAAAATGGTTGAGGGTTATCAAATAGGGGTTTGCCTTGGTCAAACCCCACTTTTGGTAATCAAACCCTTAATGAAACAATGAAATGAAAGAGAATGATAAACTAATAATATGCAATTACTATCAACTTACCAAACCCTTGATAATGCAAATATGAAGTAATGTCAATTGATGCTCCAAAGTGCTTAAGTATTGCTTGAATTGATGTTGTAAGATGATTGAATGCTTGAGATGATGTATGAATGAATGCTTGAATGTATGAGATTGTAGGAGATGTGAAATTAGGTGAAAATCACTTATTTATACAATCTTTTGCCTTAGTTACCCATTCATACCTCATCACAGGCTGACATCAAGTTTATTTGAATAAAAACTAGAAAGGAAATTTTAAATTTTTTGAATTTTGGGCCAAAGGGGGACTCATTCACCACCCATGGCGAATGGATCCCACCTAGGACCTAAAAATGGGTGTCAGGAATTAAGTTGCATTTAATGTTGTTTATCGGGTTAACATTCAAAAATACACTTAATTAAAACATATGAGGGCATAAAAAGACCAAATAAAGCATGACAAAGGGATAAATAGTGAAGTTATGCCTAGAAAAGAGTGAAATCTTGTTACAAAAATTTACAACACTTCAAAATAGGACTTGATTAATGACGAAAAGGTGATTTTTAGGTGAATTGTAATAAATAGATTCTAGAAGAATGTAGAAATGTCTTACAACACTTCACAACACCTTCACAAGATGTCATTATTTGAATTTTAGTACCTAAATATGCATGTTCAAGCCATGTCACAACATGAACTCAGAGCAAAATAGATCAAACACCATGAAACAAGACCTAAAAGGCCATGAAAATGACAAAGGGCCATTTTTCTATGGCACACAGATCAATCTAACAACCATAGACCATAGTGACACTATACTATTGATGAGATGTATTAAATTTTTTTATATATATAAGCATGCATGGATTTTATGTTTATGTGTTAGATGGCAATGGGATTTATTAAATAATCTATATTCGACTATTCAATAAATATATCCATGATCTCACATGTCTTTTCTTTATGTTTTCTTATATGATGCAGTATGTTATGCTAAACTAAATGTACTTATGATTTAATTGTAAAACATTAAATACCAATAAGGATTTAGCATAACATAACATACACCATAAGGTCTGAATAACATGATACCTAAAGTGAGAGTCCAAAACCACATTGGACCCAACTACCACATAATTCAAGACACAAAAGAAACCATGGCAGGAATGAAGCAAACACGAGAGATAATGGCATACTATCCATTAACTCTAACATCGCTACTTTAAAAACTCACACTATTCAGAAAGAATAGACATAGTACTGATGCAAATGCATGGCATTAATAGGTTCTCAAAGAGGTGTGTTATCCATTTAAGATATTAGGTATGCTCTAGACCCATATCTTTCTTGAACTATATAAGGTCCTAATCAGTTAGGACTAAACTTCCTTTCTCTATCGTGTTGGCATTGACATTTCATTGATTTTTGTATAGCTCCAAATCACCCTTGTTAAATGAATGAGGGATGACATGATCATTATAACTTTGTTGCATTTTCTTATGATAGGCTTGAATATGTTTGAGGGCGTTGATGTTCCTTTCATTGAGCATTTCAAGTTGGTGTAATCGTTCTTCTTTATAAGTATTATCATCAATTAGCCCTTGAGGAGAGATCTTTATGGAGGGAATCTCTAAATCTAGGGGAATTATTTCCTTAGCACCATAAACAAGGTAATAAGGTGTGTTTCCTATTGAAATTATGATACTAGTACGATAAGCCCATAATGCAAATGTTAATTTTGTATTTCAGTCTTTGTTATGTTTGTTCACTATCTTTCTTAGGATTTGCTCAAGATTTTTGTTAGTTGATTTAGCTTTTCCATTGGATTGTGGGTAGTAAGACATTGAGAACCAATATTGTACATTAAATGTTTCTAAGAACTTCTTCACATCATTGGGTATGTGTATGATCATCATGCCAAAAATAGGCCCTTAAGTGGAGATAAAATTCAGAAAAATCAAAGTTAGGAAACTTGACGTAAAAATTTGAATAAGTTATCTATATTATTTCAAAAATATGTGAGAATAGAATATGTAGAAAATTGAATATAGTTTCTAAACTACTAGGTTTATTTAAAAAAAATCTATTTGGTGAAAATTTGAAATTTCAATGCGTTAAATTTGGGAAAAAATAAGTAGGTGTCTATCCGACCCTAACCACAATAAAATGATAATATTTTTTATAAGATTTTAGATATAAGTAGAGGACTCATGTCTCGATGTGATGCATAATTTTTGTAACTTTTTCCAAGTAAATAATTAATTATGATTTTTTTATTACAACTTTTAAAAATATAAAAACTCGTATGTCTGACCACCTTAACTTGGTCAAAACTTTGTGAAATTCATTTTTTTTCAATCCTATAGTATACGAAGCATAAATGTTTTGGATTCAAAAAATGTGATACTGTTTGAAAGCTATAGATGTTTTCAATCAACCTATCAATCAGTACTTTAGTCATAATTCAAATAGAAATGGAATAATAATTATTTATTAAATTCAAAGTAAAGTATAATTTATATTGGTGAAAAGCTAAGAATCTCCTTTCAAAACCCTTTTCATTTCATCAATTTTGGGTAAAAAAAAATTGTTAGACACATAGCCTACACTTACCCATCATATCGCCACTTTTTGGCCCGTCATGGTCCTGCAAATACCCCATTATTCTTAAATGGTGTTCCATTGTCTGAAACTAATGTGGAAGGAAGTCCAAAGTGAGCAATAATGTGTTCCAATATGAATGATATATCACATCAACTATTGTTGAACAGAAGGGGATAGTTTCTACCCATTTTATGAAATAATATATTGTCATGATTATAAATGTATGCCTTTCAGATGACGGTGGAGATATTTTTCCAATAATATCCAAACCCCATACTAAGAATAGCCAAGTAGGAACTTGTGTGTGAAGCTTAGAGGCAAGAGTGTGAATTAATTTTTGATGTTCTTGAAACTTGTGACATTTCATAACGTATTCAAAGAAATCCTTTTCCATATTCTTCCACTAATATCCTATGCAGAGTAACTTTTGAACTAATGATCTTCCTCTGAAATGCCCCCCACAAGCACCTGCATGAGCTTGTTCAAGTGCTATAGGGATTTTAGTTTGTTTAAGACACCTATGTAAGGGGCCATCAAAGGACTACTTATATAAGATGTCTGCTAGGATGATATATCTAGATGCAAATTTTCGAAGACAAGAGTGAGTGTTTTTATTTGTTGGCTCGAGAAAGGTACCATTTTTCAAATAATTGAATATCATTTCATACCATTCACTCGAGTTTTCGATTGTTGTTGCGAACACTTCATCTGCTTTATCATCAATCGATGGTTTCATAACTGTATGCACAATGAAAGTGAAGTCTTTTGAAGGATCTTGAGGGTAAATAAGAGAAGATGCACTTACCATTTCATCCATGTGACGATTATCTTTTTGAGTGATGTTATTAATGGTGAAGGATTCAAACTTCTTAACAGTTTCATTATGAGATCTTTGTATTTTACTAATTTGTCATGTTTTGTTTGATATGTTTTGTTTATTTGCTTGATGACTAATTGTGAGTCACCAAATATCTTAATGTTTCTAGCGCCCATAACTAGTGTGGCATGCAAACCAGCGATTAACGCTTCGTATTCAATGATGTTATTTGTACATAGGAAATTCAATCGGTATGATAAGGGAATGGGCTCTTTTGCAAGACGTTTTATTATAACCCCCATGTCATAGCTGGTTCTGCACTTAGATCCATCAAAATACAACTCCCATGTATCTTCTTCGATTGTTAACACATTATCATCAAGGAAAGAATCATTTCCAAGTAATGCTAAAGGAGGAGCATCAACTAACTAGTCAGTCAAGAATTGTCCCTTAATTGCTTTTTGTGAAACAAATTTAAGGTCAAACACAGTCAACCACATTACCCACTTAGCTAAGTTTCTAGATAATTTTTTTTTAGTGAATAGGTGTTTTAAAAGATCAAACTTCATCATTACTTGTATTTCGGCATTCAATAAGTAATGGCACAACTTACTGGTAGTGAATACAAGAGCCAAACATTGTTTTTGTATTGTTGTGTATCATTTCTCATAATCAATAAATGTTCGACTAATTATGTAATAAATAGGATGTTATTTACCTTTGTCTTGTTGAGCCAACAATGTTGCAAGAGCATGGGTTGAATCTAATGTGTAAAGAATGAATGGTTTGGTTTGTATAGTGGGTTGTAAAATAGGTGGAGTGACAAGATAATCTTTCAAACTCTCAAAATCCTATTTACAATCTCGTTCTAGTCAAAGTGTATTCCTTTTTTGAGAAGATGTGTAAATGGTAATGTTTGATCTGCTAAAAATGCTACAAATCTTTGAATGGCTTGAATCCTTCCTTGTAAAGTACAAAATTGAGAGATATTTCTAAGAGGTGACATGTTAACTATAGCATGTCAATTTTCTTTGTATCCACCTCGATGCCTATGTGAGATACGATAAAACCTAAAATTTTACCACTATCTACACCAAAGAAACACTTTTCGGATTCAATCTCATCTTGCATTTTCAAATTCGCTCAAAGATCTTCCAAAGAAAATTCACATTATCTTGTCATGTTAAAAATTTAGCAAGAATATCATCAACATAATCTTCTAAGATTTTGTGCATGTAATCATGGAATATCAGTGTCATAGCTTGTTGATATATTTTGCCTATATTTTTCAATCCCAAATGTATCATAACCCAACAAAATGTTCTCCAAATAGTTGTAAACGTTGTTTTGGACTGATCTTGAGGGTTGATGAAAATTTGATTGTACCCAGAAAATCCATCCATGAATGACAACAAAGCATGTTCCACAGTCGAATCTACTATCATGTCAATATTAGGAAGAGGAAAGTCATCTTTTAAAGATGCTTTATTCAGATCACGAAAGTCTGTACACATCCTAATACAATTGTTAGGTTTTGCAACTATGAGAATGTTTGAGATCTAAGGAGAATAGTCTATAGGTCTTATGAATCCAGCCTCAAGGATTTTTTTTATTTCATCCTTAACTAGCAAGGCTATTTTAGGGTTCATTTTTTGAATCTTCTATCTAATAGGCTTGGAATTTTCAGTGAGGACTATGTTGTGTGTTACAATCTTAGGGTCAATTCCCAGCATATCGGAATAAGTCCAAGCAAAGAGTTCAAGAAAGTCATGAAACAGGATTGCAGTATCTTCTTGTTCATCATCATCAAAGAATTTTCCTATCTTAATGACTTTCTCTTTATCATTGATGTCCATTGCTATTTCTATTGTATCCCCTACAGGAAGTGCATTAGATCTCAGAAATTCTAGATTGTATTCTTCACTATGCATGTCTATCTCACTGTTCTCTTTTTCTTCATCTATTTGTTTGGTACTTATCATAGCACAAGTAACTTTGTTCTTGTGAGGAGTAGATGGTTTATCATAAACTTTGATCCTTTGTTTCAAGGCTTCATCATTTTCAAAGTACTCCCATGATGGCGATAGCTCTGTATCAAGTAATTCAGGATGTTTCAAAGTGAGATTAATTTTTGGTTTGTACGTAATGGTGTTGATGTTTATTGAAAGTCTTTTCTTGGTTTATGTTATCTTAGAAGGATAGTACCCCAAACCATTTTTTGTCTCTTGTGTGTTAGGTTCTATAGGGACATGAATTCCTTTCTCTTTCTTTCCACATCCTTTTCCACTATAACCTATTTTTTCCATAATTTCATAACCTCTCCCATAAAGTTGTTCCATTGCTTTTGGGTTTGGTGGTTGTTGATAGTCTATCTCATCAAAATTTGTTCTATAGTTGGTGTCTTGTTCAGGAGTGGATTTTAGTGAGTTTTATCCCAAATTCTGTGTTGACATGACCATTGGTTGCTTTTTTTTTTCATCTTCTTTCCTTGTGATTATATATTCCCCCATGAATGAAGGTGTAAACTCCAAGGAACCCCAATCATCATCTATTAATTTTGACATTGTTTCCATCTCTTGTGTTTCCTCTATAATAGGCTCTACTTTTTATGTTGGAATTAATGTTTTCAGAGGACTACTAGTTCCCTTTTCAATTTGCAAGCAACTTTCAGGCTCGGGGTCCATTTCAATTTGGTATACCTTATTCTTGTAAATATAATTCATGATACGATGAAGAGTTGAAGGCACCACATGCATCTTATGAATCCATGGTCTTCCTTGAAGAAGATTGTATGAAAGTTTATGAGGCATAACATGGATAAAATTTTGTAAGGTAGCCTTTCCAACTGAAATGGGCAAGGTAATCACACCGAGTGGTTGCTTCACTATATTGTTAAATCCTTGAATTGATAGGGAATCTGGCTTTATTTGTGATTTATCTACTTCCAACTTATCTAAAAGATTTACATTGCACACATTTAGAATTGAGCCATTATCAACAAGGGTTGTTTTTATTCCCTTGGTGTTGTATCTGGCTATTATCATGAATGCATCATATCTCTTTCACATTTCCAAGGGAGGGAGCTCATGTTAGTGAAAGGTAATGTCTACATTAACTATATTCATTCCTTGTATTAGAGCTACCACATTGTTTGCATTTGTATTAGGAGAAACCACAACATGTTGCAAAGCCATTTGAAGCATGGTGTGGTAACTAGGTGAAGCTTGAATAAGATCCCATAAGTAAATCTTAGCTAGAGTATTCTTAAGTTGTTCAACAAGATCATACTCCTTTCCACTATGTGATGGTAAACATGGAGCACTAGGCAACATAGGATTCAGTAATGGTAACAAAATAGGATTAGGTTGAGGTTGTCTGTTATTCCTTGTGTTGTATGTATGAGCAATAGTGTTATAATTTGGTTGTTGTGATGCATTCTTTTTAGGTGCATCAAGGACAAGGATAGGTTTGTTTGAAGGTTGAGGTTTTTTTAAGGTAGATAAAGGATAAGTTGAGGTTGAATAGTTCATTTACTTCATTTTTCTTAGATTTAGTTGAACAAGCCTTAGTGGATGAACATTGTGAGAGGAATTCCTCAATGGCTTCATCTAACATGCCAAAGTGATCATGACTAAAAGGCTTGTGTTTGTTAATAAGTTGAGGCTGGATAATGTTTAATTCACTTTGATTAGGTTTGTTTGAACAAGCCTTAGTGGGTGAACCCTGTGAGGTGAAGTCCTCAAGGGCTTCATCTAATATATCAAGGTCATCATGACTAAAAGGATTGAGGTTTAGGCTAACTTTGAAAAAGGGCATTCACATGCATAAGTAATCATATCTCTATGCATGTTTAAGTTTAATGTTTTTAGTTTTATGTTTTGATTTTCTAACCTTCATGGATTCTACAACAAATTATATTGAAATCTAACAAGCTACCTTTATCAATAAAATGTAAACATAAACTATGAATTTAATGCATAAAACAATAAATTGGTAAACTGAAACAACAATCTAACTACAACAAACATAAGCACAAAAATGCATTGTTTAACCCTAGAAATTGTAACCTCAAGTTGCATAGGGACTAAGACGCCAAGAAGGGCATCTTGGTCCTCCTGATGAAATTCAAATCTTCTAGTCACTAGAATAGATAGCATAGAACTCATACAAGATTCTGGACCAAAAACCCTAAGAGGGACTAAGATGCCAGTAAGGACGTTTTAGTCCCAGTAAAGGTTTTTTTTAGAAAAACAAAAAGAACTGAGTTAAAAAAAATGTTCCCAAATTGCCTACCTAGGGACCCAATGTTTGGAAATAGGAAATTGTGCAAATGGATGTAAAGAAAAGCAACTAATAACAAGCAATTGAATGCAACAAGAATGTTTGTAAATTCAATGAAGATGAAGAACAATGCACTTTTTTCATTTTTTCAATGAAATGAAATGATGTAACAAAGTAAAGATGCAACCTATATGTATTTTCACTAATGAAAATATAGGAAAACTTAAATGCAATTTCACTAATGCAAAATGCAAGAAACCCTAGATGCAATTTCACTAATACAAGATTCAATGCAAGAATGAATACAATCTAGATCTAAGGACATTAATGGAGTCCAAATTAGAAATGAATGCTTAAAATTCAGGCTCACCAAAATGATTGGTGGAAAAATGGATATATGAATATAACTCTTTCTCCAACAAATCACTCAACAATGTCCTAGGAGTCTCAATTGGATTGACTAAAAACATCACAAGGTGAGTCAACTCATAATGAGGAGGACCTAGGATGGGGTTCTCTTAGCTTTGAAGGGGTTCACCACCAAATATAAACTTGGAAAAGAAAATTTTTGAAAACACAATGTGATATGCAAATGAGTGCTAAATGACTTAGAGAGAGAAGCAAAATGCAATAGAAATTTATGAAACTGGAAATGTGCCCCTGGGAAGTCTGGAGATGTGAGGATTCTAGAAATACAAAGAAGCTGCCAAAAAGTACTACGGAGGACTAAGACACCTAGGATGGCGTATTAGTCCTAGTGCTATTTTTCAGGGTAGATGCAGGGTCTTCAGATGTTGGAACCATATCTGAAAGAATCTTTGAAAAATATGCTTGGGACGACTAAGAAACCCAAGGTGACGTATTAGTCCCATTCTGAATTTTTGGAATTTCTAAGTATGGTCCCAAAGCTTAAAATCTGAACTTCCTTCTTCACAAAGTCTTTAGATCTAAACCTATAAAAAGACCTACAAAACAAAGGAATTTAGATTGATTGTGTAAGAATTGGCTATGAAGGTAGCCACCCAAGATCTAGAGGCTTAATAGAAAGCACAAAAAAGGGAGAAAAGAATATGACAAGAATAAACTATATTCAATGTCAATAATATGAGATGATAGAATAGTACATAGGAGACCCTTTGGTTATATAGCCAAGGTGAGAACATAGGAGGGAATAAGATTATGACAAGTGTCATAATCTTATAACATGAGATAGCTATGAAAAGTTATCACTCCACCTAAAGTGGAGAAGTAATCACATGATGTGTCCACAAAAGGTGGAAGTGATGTGGTAATGACATGTCAAGTCCACCAAAAGTGGAAAATCTCCAACAACCTCCTATGTGGTTCCTAAGTAAACTTAACTAAGCTATAATCATGGCCTAGGACAAGGTACAAGACATATAATTACACCAACACCCCCCCTTAAGTGCAACTTAGGGAGAATGTACACAAATGCAAAAAATGCAAGATGGGTCCCGACAACTAGGCCATGTTAGGTACCCATGTACAAACAATGCAATCTCTCATAAAACAGAGAAAATGAGAAAACCTAGTGGGACAAAACTCCTCCCCAAAAGAGAGAAACAAAAACAAGAATCATGCTCTAGGAAGGATAAAACCTCGAGTGAGGAAAAAGTCCCCCCATAAGAAGAATGAAGAAGTCCATGCAACCCCCCCTCAATGGAGAGTCACTACTCAAATGTCACAATGTCAAGAGTCCCCAATCTGAGTTGAAGGAGACAAAGAAGAACAATGTGAGGAATGATGTAGAGCGTACCAAGGATGATGATAAGTCCTCCAAATGTTGTTCCAAAAGAAATGCCAAACTGTGCAAAGCACTGAAAGAAGGAATCAGGTACAACTGCAAAAGATGCCACATAACTGGTGATTGAGCTAAATTTGTCAACTCAAGAGTAACTGCAAAATTTTTCAATGAAGAACTCTAGATGAATCCACACTGCAACAGGAATAAGGTCAGAACCAAGAAGACAACTGCAGGAGCATCAACTGAATGCCCATCAATAGCAGATTGGTACAATCCATGTCTCACTAGAGCCATGCACAATTTGTACAATCCAAGTCTCACTAGAGCCATGCACCAAGTCTCTGGATGTAGAACCAAACTTCTGAAGACAGGTAGAGCGCTTCCAAAAAGAGAAGGTCTATATGGTGTTAAGTCCATCTCACCAAAATGCATGGGTAACCAGCTGCTGCATATGCTGAGTATATAGGAACTAACACTAGATACATAGATCAATCCAAAGAAGCATACAGAACATGACATAGTACATTGAAATAGAAGAATTCTGGCACTTTATTTTAGTGCAATTACAAAATTAGAAAGAGGAGAACTACAATGACACATGATGCAAAACTGAGAATGTTGATGAAGAAGCCAACCAAAGGTGCCTCAAAATAGAAGACCATGAAGAAAGCCCTCCAGGTGGATGTCGGTAGGAGCAACTGACCCCTACAATAAACTGTATTCAATGTCAATAATATGAGATGATAGAATAGTACATAGGAGACCCCTTGGTTATATAGCCAAGGTGAGAACATAAGAGGGCATAAGATTATGACAAGTGTCGTAATCTTATGACATGAGACAACTATGAAAAGTTATCACTCCACCTAAAGTGGAGAAGTAATCACATGATGTGTCCACAAAAGGTGGAAGTGATGTGGTAATGACATGTCAAGTCCACCAAAAGTGGAAAATATCCAACAACCTTCTATGTGGTCCCTAAATAAACTTAACTAAGCTGTAATCATGACCTAGGACAAGGTACAAGACATATAATTACACCAACAGATTATTTATGGGTTTTTTCCTTGGTCAAACAGCTTGTTTGGTAATTAAACCTTGGTAAAAAAGCATAGATCTAAAAATGGAAATGTGTGTGTGTCGTAATCTCAAGTGTGTCTAAGATTATACAAGCTAGAATATGAAGAAACCCTATTCAAATGTGTTAGAATAAGATTCCTAATATGCAAATGTAAATGACCTATAAAGGAGATCTCTAATCACCCTAACAATTCACAAACATGAAATGTACCTTCTTTAGGAAAAAAATAGAGCAATAATGGCATATGGAATCAATCAAGAAACAAGTCCTTAGGCTTGGATAAATGACTAGTTGCATCTCCAACCTAGAATCTCTCATGATCCACAATAGGAATCCATTACTAATCCTTGGAAATGCTAGATTTTGGCTTGAAAATAGACTTGAAAAACCTGCAAAAACACAATAGAAGGTTGCTCCAAGGCTCTAAAACTTCCTTCAATTTTCTCAACTTATCACTTTTTTGCTTCAAATTTTAGACTTAGGTGAAAATGGGGTTTGAATCTTACTTTTATAGGCATTCCTACCTAATAACTCGGTTATTAGATCCCAAAGGCTAACAAAAGGTCAAATAAATTCAAATATTTTCATTTCTTGCTCTTAATTCTCAAAAATAAACCCCCGGGACTAAGATTCCCTAAGTGGTGTCTTGGTCCCACTAGGTGGGACTAAGACACCACTAATGGAATCTTGGTCCCACAAGGCTTAATTTTCCTATTCAAAAGGTGGGTTACCAAGATTGATGGTTGCTTATGGGTTTTGTTTAGGTTTAAAGTTGCAATATGACTCGTGATGCATAAAAAGGGGTCCTAGGTGCCCATAATAAGTGACCTAAAGGGAAATTAATACAAGGGGTGCTAAAATAGGTCCAAATTAAGTGTGAAAATGCAAAGGTATGCATTTTTCTACACTACACATGCTACTATGCAGGAGTTTGAAGTTTTGGAATACTTTGAATCTTCAAATGAGGATGATGAGGGTTCTTCAGAATCTCCTTCTCCATCAAGGACAATTGATGTACCTTCACCTTTAATGATTCATTGTGCAGATTCATTGATTGAGGCTCCTATCATTCCTATTGAGCAGGACCTTTCATCTTGTGTTGATGATTCATTGAGCATGTCCAGTGATTCATAACAACCAATATCTCATTATCTTCCTGATTTGGATTCTTATTTGTTGGAAATTAGTTTATTGTTCATAGAATCTCATATTTCAAATTTGGAGGACACATTTGAGGGGTTATCTCTCCTCTTTGATGACAATTATTGTACAACTGTTGTCACTTCATCTCAGTCTTTATAGAATGTTTAGAATCAATTTCCAGTGGTACCTTGTTTGTCACCTTCTATTGCGATTGTGCATGTTCCTGATTCGTTTGTGGCATCATCTTCCAAGTTTGTGGTGACACAAGAGAAGATTCTAGAGACATCATCATACTTTTTCATGCTTCTTTCTTTCAATTCCTATCTAGAATGGTAAGCATTCCTTCATTTGTATTTGGTTTTGTTTCTTCCAAAAGGGAGACAAGTTGTTTGTTGATAATGGATCATGTTTTGTCTTCAATCACTTACCATTTTTCCAGGTGATTGCACATTGAGTGGGGCCTACATAGTATCTCTCTTTCCCTCTTATGGGGGGGGCATTGATTGTATAGAAATGATGCATGTAGTCCTTGGGAGGTGTGATTGAATCCTCCATCCATGCATCATTTTTTTTTTCTTTTCTGTTTTGGAGAGGGGATTTTCCCATAGGTTTTTTCTCCTTTTCTCTAGTTGTGAGAGATTTATTTTTGCATTGTAAATGGGTACCTAACATGGTTTTGTAGCTGGGACCCATATTGCATTTTCATTTTTGCATAATAATTCTCCCTAAGTTGTACTTAAGGGGGCTACAAGAGTAAATTGCATTTACCTGCTTAATTTTACTTAGGCAAAATAGTTTATTAGTGCATTTAATCTCTCGGGTGGTTTTTTCCCATGTGGGTAGTTTTCTTACCCATCAGCATTTTCACAGCTTTAAAAGCCTGTACAATATGTAAATTATGCATCTCATTTATTCACTCTTTATTTGGTGAATAGCTATGCTTCTCTCTATTTCGTGAAGGTTGTTTCTGCAGATGGTGATCTTGGGCTCCACCAACATTTATAGTTATATTTTAGTCATATTTTAGGAAAATTATGGTATTTTTGTGTATTCAAATGATAAAAAATATTTTTTGGAGATTAAATTAGTGTTTATTTTAATTTTTTTTAATAAAATTAAAGGGTATGTGAAGGATCGTGATGGGCCAAAAGCTGGCGATATGATGGGTATGTGTAGGGTATGTGGCTGATGAATTTTTTTTTACCCAAAATTGATGAAACGAAAAGGGTTTTTAAAGGAGATTCTCAGCTTTACACCAATATAGATTATACTTTACTTTGAATTTAATAAATTATTATTATTCATTTTCTATTTGAATTACGATTAAAGTCCTAATTGATAGGCTGATTGAAAAACATCTATAGCTTTCAAATGGTATCACATTTTTTGAATTTGAAACATGTGTCACATTCTATGCTTGCATACTATAGGATTTAAAAAAATCAAATTTCATGAAGTTTTGACCAAGTTAAGGTGGTCAGACATACGATTTTTATATTTTTTAAAGTTGTAATAAAAAATTCATAATTAATTATTTACTTGGAAAAAAATTACAAAAAATATGCATCACATCAGGACATGAGTCCTCTACTTATATCTAAAATCTTATAAAAACATATTATCATTTTATTGTGGTTACGATGGTCAGATAGACACCTACTTATTTTTTCCCTGAAATTTAAGTACTACTACATTGAAATTTCAAATTTTCATTAAATATATATATATATATATATTTTAAATAAACCTAGTAGTTTAGAAACTACATTCAATTTGCTACAGATTCTATTCTTACATATTTTTGAAATAATATAGATAACTTATTCAATTTTTTACGTCAAGTTGCCTAACTCTAATTGTTCTTGAATATTTCGCCACTTAAGGACTTATTTTTTCCTTGATGATCCTGCACATACCCTAAAGTAAATTTATTTATTATTTAAATCTAGTTGAATTACAATGAATTAGTATGTAAACATTATTTTTTAAAGAAAAATATATTTATTTAAATTTAGGTTTTTAATTAGAATGAAGATAGATTTTATAAACGTGTATTATTTTATTTTGGATGAATCTACACTTGATCAATCTATAAAAAAACCTAAAAAATCAAATTCAAAATATGCATCAATACCCACCTCAAAACTTGCTTCAAAAGGAAACTCAAAATTTAACTCAAAACCTACCTCAAACTAATGAACAAAGATTGAGGGTGGAGATACTAGAAACATAAATACATTGTAAACCAAAATTGATTTATTTCAAACCGAGCCTCAGATGACCCCCATTTATGTATAGGTTCTCCACATCTATGCAAGTAATGATAATTTTTATTAAAACCATGGATTTTGATTTGGAGAGATTTCATCATTAGATGGAGGAGAGGAGGAGATTTTATTTGATTGGTTTTTCATATGAAGAAATAAATTATTTGCATATACAAACTAAATATTAATATCACATTTCATCAACCTTTAAATCAATCTGGACCCATCCTTTCAACAAAGGGAAAATTTTCAATCAAATGGTGGTACGTACAATGATATTTCAACTAATTTCTGGGACCATTGGTGGATGGTCTTTGATCATAAAAAACATGACAATCTTGAGGTGTTTGATTATATTTTTTGAGAAATTATGGGCTAAGTTTGAGATGGGTTGGAAACTTAATCACTTTCATATGATACAATTCTTGGAAGGAAGTTGAGTATGCATAAACAACTCCCTACAGAAATATAACATAGGAGAGGGTTACAAAAATTCTTTAAACCATTTAACTATTGCAATAAAAAAAGATTGTATGTACATAATTAATTAATTAGTTTAAAAAATGAAGCCATAACATATAGATTTTACATGAGAAAACCATCCCAAGGAATAAAAACTCACACTCCAAACACTCATTTCAATTGTATTATTCATTAAATATGGATTAAAATATAGTAACAAAGCTTCTGTTCTTCAGGAGTTGTCAACACTACATGCATAATTTGGAATAATTCCAATAGCATAATGGTAGCTCAAAAAATAATTAACTTGTGTAAAATAAGTTAACAAAACAAGTATGAATAGATGAGCAAGGTAGGCACCCAAAAAAGTATCCTCAATATTTTGCAAATTCAATATTTGTAAAAGCTCAAAAATATGAGCTTTAAAATCAAATTGCTAAACCAAAATAACTTTATCCTCATTTTGGGCACCCATATCCAAGAAAAGCATCTTATCCATATCTTATCCATATCTTGGGTACCTAAATTAGATAAATCTAAAAGATGTTTTATTCCTCTTCAATTTTGATATAGAAACAATTAATTGATACTCTCAAGGCAACATAAGAAGTTGCAAAAACAATTTTTCACCAATATGGAAACATTTGATGTCATCCTTCTAAAAATAGAACCTCTTAGAGTGGGTGACAAATTCCTAAAAAGAGGGATCTGCCATATGTCATCACTTGCCATGTAGGATTCCATATCAACAATATGACCTACTAACTAAGCGGTCCCATGGGGGGGTTTGGGCTTCTATTTTCAAGGAGCAAGAGGTCCCATGGAAAAAAGAAAATGTGCTACGGGATTAATTGGAATCTTTTCTAGAAAAATAGGAGCCCCTAAAGTATAGGAATGCATCTTTCAGCTGGTGAAATTAGGGTGGGGCTAGAAATTGCCCCTATAGCTTAGGAATTTTTTAGTAAGTTTTTCTACCAGTTGTCTATCACTTAAAATTTTAAATTCCTAAAAAAACCAAAAAAATGAGGGAATTTTTATTTATTTATTAATTTTTTTCAAAATACTCCAAATTGTTCCTTAAATTTTGGAGCTCAAGCTTTTAAGCTGAATTGCAAACCTGAATTCATGGGACCACCAGCCTTAAAATAAATTCCTAAAAAACTCTTAGCAACACCCACTAAATTTTTTTAGGAAGCCCCCCTCCATGGGACCATACCCTAAGTGAATGGAAACTTAAGAAGTTTAATACATTATGATAAATTAATATGTACCTAATAATTAATTAATTAATGCTAGGACTCAAATGTTGAGACACCTTGTTGTGCATTTTGTACACATGCCCCACAAAATGGGGACCCTCTCTTTTCTTTTTGCTTTTTGCGTCGATTTCGCCTCTATTCGTTTGGTTTTTTGATTTTTTCCTTTGCTCTTCAAGACCTTTTGGTCTAGTTCACCTTCAAAATCTTGACCACCCTTGAAAATCTTGAAATTTTGGCTAAGTGTCCTTTTGCGGGTTTTGCTTTGTGGGTTTCCATCTGCGAAAATCAACTAGGCAGATGCCACAATCAATTTTATTGTTTGTGGGTTTCTCATGTGGGTCGCCGCCTGTAGAATTTCACTTGTAGAATTCCACAGTGGTGGCACTATTGGGTTTGGATTCCACAACGTCTTGGGCCACATTGTCCTGGCTTCTGCATAGCTAGCTCCTGCATCGTCTCGCCATGTAGAGTATTGGCTTCTACATATCATTTCTCTGGAATTCTCTGGCTTTCACACCTCATGTTTCCGCAAACCAAGGTTTGCATGGTTTTTGAAATCCTTTTACATTAATTATTGCATTTATGATACTTTTTTCTATAAATATAGGTCATTGTTAATTCATTTTTGCTTGGTTGATTATGGATTCCATGCATTGGAGACCTTTCTTTTGATTTGGAGAATTCAAAGGATTATCTTTTCCATTGGTTTTGTTAGTGTAATTAAGTTTAACTTAGGCTAGTTGTGTTTCCCGTATTAGGAAGTTTTATACCTGTCACATTTTTCTTGCCTTTAAAAAGGTTGTACATTGTGTAATATATGCATCTCAATATTATTCACTCATATTTGGTGAAATAGCTTATGTGCTTCTCTCATGCATTCGTGAAGGATTTTATTTTTTAGATGGTTATCCTAGGCTCACACCAACATGGTATCATAGCCTACTATTTGCAACTCCTTCCATGAGAGTTTTCATTGAGTGTTTGAGATCGCTTATTTTTCTGGCATCTTTGTTTGACTGTGATCATCACATTGTGATTTGTCATTGCTGGTGCGATTTTCTCCCTTTGTGAGGCGTGATTTGTCCATTTTGTGGAGCCATTTTAAACCTACACAATGACATCTTTGTGATGAATGTGGAAATTTTGAATTCAAGTTTCTAATGAGCTCAATTCTCTTTGATGAAGAGAATGATTTGCAAGAGGATCGATTTTTTTGCATTGGAGGCATTTTTTGAAGGGCCTGGTTATTATATTTACCTATTGCTGGAAAATATTGGAAGTGATTGAGGCATTATTTTCCTGGGGGTAGCAAATTACATTGAAGCATTGTTTTGTTTGCAGAGCAGGCCGAGAGGCTACATTCATTTTGTAGGCCATTTGATTTCTGAGGGGTGTGTCTTCTTCATCTAGGTACAAGTTTGCAGTGATTTTCTATTGGAGGCATCATAGACCCCAATTTACATCTTTCAGGACGTCTAATTTTCTATTTTCCAAGCCTTGTGCAAATTTTCCCTTTAGATCCGGTCCACATTTTTCTACAGATTGATTTAAAGGTTTTTTTTTTCCATCATAAGGCATGATTCGGTTCTATGCTGGGATACACAAATTTGCTACTTGTGTGCTAGCAGTTTTGGCAAGCCCGTGAGGCCTTTTTTTGGTGGGCCTGTGATGTAGGCATGATCCATACCTCTTATGAGTAGGGTGATCCCACAATACTAGTTTATAGTTTTTGGCCAAAATGGACACTGAAATAATTTTTTGTAACTAAATCTTCACTTTCGGGCACCTATAGCAGCTAAACTATGAGGAATTTCAAGATGATGCGAACTAGTGACTTGTGACATTTTTTTTGCATATTCTAAATATATATTTTTTAGAATTTTTGGAATCAGATTGCACTTCTTTTTCCATCTCCTTTGAAAACTAGTTTTTTTCGGAAAACAACATTTTTAAGGAGTGAAGCTCACCATATAACACAACTTTTTTTCCATTAAGGATAAAATTTTAATTCTTTCGAATTTAGATTTGTAACTCTGATATCTAGTGCTTCCAATTGGTTAGATAGTTTATTATTGAATATGTTTTCTTTAATCAAGTTTCAAAGTAAAACCAATTACAACTCAGACATAGGTGGACCGTATAACGTGTAACTTTTTTTGTATGTATCAAAATTCAATTTTTTTTTTGTTGGATCAATGACTTCAATATCTAGTAAACTCATTTTAATTTTTTTTTGATAATCTACTATTTTTTACACGTGTAAAATAGAGGGCTTAATTTTTGGTGAAAAATCTATGTTTAATAAAACTAAAAAACCAAATACATAATAAAACCAAAACATATTAAAATTATAACTTTGTTGGATAGCTCGTTCCGAGGACTACTTGATTCTAGTTGGGTTTGTGAAGTCTCCTCCATTTTCATCCTCAACCTGAGCTTCGAAGGGAAAACATTCTTTTTTTTTGGTGCCATAGAGCAGAAAGATGGGGAAAAGGGGGGTTCGCTCAAACTAGGGGGATTCTAGCAAACTAGGGTTCATTTGAACCCCCTTTGAAAAAGGGGTTTTCATTATGTTTTTTGGTAGGATGGTGGGAACTTGCATTGAATGGGTTTGCTTGAACCTAGGTTCTAGCAAACCCTCTTTTGGTTCGTTCGAACCTATTAGTTTGGTCAAACCCCAAAAATGAAAATTTTTGGCATGGGGTCATTTTTTTCAACTTTTCCTTCCTCACTCCAATTATAAACCACTTTTGTGGGTTCACCTAGAGCGGTTTTTTTCTTTGTTGAAACAATTTGTTTGATTTCAATCTAATTTAGAGGCCGTAGATTTATGTGGAAAAGGTGTCAATCATCTATTTTCAAGGGGCACGATTTAAATTGCTTCAAGCATGATTCCTTTTTAGTGCCTACAATTTGTCCCTTCAATATCTACCAAGAGAGGCCTGATTGACATTGGGGTGCTATATCTACCTAGAAGGTTGATATTTATCATTGTAGAGGCCTTGGAATTAATTGACACCATCAGTGGCACCTACCCAACTAGAGGGAGGCATTTGGAAAGCATTTGGAGCCTGGTATCCTTTGAAAAGAGAGGCCTACTTGCTTGATGGGAGCGACATTTTTCATCCAAAAGCCTGATTTTTCACTGGTGTGTGAATCTGATTGGGGTTGCAAATTTCTTCTATTTGAGGGAACCCCAAACCATCTTCAAAGGCACATTTCTTCATTGTGCATATAATTTTTTTTGAAATTTTATAAATTTTCTCCTAAAATATTTAGGGTTCCAAAGTTGTGCAAATGGAAGTGGAGGTGGGGCCCCCTGTGTTTGAAGTTGTTTTTGGGAAGTATTATCCCATATTGGTCATAGGTAGTAGATTCAAGCTATTTAAATACCTCTTGTTTCACTGTGATAGTGTGAGTAAAGGCTCACCTTGGTGCAACCAAAGGCTCATGCATGAGGGAAATTGTTCTTCGCCAACACAATTCCAGTCAAGTTTTCTAGTGTATTTGGAGTATCTCTAGATTGGTCTACGGTGGATTGCATGGAAAGGTTCCCCTATTTTGCTAAAAAAAATTCCAATTTCAAAAAAATCAACTTTGTTTTGCTTGATTTTTTTGGAAAGTGGTGAAATTTAATTTCTACAGGTTGATTTGAAGGTTTCATGTCTTTCTAAATTTGGAGAATTATCTTCTCATTATGGGTTTTTCATTTCACCCTTCTCTAATCATCTTGAAAAGGGGGAACCATACACAATGGAGATATGGTATATTGAAGCACTTGAGATGGCTTCATCTTTTTCCATACCTATATGGTCTTTTCGCTCAAATTGGTGCTTCTTGGAGTAAGAAGTTTATTTGTTGTTCCAAAAGAGATCATGTTTTCGGAGTGATTGATCTTCATGTTGATGATAACACATTGTGTTTCATAAAATTGAGTGTCCTTGTGTCTATGGACAAAAATTTGGGAGTTATATGGAGATCCTGATAATCCACCCTTCTTAGATGATCCTACTTTAGATTGTCTTGTACCTATTGATGATTTGGATAATATACCATATAACTTTGATACACTTCAGGAGTTTTCTTCTTTGGAACACCTTGCACATCTTGATGATGAGGATGATGAGGGTTCCACTCCTACTATAGAGACACCTGATCAGCCATCGCATTCATTGGTTGCTACTTTCCATGATCCTAATCAACAAGATGCATATTGTTTTCTAGATCCACCTTATTGGGATTCTTATCTTGTAGACATATCATTCTTGTTTGTGGAGCCTCATATTGATGGTTTGGAAGACACAATTGATGATGTTCATCTCCTCTTTGAAGGAGTTGATTTCACTACTTCAGATGTGATGAAGGAACCTTCATACTCTATTGTTCCTTATTCTCTTCTAGTGTCACAGTTTGGCATTGAGATGGAGTATTTTGAGCAGCTTTCAAAGGAATCATTGTCTTTGGAGGTTGATCCTGATTTGATTATGGTATCATTCAAAATTGACATGGAGCCATTTGAGCATCCTTCAAAGACTTCATACTTCTTGAGACTTGCTTCCTCATCTCTTGGTTTGGAGTTTCTTCATACACTAGTGGATTGGTTTCTTCCCAAGGGGAGAAATATTATTTGCAAGCATTGGATAGTGTTTTTTCTTAATGCATGCACCATTGGCATAGGAGCTTCTTCATTATAGGGGGGATATGATATCTCCTTTTTTCCTTCCTATGGGGGGATCATTTATTGTATATACATGATGTATGTAGTTGTTGGGGGTGTGATTGAGTCCTCCATCCATGCATCATTTTTGTTTTTCTTTTCTCTCTTTTGGAGAGGGGTTTTCCCCCACAAGGTTTTTCTCCTTTTCCACATTTCTTTCTTCCATAGGCATGGAAATCAAAATGAAAGCCGTTAAGTGTTTATAACTTAGGGTTTGAGTAGTGAAACTTCAAAATTATCATGAAACCCTAGGAAGTTGCCTTGTAAAAAGAAATTTATAGGACTCCAAGTAAAAAGTTCCAAATATTGGCATGAACCCTAATGGATCTTGCATTTGTGATCTTTGCACCATGTTTTTCTACATAGAGTTAAATGGGCTAAAACATTAAGTCATGCATTCTTATCAACTTAAAGATCCACTTTCTCACAAGCATACTTGAATAAACTTGAAATCACTAAGTTTGCATGCTTTGTGGGCATCCACTTGTGGGGTGCCATCACTCTCATGCCAAATTTATGGCATAAACACCTTTGGCATCCGGGTGAGTGCACGATCATGGGGGTCCAACAAGTGGTGATATGACAAAAAGTGGGTGCCAACTTTTTTTATATCCAAATTTGATCAAATGAAAAGTATTTTTTCAGAAAATTATTAGCTTTCCACCAATATAAGATATGCCTTATTTTTTTATATTTTTATTTTATTTTTTTTATAGGTAAGTGTTACCAAATTTTGGGTGAAAATTTCCATTCAATTTTTCTTTTTTTGGGGGGCAATTATGCGTTCAAAAAATGGGACCTTTTCCTGAAGGTTTTGTTAGGTGGAGGCCACATTGGCACACACCTCACACCCTTCTAAACCCTTTCATTGGCACGATGGGTGTTAATCACTGTGTACCCATAGTTTTATTCCACTTGTCACATTGTCCTCAATTTTGTACTGATGAGAAAACGTGTCTCTCTTTGCACACATTAGCTTTTACCTCATTGTAGATGGAATTTACTCCTATGTAGGATTCATGTGTTTATACTTTCCAAATTATGGTTGATTTAACCTTAGTATCATGTTTTTCAGTACCTCCTTTCGCTCTAGAGGATTCAGTTTAATACAATATGATTTCTGACTTTTCGACACGGAAAATTAGACAAACCAGAAGCTACAAATCAACATTAGAGGCTCCTGAAAGATTTATGAAAATCCTGACAAAAGACCCATTCACCCATGGACGAATGAGTCCTTGAAAACTTCCCAAAACTAACTTTTGGTGACTAGTAAACATCTTTCTACCCTTCTTAGATTTGCAATCATTTTTTTTGTTTCTGCTAATATTGACCTTTATATTGTTATTTCAAGTTTGAGTTTCCATAATTTGGTTGATTTTCTATTTTTATTTTTTCTCCCAAAAGTGTTGTTTGAACTTGACCCTCGTCCTCAAAACATAATGAAATCTGAATCTTGATTCTCACATTGAGTTGATTCACCTAAGGGTTGTTAGTCAATTCTTTGTTGGGATCTCACTTCCTAATGAAATAGTAAGAAATAGGTGCATCATAACCCCCCATTGTTCATTATCCCATATTTTAACCAACAAACCCATTTTTTGTTGTTTCATTATGGTGAACCCAATTTTTGAGTATCATAACTTTTTGATTTTGGAATCCATTTTCAACCCTAGATCTATGGTTTGCATTACTTTTCATTGCATTTCATTTCATTTTGTGTTTTTTGCTTGCATTGGTTTGCATTGTTGTTTGCTTGCATTGGTTTGCATTTTTACATTCTTTAAAATCTGAGAAATTCAAAAAATCTCAGTATTTTGCATCTAGTGTTTACATAACATTACATACTCAGTCATTTACATCAAAAAATTGAATCAAAACTACATCTCAAATTAGGTTTTTTTTTCTTGTCATTTACAATCATTTTGCACTTGCATTTAGACCTAATTTTCCAAAACTCTAAAATTGTAACCAACTATTTGAAACCAAAATCTGAAAGCATAAAATCAACTTAGAAATCTATAAATTAATTCTTATAAACCCTGAAGAAAGACCCATTTTCCCATGGGAAAATGAGTCACAAATCAAGGATTTTTCTAAATTTTGAGCATCAAAAACATTGTTTCTACATCTTGTATTCCTGCATTCATTTTGTTGTTTTAGTTTTTAGAAATTTTGTTTGTTCAAATTGTTCACATTAAGGTTAATTTGTCAAATTTAGTGCATTGTTTGAATTCAAATTTGCATTTAAAAAAGAAATCATTTTTAGGTTTTTACATAGAATAATCAAAAAGTTATCTTGTTTTAAATCTAGAAATTGCTTTTACATACTTGCATTGCATTTTACATTCTAGGGTGTTTGATTGCATTTTTCCTATTATCCATTTAAGGTGAACCTTGGGTTTGTGAAACTTGTATGAGCTTCACAACTTGGTGTCCAATGGCAAATATGAGACATAGTTTGAGACTCATGTTATCTCGTGATACATCACTTGTTGTGGTTCTTTGGTTTTCTAACTCTTTCACTCATAGTGTTGACACTAGCCAACCCACTATGGACCATACCACTGACACTTCATTTCCTATGCCTCCTTACCAACAATTAATGTCACTAATTTTTAATCAAGGGTTGCTAATGTCCCTCAAGGGAACCTTAAAATAATGGATGAAGAGTTAGATAAATATCAAAACTTTGTAAGTTCTGAATTCATCACTGGTAATGCAATTCCTATGATAGAAAACATAAGAAAGTTGATTAAAACTAAAAAAGGAATAGAAATGGTGCATAGTCATGGTCACCTCATGCAACATCACATAAAAAAAAAAAGAGAAGTATCCTATAAACCCTTTCATCAAATTCATTGAGGTTCAACCTAATAAGGGCCTAACCAAAATGCCTGATGACATTGCTTTCTCACAACATGACATAATCAAACATGCACATGATGATCCTCTTTACATAGCTAGAAGAATAAATAAAAAACCTACTGCTGGTATATTAATTGATCCCGTCTGTGTAGAGAATGTGATCACTGAAGAATTCTTGTTTGTGCATGAGCTTTATCAAGATACTTATGAACAACCGAAAGCATGGATCAAAACGTATAATGGTTTTGCTTTCCCTATGGTAGGTCTGATAACTCTTCCTTTAAAATTTGGACCAAAAACATTAAATGTCTCATTTTCCATCATCCCAATACCAAATAAATTTTATGTGAAGTTAGGCTACCCATGGCTTCACTCCATGAAGTTTGTCTCATTGGTAGTGCATAATGTTTAAAGTTTCTATTTGGCAATGAGATCTTCATTGTGCATCATAGTGACTTTAATTCAGTGTCTTCCCATGGTAATTTCTCATTGGATTTATTTTTTCTTGAACCTATGGAACCTATTAGGCCTTGTGAGGACTTCTAATTCAAATCCTGTCAAAAGTTCAAGGTGATGCACACAACAAAATTATCCCTTAGTAATATGCCTCAATCCATGATTGAGCCTCCTATACTTCATGTGACAATGATTGAACAAAAATCCCTTCCAAGTAACCAAGATCAAAACATAGAAAATCCTCCACCTATTTCCTATAAGAGACCACGATATAACCAAACAAGTCTTGTTGTGCCTCCTAAATTCAAACAAGTTTATAAAGCTAAATAGAAAGTGGTTGAACAACCTCCCATGGTTCCTTTCGTTCTTCCCTTAAGGTAATAAAAGAAACCTATGATTGATAAACCCACTCCTACATAATCAAAAATTGAAAATAGAACAAAAAGAAACTGAAATTTCATAGAGCATATGTAGGCATAGACATCATGTTATTGCTCATTTGTTAAAACAAAAAGAAAAGAACATCATAGAAAATAAAAATCCAAACTTACCTCAAGCAATGCATGATGATTCTCCTCCTTTTTTGCAATAAGAAAAACCTAAACCTCAACCACAAAAAGAACAAGCACCTTACATGGATATTATCATTAGGCCTCATGTCTTGATTAACTTGGATGATGCTAATGAAATTTCTAAAATTTATTAGGAAGTGCATAAGGAGTTAAATTTATTACTTTCCTCTTCCATGAGCTTAAATGATAACAACCATGATGATCCTCCTCCAAAGAGTGATTCACCACGTGTTGAACTTGGTGATTGTCCTAGTTTGGCACTTGATGTTGTCTCTTTGGCTAGTTGCTTGCCTATTGTATATGACAAAAAAGATTGGGATGTGGACGACTTGCTATAGGTTGACTCACATGTACCTTACTATTCTTTTTCTTTGTGTTTCTTTTCATGTTATTTGTATGATTGCATGTGTGTAATGTGATCCCCCATATTATTTTGTTTGGCACATGTCTTTATGTTCATTCCTCTATTTGTACCTTCATTCTTCTATATATCATAAACCTTTATCTTTTCTTTTGTCTTGTGTTTTCCTTTTGTGGATGATGCAAGGCATCAAGACACTTAGGTTTCTTCCATTTTGACCCAAAAGCTTTTTCTTTTTGTTTTCTCTCTATATGTTATTTCTCTAGTTCCATGAGTTATTTGTGGAATGATAACATTTTTTTAGCTCTATAAAACATTGTAGCAAATACATACACTAACCCAAAATCTGTGGATCCCTTGTGTTTTTGGGATTTTATTTGGGGGTAACCCCTTTTCATTATGTAGCTTCATTTGGAAACATGTGCTTGACATAGGGCTTTCCAAATAAGCTCTAATGTCTTCTTTATTGAACTAGCATCTATCATTTTCTACTTTAAAGTAATTTCTCACAATATGGTGTTTAGCAATTTTGTTAAAGAGGGGGCATACATTGGCATTATCATTTTGACATTTTTAACTATATCTTATGTTTCATAGTGCAGTCTTCTTACTTCACATGATGTGTTCTTCTTGGTGGTTTCATTGGGTTTGATGTCCTCCAATAGTGTAACCTTTCTTGGCATATGAAATTCCTCTTATTGGTGATGCTACAGATTCCATTCCCTAAGTTGTGAATCTTTTATCCTAGATTTTTCCTCTCTTGGAGAAATTAGGAATGATGTTCCCTAAGAGGATACCTTACATGAACTAAATGAAACCCCCTTTGAACATGTCTTATCCTATTTACATTTTTTTCATTAGTGTTTAGCATAACACAACTTACTAACCTTGTGAATCTCAAAATTACAACCCTTTTTCATAGCCACCAAGTATAACATACCTTACTTGCCAGTGAAGCTTTCTTTGTTCATAATATTTTAGCATAACGCAACTTGATAAGCCTTATGAAGCTTGAAGTTCATATTGTTTGGTGCCTTATCAAAGTTATCAGGAGGTATAACTTTGGTATGGTTATGGGAGCCTAATAATATTCTCTCATTTTCAACTTTTGGGGGCTCACCTAGTGGACAACGAATTTCACTAGCTTGTGTGAGTGTGCATGTTTGTTTACATAATGGACAATGAGTTCCACTTGTAAATTTTTTTTGGACAAACAAATAAGACTTGATCCAAATCGAGTTGGAAAAATAGTCAAGGCTTGATCCACCCCTTTTCTTTTTCTTTCTTTTTCTTTCTTTCTTTGAGTCTTTGATATTGTATGATTGAGTATCTTGTCATTGCTATAGATATATATTTAACATAGGCATGTTTCTCTTTGTGCTTTTTTTGGTTTTTCCATGAGATCTTAGATCTTGGGGGCTTGATCACCCTCCTTGACCTTTTCCATCTTATCTTTCAAATAATTGTACAATTAGACCTCTCTTGTTGTCTACTTTAGTGTGAGTTTGATGCAATGCCATCCTCTCACTAAAGTGGGGGATAACATTTTCACACTTGTTCGTGCCCTCCTAATTAAAATAGAGTTAATAGTTCCTTAATTTAGTGTTGAAAAATGTATTCTTTTACATTTTCAACTTTTTTTGGTCTCTCCTAATTAAAATGTACTTAATAATGCCTTAATGTAGTGTTAAAAATTTACTCCTTTAACTTTACAAACTTTTTGGGCCCTCTTAATTAAATTGAACTTAATTATGCCTTAATAGGCCCTTTTATTCATTTACAAGCTTGATATAAATTATATTTTATGAAGGGGAAACTTGAAAATAATTAATGCAAACACATAACACTTTACCTTGAGCAATGTGTGTTCCAACAATAGGGGTCACATAGGATCCATTCACCCATGATTTGAACCAAAATTTAAAATATGTTTCTAGCAGTATTTTAAGGTAGATGAATCCATATTTCAATATTGGCTTGTAATATTTGAATTTTGGAAAATTAAGAATACATACCTATAAATACAAGGTTGTTTTCTAAGTTTCACCTAGCAATTTCAAGAGAACTTTTATGAGATTTCAAGAGAAATTTGACAAGAGAAAAGTTGATGATCACGAGCATTCAAGAGTAGAATTATCAGAGATTTATTGCAGCATTCAAGATCCAATCATTATATCAAAGTCTTCTTGCAACATGCATGTTTTTGGAGTTAACATTGTATGTAGGTTTCAAGATAAAGTTCAAGCTTTCAAATCATTATTTCAAGTATCAAGATCCACATCCATTGAAGCCATTTTATGCAAGTTGTATACCTTCCAAGATGTCCATTACCAAGGTTTATACAAGGGTCTGTTGAGTGGTAACATAGCATTTTTCATTCTTCATTCCCTCTATAATGCTTTTTTTTTCATTTCAACATTTATTTACCCAAATGGAGTTTGACCAAGGCAAAGACCCATTCACCAAAAATAAACAATTTTTCTCTCTTGTGTTTGTGGTGCAGATTTAGGTTGAAGAAAGATTGAAGACCTCTTGAAGTGCAAGATTGGAAAAGTTGTCAAAGTTGTCATCAAATCATGAAATCTCACCTATAGATCTGATTTCTTAATTTTCAACACTAAAACCTAGACAAATCAACATCAGAGGCTCTCAAAATATTTTTGAAAACCTTGAAAAAATACCCATTCACCCATGGGCGAATGAGTCCCTAACAACTTCTCAAAAGTGACTTTTGTTGGCTAGTAAACATCTTTTTTCCCTTCTCAAATCTTCAATCAATTTTTTGTTTTTGCTAATATTGAGTTTTACATTGCTATTTCAAGTTTGAGTTGGCATATTTTGGTTGATTTTCTATTTTTAGTTTTTCTCCAAAAAGTGTTGTTTGAACTTGAACCCCATCCTCAAAGCATAAGGAAATCTAAAGATTCTCGCATTGAGTTGATTCACCTAAGGGTTGTTAGTCAATTATTTGTAGGGATCTCATTTCCTAATGAAATAGTGAGAAATATGTTCAATAACCCCCCATTGTTCATCATCCTAGATTTTAACCAACAAACCTAGTTTTTCTCATTTTAGTAATAAATAAATGTCATCTGTAAATTGAACATTTAGCAAAGAGGAATTATCAAGAAGGACTACGCCATGCAGTATTTTGGGACCAAGTAGATCAACTCTTAGAATATAAAATAATGCTAAATAGAGGAAATTCCAAATAGAGACGGAGCAAAACACAAACCTTATTTGATTGATCTACCTCGAGGGAAAAGATCAAAAAGAGAGTCATTCACTTCCACATGTGATTTAGCATATTTAAACAATACTTTAACCATTCTCCAAAATTATTTTGGGAATACAATTGCTTCTAGGATAGAAATCACAAAGGACTATTCAACTCTATCATACGCCGTTTCAAAATCAAGCAAAAGAATCTCAATATTTTGATGATATCTTCTAGACCATTCAAAAGCTTCCCAACTAGTAATTAAATTCTCTAGTATGTATATGCCCTTAATGAACGATCAATTATATTCTCTTGTATCAAGTGTCATAGATTTAGGTGATAATGTGTCAAATATCTCAATAATATCTAATTCAAGTGTTAATTTAAGTTTTTATTATTCACTTGATTTATCAAATGCCAAGATATCAAGTGTTCTAACTCTAGTATTCATGAGATGATCTATTTATTAATGTCTTATATATCTCAACATCATCTCTTTATAGTTGACATTAGTGTGCCTCCTTTGGTTTTTTTGACTTCTCAACAATCAACTTCATTGGTTAGGAATCTATTGCCTTATATGTTTCTCCCTTTTGGGGCCTCATAGAGGGTTTCCCCTCCTCGCACCTATTTCAATAAATATGGATAATGATTTTTCTTGGAACATTTCTCAAAGAAGGAAGATACATCTTTTGAAACATGTTTCTTAGTCCCACACTTGGGTCAAAGGTGTGACAATTACTAGCTATGGTTAAGATATTGTTTATTTCTCTTTATTTTGTTTTTTATAACGTAAGTAATGGAACACATCCAAAAACCAAATTATCAAACTTTTCCAACAAAACAAAGCAATAGAAATAGAAATAGGTTTTGAAGGGCACTTGAAACCCTTTCAAAAAGTAGAGAAACAACATAAACACTATAGTACAATAGAAAAATGTAAACCAGCACCTAGCCACCAAATATCCAAGAGTAGAATAGGCCAAAAGATGAGAGATACCATACCAAAAGAAAGAGATTCATTGATCAAGGAGGTTTGAAGTTGTGTCTAACCAAAGAGCTCATAGGAGAGCTTGATCTAAATGGTTCAGTCCAAGATTCTTAGAAGAATCAATCTCATCCACAAGAAAAAGTAAAAATTTATCCTTGAGGGGGCTTCCCCTTAGGATATTGACAAGATCTTCCACATCCAACTCCCTAGCCAAGGGGTTCACCAAGTCTAACTTTTCAGTGGGTTTAACAGCAAAACAACCTGAAGCCTTCCCAAAAAAATTATTCTTCAAGGGATTGAAGACTTGGAAAGAGCTTGAAAAATGACCAACTCTAAGGAAATGAGAGCACACCAAAGAGGAAGAATCAAAGAGGATACTCTACTCCCAAACACTCAACTTGGAATGAATCTTAACTTTATTTGGTAGAAGCTTACCAAATACAACATGTATACAAAATATTTCATAAATTAAGTGTTTCTTGTCTTTCATGATCCTTTCAATGGATAAGAAAGAACCAAGACCATTACCAATGCCTCAAAATATTTCTTCATCCCAAAATTCCAAAGGAAGTGTTGAGAGTCTTACCCAAATAGGGGCCAACCGAAGCTTTCCTTGGAAGCAACAAACCCAATGGTCAAAAATTTTAGGAGGATAGATTTTCCAAAGAACCAAGGCCCATCAAGTAAGGCACCCTTACTCTACTCAAGGTGATGGAAGGAGAAAAGGAAAAAAAAACTTTAAGCATTGTAGCCACTTGCAACAAACCAAAATCCTTCCAATCAACCAAAGCTTGGTTGTGAAGAGATTCAATATTTGGACGAAGGCCAGAGAACCTCCCAATAAGAGAATTTATCCCAACAACAATAATTTTTTCCACCATGGCATTAGGAAACCAAAGTGAAAGGAAAGAGCCCACTAGGGTCCCTTGTACCTTAACCTAAATAAGAGTAGCAACATCCAACGAACCATCACATGGAATACCTTCACACATAGGGAGGGGTCCCTTCTTAACAACATCCAAACCAACAGGGGAAGTTGTAACATTTAACTCTCTAGAGATGTGAAGATCCTTCATAAGCATTTGAACAATGTTCAAATCTTCATATTTTGAAGCTGAAGATGTATCTAGATTCCCATCCAAGATAAGCCCAGCATAGGGGGGCTCCTTGGAAAACATCTCCTTCCGTAAGGGGGAAGCCTTCACGCACAACTCCACCAAGATGGGATGGGGAAGAAGAAATCCCAGCCTAAGAGAAAGCCCAAGGTCAAGCGAGCCAAAACCGGAGCACCCATATTTAACAAGCATCTACTCCTTCCTCTACCCCTCATGCAGAGCAACATCAGATCTCTCCTTCAAACCGCTCACACACCTCTTGGATTTAAGGTGTGATTCTAGTAAAATTTCAAGGAGAAACTCTTCCTCCTCCTCAACCCACTCTCCCCCACAAATCCAACACATTTTGATCAATCTTTCCCCCTTCATCGCCATCATCATTAGAATCACCATCATCACTGCCATCATAGCAAGAAATACCCTCTTCAATGCCTTTATAGGTTGTAAATATCCTCGTTGTCACTGCTGAGTTTTTCCTCCTATTTTTCTCTGCTAGGTTTTCCTTCGCTACTTGCTCCATTTTAAATTTTTTCTCTTTCTTTTGTTGTTTGATAGCATGACTATAGTTATGTTGTGTTTTAGTCCATTGTTAGTCCCATGTTTTCCTTCTCAACCTACAACCTTTCTTTGTATAAAGAGTTGGGACTAGTTTTCCATTTTATCTAATAAAAAACATCATTTGTTTCTTGTATATAACTTTTTCCCTAATTTACACAAAGATTGTTGACTAATAGTTAGACACTATCAAAGGTGATGTTTGACAATTTAGAAATAACATTTTTTACAACTAGTTCCTAATCTGAATTTATTAGTTCACAAATAGAGGTAATTCATAATTCATTAATTCAATTAACCGAGTTCATAATTTATTAATTCATAATTTTTAACTTAAAAATAATGAACACCTAAATGCATTGATCTCTTTCATATCAAATTTGTGCATATAGACATTTATCCTCTTAACATATATTATTAAACACATAGATAATTCATAATTTATTGATTCATAATTCTAAAAGACACATGCCAATAAAAATAATTGAATTGTTCATCAATTATTAAAAATTACAATTAATTTTGAAATTTGGAAGAAGAATAAAATAAAATAATTCCATTACCCCATGAGTTTCAATTATTGTTTGTCTAGAATAATATAATATCCCCACTATACCATAACATAATAATATGAGCTGGACAATTTAGTTGAGTTTGATAGGGCTGTGTAAAGCCTTGTGTTGTACTTCTTCTTGTTTTAATAATATTTTACCCTTCTTTTATTTTTATTTTTTTTAAAATGGTACTAAATTATTAATAATTTTCTTAAATAATTGAAGTACTTAACTTAAAAGTAATGAACACCTAAATACATTGATCTCTTTCATATCAAATTTGTGCATATAGACATTTATCCTCTTAAAATATATTATTAAACACATAAATAATTTATAATTTATTGATTCACACATAATTAATTCATAATTTTAAAAGACACATGCCAATAAAACAATTGAATTATTCATCAATTATTAAAAATTAAAATTAATTTTAGAATTTGAAAGAAGAATAAAATAAAATAATGCCATTAACCCATGAGTTTCAATTCTTATTTGTATTGAATAATATAATATCCCCACTATACCATAACATAATAATAAATGATACTAAATTATTAATAATTCTCTTAAATAATTGAAGTAATATTCTATTGAAATCAACTAAAATATGCTTAGTGAACTAAATTTCCTCAGCACTTTACTCGTTTTTGAATTTGGATCTTTATGGGACCCATAATCAAGATCTTGTCTCTTGCCTCAATAACTCAGCATAATGAGTACTCCCAAAAAACTTACATTTTTAAAGTTGGAATGTTGTAAAAGTATTTGTCTTAATCTGAATTTGGAATCTCTTCCTCTCAAGGGTAAACTTTCCTTATTTAGAACGTTTAATACATGGAGAAAGGGCCTTTTAAATTGCTTTATAAGTAGAAGATTTCTCTATTGTGTATCACATTGCAACCTCTATATCTTTTATCTTCAGCTATTTTGCAAGCTATATCAATTCATATCTTCCACAGGGATGTCTATGGCAGCGGTAGCAGCTAATCTAAGCAGAAGGTAATTTCTTTATCACTTTTTTCTTTTAACAATGTTATCTCGGATGGTTGATTCCTACTTTATAATAGTGTTTGAATTTGCAGTTTTATGATTTACGCAACTTTCTTGAATAGGGTAGAATGGTGAAGCAATTGTCATGTTATCTTAACTTCCATGATTCATGTCAGCCTCACTCTTAACAGTAGATCAGCTGTCTGTCTAGGTTATTTGCTATTCTACACACAACAGATTTAGAGTCTCATACTTTCCTGGCTGTCTAAGCTACTTGCTACTCTAAAAACAGAACAAACTTGAACCTCACACTTACTGGTAGCTTGGCTGGTTGTCTAACCTACTTGCTACTCTATATAAGGGACAGCTCAGAGCCTCACTCTTACCTGTGTATCTGAAGTCCAACAGATTCTGCTCCTTCACATTTCATGCCTCTTCAATTTTTCCATTCTCAAACCGCTTTTATATATTGAGGATTGTTAATTGTAATAGGCATCGGATGAAGAACCTATATTTTCTGTTGTTCTACCATAAAGATATTCTGTCCGCGTTTCTTATAGATGTAGTCATACTGATGAACAACATAATCTCTATGCCATTTATTGTATTGTGCTATGTTTTTATTTGTTGTTTATGATGTTCATTTCATTTTAAATTGTTGACCGTCTAACCTACTTGCACAGCATGTCAAATTGTGATATTGGGCTCTAGGAAAATTCACTGTCAACAATACATTGCAGGAAAATTCATCGCCATCCACCAGCAATTCACCACCATGGAAAATTCACCCCATTAAAAGTTTGTAATTAATTTTCGGTGGCCAATTATTGGTGATGAATTTTCCTTGAGGTGAATTTGTCATGGCGGTGAATTTCCCCACATGAATTGTTGCAGTGAATTTTCCAACAGTAAATTACTGATAGTGAATTTACCTCATGCTATAATATTGCTATCAAAATTCCACTACTTGCTACTTTATACAGAAAGCTATAACCTCCTCATTCTTACCATTAGATGGACTGGCTGTCTAATCTATTTACTACCTTACACACAGCCTCACTCTTAGCAATAGATGAGCTGGCTGTCTTAGCTACTCATAACAATTGTTACTATTATTTTATTCAGTATTAAAAAATAGTGTATACAGTTAGACTGGGAGTGTCTTTGAACAAGGTATTCTTAATTTTGATCTGTACACGTCAGAAGCTTTCATTGTCTTGAAAAGTTGGGATAATAGTTCGAGGATGCGACTTCTAACCCTAAGCCATTTCTTTGCTTGCTATTATAAGTACATATATGTAACTTTGTTCGTAATCCATTTTTAAAGAAGTAGAAATATCTTAGTCCATCAATAAGTAAGTTATGATAATACTACTTTAATAATATTAATGAGATGATTAAATATCATTCAAATATATATTTAAATATTTATTGTTATAAGTTATGCTTTTCAATTAAATATTTTTTTAATAATTTTATGTTTTTTTATTCTTAACGTATTATTTAGTGCTAAAGTTATATATTTTTAAATGGATTAGTATATATATAACTTTAGTATATAATTTAATTGTTTTGTGTTTTAAATTAGTTATAGATTTTAAGCATTTTTGGTCTATTGGTGAAATTAAATGTTTTTTATTGAATTTATTAGAAGTCGTGTCTTATTGGGTGCAAGGTCCCTTGATTTCATAAGAGATGAGGCTA
Source organism: Sequoia sempervirens (assembly GCA_007258455.2). Taxonomy (NCBI): domain Eukaryota; kingdom Viridiplantae; phylum Streptophyta; class Pinopsida; order Cupressales; family Cupressaceae; genus Sequoia; species Sequoia sempervirens. Next base: position 33,987,278 of record VDFB02000003.1, on the reverse strand, counting down.
TAATCACACTTTAGGCAACTTTGATAGAAAGGTGTCCACTTAGATTTGTGGTCTGAAATCAAATTGCAAAAATGATGGGTTTTGACATAAAACCCGACATCAAAAAAATTTAAAAATTAGCTCATAGAAATTAATCGAAGAGCAATCATATGAATCCAAGTTTTAATTTCAATTTTGAACAAAAAATCATTTCCATTAATACATTATAGAATATTTCCTCAACTTCAAATAATTTCCAAACTAGAAAATAGAAAAATTGAAAATCATATATAAATCTTAAAAATAAATTTAAATGAGAGGGTTGGAGCCCTAGCTTAGTTGGCTAAACCTTTCATGTTGCAGGAGGTCATGCTACCCATTCTGTAAACCCTACTTTTCTAATAATAAACAATATACAAAATTAATATCATCCAAAAACAAATAAATCTTAATTGCTTCAATGTATTTTGTTGGTTATTCATTACATTTTAGTTTTGCTTAGATGCAGTACATAGTCCCTTTGGAATTCATTTTCCTCATTTTGGCTATTCATGGCTACTTCTTGTCATTGAAATTGAAATTATATTAAACTATTAATATTCAAATGAAATAGTCTTGAGCTTCTTTGTTCAAAGTTGATGTTGTTCAAAGTTGATGTTGCATATGGTAACTGATTATATGCAGATTAGAAGGAAAGGTTGCAATAATCATAGGCGGGGCAGCAGGAATTGGAGAAGCCACAGTTGGTCTCTTTACAAAACATGGAGCCAAAGTCATCATCGCTGATATTGCAGACCAACTCGGTAAAAGGGTTGTCCAATCTTTTCCCCCAGAGGTCACATACATACATTGTGATGTGACCAGAGATGAGGATGTTAGTGCAGCTGTGGATTTGGCTGTGGAAAAGCATGGTAAACTGGACATTATGTTTAATAATGCAGGAATTGTTGATACCAAAACTATTAAGGCGGTAGATTGTGACATGCAAGAGTTTCAGCGTGTGATGAACGTAAACGTAAAAGGAGTAATGCATGGAATAAAGCATGCAGCCCGTGTTATGATCCCAAACAAAAAAGGCTGCATAATTTCTACATCCAGCATTGCAGGAGTACTTGGTGGGATGGCTCCATATGCATACACAGCTTCTAAGCATGCAGTTATAGGGCTCACCAAACAAGGTGCGGCCGAGATGGGGAAATATGGTATCAGAGTGAATTGTGTTTCTCCATCTGGTGTAGCATCTGTTATTGCCTTGCCATTATTTGGAAAGAGTCCCACTAATATAGAAGAGGGGAAGACCGAGTGGGAGGCATTTTGTAACAAGATATCCAATTTAAAGGAGCATACTCTTAAGACACATGATATTGCAGGGGCTGCTTTGTATTTGGCCAGCGAGGAAGCCAAGTTTGTAAGCGGCCATAATCTTGTGGTAGATGGAGGGTTCACTGTAGTGAACCATGATTGGGGTCTCTGCTAATATATATAAAACCCCAATAAAAGTAACACTGGTATAAAAATAACACTGGTTTTGGTGGTGCTCTCTGAGAAAAATAATCAGTGTGATAGTTTGTTAGAGGGCTTACTTTCAACTTTAAGTATTAGAAAAAAATAAAAATATATATGGATATTGATATTGAGTAAAATTGTAATGGGTCTCTATTATGAACAGATATCTAATTATGGATAGATATATGAAGAGAATGGATATTTATTCTCTAATGATAAAAGTATTTATTTTTAATTCCTACCAGGAATTATAGGCACCATCAGTTATTAATAACTTTCATTTTAAAAACTTGAGTAATTTTTCTATTTGATTTTTTTCAATCTATTATCAATGTATAGATGCGAATTATATAACAAAATATATTTCAAAAATCAATTCTCTTGAATCTAATTGGTATACAATTTTCACCCAATATAAGCGATTACTATGGAATGGTGGGTAATCCTACAGTGTAACAAATCATACTTAATATTTATCTATTAATCTTATCACTTGTATAATCTTGCATTGTAACAAATCATAATTAATATCACTTGTATAATCTTGCATTGTAACAAATCATAATTAGTATTATTAATCTTATGTATATTGGAACAATCATACTTCATATTAATTTAAAATATTTTTAAATTAAAAATAGTTAAATTATATTGATAATAATATTTTTAATTTCTATGAAGATTATAGTTTAATCATAAAAAAACTCATCATTATAATAATTAGATTCTCCAATTTTACAAAGTAAGACTTTTTATTTTATTTTATTTTTTTTGCATAGCATTTGACTACTGATATAATTTAATTTTAAATGGTATTGTTTTTATATTGAAAGTAGGGGAAGGCCCCTAAACCCATGAGTTCAATAAAACAATCAAAAGAAAAAGCATAGACACCTCAACCCATTGAACAACTAAACAACTAAAAGGAGAAACACAAGCATTTAAATAAAGAGAGTGAAAGACAGATGGGCAACAGCCTAGTACAAACAAAGCACAAAATAAAAATACAAACCACAACAAAAATTGTTAGCCTTACTATTCAACCTATAATTTATAAATTTCTAGCCCCAAAAAATTGTTGCTATAGATAGTATATATTTTTATTTGTTAAATATGAATAAATTCTTTATACCTTTATTAATACATCTAAAATTGTGTCATTATAATAATCATGTTTTTCAATTTTACCAAGCAAGACTTTTTATCTCTTAGTTTTCGTTTTCCCTACATACCATTTGACTAGCAATATAAATGCTTTAACTTAGTGTACACATCATAAATGCTTAGTGTACACATCATTTTATTGAAATATATTTTATTAAAATTCTATGTTGGGTCCATTCTTAGTTTTGATATTTGCAAAAGAATAATTGTTTAAGACATCCACTATAATAATTAAGTTTAAAATTTTGATAAAGTGAAATTTTTCTCAACCCCTTCAATTTTTTTATTATCTTATATTTTAATTATTAATATAAATAATTTTAATTTTAATAATTTTCTTCTTGAATCAATCTTTTATTATAATTTTTAATTTATTCAATCTTTAATACTTACCTTTTTTGATTAATCAAAATAAATAAAAAAATTATCTATCCTATATTTTTCTTGTATCAATGAATTATGGTTAATGTAAGCACCCAAGATCAAAATAATAAAAATAGGGAAAAATAGAAATCTAAGTCTAAACTCTAAAAAACAAATTACCACATTTTAATTAGATTTTTAAACAGTAACTTCATGAAAAAATAGTGTTTTTGATAAAGGGTAAAATAGGTTTTAGACGGACCTGGAACCACAAAGTTTACAACAATAAAGATAGGAAATAAAAGTCCAACAAGAAACACCAGCTGCACAAAAGGTAAAGACCATAACACACAGCAGCCAACCGCAACAGACCAAAAAGGTCAAGCAAAAAGAGCTAGCAGAGCAACAAAAAACCGGCCGCAATTAACCCAGAGTCTTAAGGACAGACTCTATCTCCGCCTCCAAGTTCTACATGTCATGAACTCCCTTCTTAAAAATTTGAATCATCTTCGGAGTGGGGGGAGCCTTTCTCTTCAGGTTGGCCCTGGTTCTCTTTGAGATGCCAACATCCGTCTCCTGGCTTTTATCGCTAGTTTCCTCCAAATCCACCACTAGAGACCCCTATTGGGCTCTGTCTAACTTCTCAGTCATAGCATTAGTTATTATGGCGTTGTGTCTAGCCATTTGATTGTTTTGCTTTGCAATGATTTTGATGGTATTTTTCATTTTCTCATCCTCTATTTCAATATTTATGTTCTTGTTAGCGTGGTACAGAGTATCTTTGTTGGGACCGTAATCTCTTCGTTCCACATCTTTCTTTTCAATCACAACAATCTTGGCTCCGAACTCTTCCAATTTACTTTGAAGGGCCCAATTTTTTATCTTTAGATCATTAATTTCATTGAAATTCCATTTTGAAAGTTTGAAATGGGTATCAGCATTATTTTTAGCTAAATTCATAACATCCACAGAGGAATCCCTACTAGCGTTGAAACAAGTTTTATCAGGGTTTGGAATAATAGGGGAGCTGGCTCTAGCGGTTCTATCCATCAACGGGTCGGCACTTGGCTCAGTATTGTTGGCACCAGATGCCTCAGATTTAGGGGAATCTTCAGAATAGGAGACAAGGTTTTTAGCCTGGGGATTCTTATCAACAAGACTGGTCTTGAGGGAGGGGCTTCCCGGCTCAAACACAACACGAGCTTTAACAGAAATAAGGTTAGGGTTTTTTTTGCCAGAAAGGATAGCAAGCAGACTAAGGATAGTTCTAGCCAGACTTAAATTGGGCAAAAACCTCGAGCAGTTGGGTTCAATATAAAAAAAATAGTGTTATAAGTAACATATTTTTTATTTTTTTATAATTTTGAATAACATATTTTCTCTTAATTTTTGTCTCCTATGTTACCAATATAAATGATTTAACTTAGCTTATCTATTTTTATATTTTTCATTCTATTAAATTCAAATATATAAAATAATCTAATAACAAATTCAAATAAATAATATATTTTTAATATATTATATTATTAATTTAACACATTATAATATTATAATATATGTACAATATATATGTAACATATATACATCTAAAATATAATTTAATATATTAGAACTAAAGTTATAACAACAAATAAAATCCTTAACTTAATCATTTGTTCTTCTTACACAATAATCTCACCTCATCAATAATTTCATTTCTAACTTTTTAATACATAACTATTTTATATCTTTTTGATAGGAACTTCACTGCCTTGTAGCTCTTGTTTTATTTTGTCATAATTCTATTGCTATTGGTATTTTTTCACTAGCATGGCCCAATGCATCAATGAGCTTTCAAGATATGATGAATGGATAACTAATTTTAGAGACCACTATGTCACCCAATCTTTGTCTTTGCAAGTCATGTTTTTTTAGGTTTATAGTTATATTTTAGTGATATTTTACAAAAATTAGGTGCTTTTGAATATTCAAATGATAAAAATTAGGTTTTGGAGATTAAATTAGTGTTTATTTTAAGATTTTTTACTAAAATTAAAATAAATTTATTTATTATTTAAATGTAGTTAAATTAAAACAAATTGGTATGTAAACATTATTTTTTAAAGAAAAATATATTTAATTAAATTTGATTTTTTAATTAGAATGAAGATGAATTTTATAAATGTGTATCATTTATTTTGGGTGAATCTGCACTTGATCAATCTATAAACAAACCTAAAAATCCAATTCAAAATATGCATCAATACCCACCTCAAAAATTGCTTCAAAAGGAAACTCAAAATTTAACTCAGAATCTACTTCAAACTAATGCGCAAAGATAGAGAGTGGAGATATTAAAAACATAAATACATTGTAAACCAAAATTGATTTATTTCAAACTGAGCCTCATATGGCCCCCATTTACATAGGTTTCCCACATCTATGCAAGCAATGGTATTTTTTGTTAAAACCATGGATTTTGATTTGGATAGATTTCATCATTAGATGGAGGAGAGGAGGAAATTTTATTTGATTGGTTTGGCATATGAAGACATAAATTATTTGCATATAGAAACTAAATATTTGCACCATATTTCATCAATCCTTAAATCAATTTCCCCATCCTTTCAATAAAGCGAAAAATTTCAATCAAATGGTGGTAAGTACAATGAGATTTCAACTAATTTTTGGGACCATTGGTGGATCTTCTTTGATCATAAACCACATGAAAATCTTGAGGTGTTTGATTATATTTTTTGAGAAATTATGGGCTAAATTTGAGATTGCTTGGAAACTTAATCACTTTCATATGAGATCATTCTTGAAAGGAAGATGAGTACACAAAAACAACTCCCTACACCAATGTAACATAGGAGAGGGTTACAAAAATTCTTTAAACCCTTTAACTAGTGCAATAACAAAAATATTGCACATACAAAATTAATTAAGTAGTTTAAAAAATGAAACCATAACATATAGATTTTATGTGAGAAAACCCTCCCAAGAAAAAAAATCACACTCCAAACACTCATTTCAATTGTATTATTCAATAAATATAGATTAAAATACAATAATGAAGCTTATGTTCTTTAGGAGTTGTCAACACTACATTCATAATTAGGAAAAATTTCAATAGCATAATAGTAGCTCAAGAAATAATTAAAACTAAATTTCATATAAAATAAGCTAACGAAACAAGTATATATAGATGAGCAAGGTAGGAAACCAAAAAACATCCTCAATCTTTTACAAATCCAATATTTTTAAAAGCTCAAAAATCATGAGCTTTAAAATCAACTTGCTAAACCAAAATAACTTTATCCTCATTTTGGGCACCCATATTCAAGAAAAGCATCTTATCCATATCTTGGGTGCCTAAATTAGATAAAGCTATTTATGATGTTTTATTCCTCTTCAATTTTGATATAGAAACTACTAATCAAGAATTTTAAGGCAACATAGGAAGTTGCAAAAACAAATTTTCACCAATATGGAAACATTTGACATCATCCTCCTAAAAATAGAACCTATTAGAGTGGGTTCCAACTTCCTAAAAATAAGGATCTTGCCATATGTCATCACTTGCCATGTAGGATTCCATATCAATAATATGACCTACTAAGTGAATGACAAATTAAGAAGTTTAATCCATTAGGATAAATTAATATGTACCTAATAATTAATTAATAAGGTTAGGGCTTGTGAATTTTGCACACACGCCTCGTGAAATGGGGATCCCCTCTTTTCTTTTCACTTTTTGCGCCGACTTTGCCCACCTATGTTTGGTTTTTTTTCTTTTTGCCTTCACTCTTTGACCTTTTGGTCTACTTTGCCTTCAAAATCTTGAGAACCCTACAAAATATTAAAATTCTGGCTAAGTATCCTTTTGTAGGTTTCCATCTAGGGAAATCCACTAGGTAGATGCTACAACCTCTTTTACCATTTGCAGGTTTCTTCATGTAGGTCGACACCTACAAAATTTTGCTTATGGAATTTCATAGTGGTGGTATTGTTGGGTTTGGCCTCTACATCGTATCGGCCCACACTGTCCTAGCTTCTGTATAGCTAGCTCCCACATCGTCTCGGCCCATAGTGTATTAGCTTCCACATATCATTTCTCCACAACTCCTTGGCTTTTTCCCCTCACATTTCCATAAATTAGGGTTTATGTGGTTTTTGAAATCCTCTTACATTAATTGTTACATTTATGATACTTTTGGCTATAAATATAGGTCATTGTCAATTCATTTTTGCTTGGTTGAGTGTGGATTTCTTGCATTTCAGAGATTTCCTAGGATTTGGAAAATTCAAAGGATTATCTTTGCCACTTGTTTTTATTGCATCATCACTTGGTATGAATTTACATGACACACTCGTAATTTCCTATTTAAAGATATTTCAATTGGATTTGGATGAAATGTTTTTAGGCACTAAATTTAGGGTTTGACAACTAAGAAAATTCATATCCTGGAAGTCACCTTGCAAGATTTTGATCAAGCTACACCATAACTATGGCTTGGATTCGAACAGATCCCACATCCTCATCTTTCACATACCTTTAAGCCTCACAAAAATCCCTCATGGATTCATCATTGTGGGAGGCCATCCTCATGTTGCCAGATTTATGGCATGAATCCTATTGGTTTCTACATTATTTTCCTCCACGGGAATGGAAATTGAAATGAAAATCATTAAGTGTTTATAACTTAGGGTTTGAGTAGTGAAGTTCTTTAAAATTATCATGAAACCCTAGGAAGTTTCCTTGCAAAAAGCAATTTATAGGGCTCCATGTAAAAAGTTCCAAATACTAGCACGAACCCTAATGGCTCCTGCATTTGTGATCTTGGCACCATGTTTTTCTACATAGGGTTAAATGGGCTAAAGCATTAAGTCATGCATTCAAGATATCAACTTAAAGATCCACTTTCTCATTAGTGTAATTGAATAAACTTGAAATCACTATGCTGGGATTTTCTTGTGGGCTTCCATCACTCTCATGAAAAATTTATGACATAAATTTCTTTGGCATTCATTGTAGCAACTTCTATATTTCATTTTTCTAAAATTGTGAAACTTGAAGAAAATACAAAGAATTGAACATTGAAACCTTTGAACATGCATTTTCCCACATGCTAAAATGAGTTCAACTAAAATTTCCAAGTATTAGACTTTTATGGGAATGTGCATGCGAGATGTTGTTTGTGGGATGTCACTTCAACCATGCCAATTTATGGCATAGACACTGACAGCTTCCAACCCAATGGATTTCGCATCACCCTTTTCCACATAATGTCACACCCCATTTCTTAGTTACTAAGTTACTGTGGATTTATATTTCCTTGAGCTCCCTTTGGGTTATTTTTATTTTGCTAAGTACTGGCCCGTACCCCATCTATTTGAATTTCTCGGCCCCCTTTTTGATGAGCTTCGCTCACTGCCGCCACGTGTCCTCTAGGTGCTCTTTGCAAGGATTTCTTCCTTCACTCTTCTACTAGCGCCCACCATGTTGCCATGTGTCAACACTGTAGGAACTTCAAGACTGCTTCCCTTTGTTTTTCAACCAGGCTCTATCTGTATGCCACATAGCCTCTATCTGTGTTCACTTTTGGGTAGACCCCATAGTCAGCGCTAACAATGAAGACTTGTCCACATGTCTTCTATGTTGGGGATTTTTCATCACAAAGAGGAGGAATGCACCACAAGCCCCAACCTATTGCCACATGTCTCTCCCTCGGGGATTTCTTTGAGAGAAAAGAAAGAGCAAGCGACATGCCCCACCAAATTGTCGTGTATCCTAACTGCCTTCATAATGATGTGCCACATGTATGCATAAGGTTCTGCTAGGACCACTACCATCATTCGTAGGGGATGCATCTAGTTCGAAAACAACCACGTTCCATGGCTTGAATCTTTTTTTGTTGCAACAACCATTGGAAATCATTGCTTTGGGCATCATTGTTCATGATAAGGGAATCTTTTCTGTTACTAGCTCGCCATGCAGTGTGATTGTTTTCTATATATACTGCACTTCTTCCTTCCAAAAAGGAGTTCAGAAGATACATGAAAAATTGTGAAAGACACCAGGCCTTTTTGTGCTATTTTAGATTATTGTATGAGACTCATAGATTGTGTCATTTTTTGGCCTTTCTGTTTTCTTAAGCTATTTGATAAAACATTATACTATGCCATTATTGAACTGAGTCATTTATTTGCAAAACTTCTATGATTTCAATATAAGTTTGCTAATTTAGAACATGTCTTTAACTCTTCTTTTTAGTAAATGCGTATAGGAATTATTTTATGTTATTGGATAAATCATTCAGGTTTTCATCTTTGATTTTTGTTATTCTGGGACTTAGTAGATTACTGAATGGGCCCTTAAATCACATCTAAAAGAAAGATTTATCGGCCTACATCTACATCTCGGTGCATTGCCTTAGTTAGATTTTTGTTTTTTCTATCTCCTTCCTTTTCCCATTCCAAAGCCCCAAATACAGAAGAAGCTGACTTCTTAAAAAACACGGAGGTCACTCAGTTTAGCGCAATTGGTCGCCCCATTAACTGAGTTTCCCATGAGGTTGTTACATTGTCAATTTTTGGCATCAAAATTTTTTTTTTCTGGCATTCTCAGAGGGACTGCTTAAATCAACCTAAATCTAAAGAGGGTGTATGAGTCATCAGCCTGTTACTATATCACAAGCAACGAATAACCCTGGTTTGTTAGTATTTCCACTAGGAACAATACAAGCTGGAACCCATATAGTGAACATTTCATCCCCTCCACTAGCCATGTTTCCAATTGCTAATAGAAGGTGTGGGATGCCAAAAGTCCTCTTGTAGCGCCAACAACTCCCACCGTTTGGGCCCCTATCCCAGTCTCTGTTTTAAAATGTATACCTAAATTTACCAGGGATGGCTCAAGAACACCATCTGAACATCTGCAAGATGTGGCAAATGTGTGTTTGGTGCATGGAGTTATCGACCAAAATATAGAGCTAAGGTTGCTCACAGTCTTTTAAATGGGTAAAGCACTAGATTGGTACTGCAATCTACAAGCTAACACTATTGGTACCTGGGATCAACTCAGAGACCCTTTCTATGAAATATTATCGAATTATGGAGATAGGTCTTCACAATATCATCAACTGTCAATCATAAAGTGATCCCCATATGAAGCCATGACTGACTTCATTGCCCGGTTCCATGTAACTTGGCAGAGAATTCAGGCTATTATTTGCCCATCGGTTGAGTTGGCATTCATGTTCTACTTAAAATCCATCAACGTCGACATCTTAATGATGATCCAGTCTCTTGGTGGAACCAATCTACCAGATGCATACAGTGTCTCTATCAAGGCAGAGAACAATCTACTAGATGTCGGGAAGTTACCACCTCGGCCCATTATGCCTATATTTCCTAAAATATCAGTTCCCACCTAGAAGATACTATCTACCAGTGTGCCTGCTCCTCCTCAATCCATGTACACATATCCGTGCATGCCACAGAATGTCGCTTCCGCATATGGCTCTTCAAAGGATGAGATGAGCGACGTCAAATAAATGTTGCAAACCATCACCAATGAAATAACTACCATCTAGCAGAACTAGTTCGTACCTCCAAAGCCAACCTACCAAAATTATCAAGGCGGAAGATCTTCTTACCAGTAAAACCAGTTCCAAGGAGGCTCGTGCACAAATTCGTAGGCTCAAACAACTAATCAAATAGTGTTAGTACCTACTCCACTGCAAGGTGCTCACCCAAGCTTGAGAAAAGAGCTAACATCAAGGAAAAATAATTTATTTGATTACATTAATGCATAGTGTTTCCCCTTTGGCAACACATATGCCCCGAAATTTTCTGCGCGATAATCTACAAAAAAAGGTGGTAGAGCAATGTAGCCAAGGTGTGGCATCAAACCATGAAGGTTATGTATATGCCTCTCTGCAAATGGAAAACGTGATACTCACCATGCAAATGCAAGGGATGTCCCTAGAGTAAGAAACGGATATTGCTCCTGATCACGCACTCTTCTCATGGATGGAGGAAGAAGAGGCAGTGTTTGCAAATGATGCTTCTACATCCAAAGCCCCGCAAGTACAATCAGATTACAAAACTCACTCAAAGAGAAGATTCATGGGAAAACCAATTGTCCCGCAACCAGTCAATCTACAATCCAAAAGTGCTTCCAACTAGACACCTAGTACCTCCATAGTTATATAGCCGCGAAGGGAAATTGTTATAACTAGAGCTAAGGCGTAGAAGCCTTCAAATCTACCACCATTTAATGTGGTGGAACAATTGAAAAAATCATCTGCTAATGTGTCCCTTTCAGATATCTTAGGTATTCCAGAGCAAAAGACATTGGTGCAGAAGGCCCTCCAGGAAGATCCCGTCATTGAGCCAACAGAGCAGTCACTCAAAGGAAAGGCCATTAATCCATCACCCCCTACCAAATTTCTCACAAATAGCATAGAGGAAACCTCTACTGAGGTTAAAGATAAGCTGAAACCCAAGCCCTTTTTCCTCTCTTATTGTTGGTAAAAAATTATTGCATGATTCCATGATTGACTTTGGTGCTAGCACCACAGTCATGCCCAAGTAGATAGCTAAAGCCTTAAGACTTAGCTATGAACCTTTAAAAATGGGGGTTATGCAGCTTGATCAGAACAAGGTCGAAATCATAGGTATTGTCAAGGACCTTCCCTTGACTATGTTCTCCTGCCCTAGCATCACAGTTCCACAAGATACTATGATCATAGACGTTCCCCCCATGTTCGGCCTCTACCTATCCTGGGAATTCACTTTAAATATAGGTGGATATCTTTCTTTGGATTGGTCACACTTGATCCTCAGGACCAAGCATGGAGCTAAAATGAAAATAATATTTGAACCTCTACATTTGAAACATGTGGTCGATGAAGCCATGATCAACTTTGAGGCTTCCCATACCTCTTTCACCAAAAAGGAAATGTATTGCATCGAGTTACTAAAGGATGAAAAAGTGACTGAAGATTGGACCGATCAAGAAGAGGTCCTCTTGAGTGAGTACATAGACACCAATCCTTTCAGAAACTATCATGCTACTGGGTTAGGCACCTATGTCATCTATGATGAAGATCAAGAGATTTTGAAGGTCATGAAGGAATCTGAAAGTGATCAAGCCTCAAAGCTATTGATGTTGCACTTTGATGGAGCAGGAGCTAGGATATGTTTGACATCCCCATCCAATGAAAAGACACTCTGGTCCTTCTGCTTCTAGTTCACTTGTTCGAACAATAAAGTTGAATATGAAGGCCTACTGCAAGGTCTAATCCTTGCGGAGTAGATGGGCATCAAGCAAATAATGGTATTCAGAGACTCTGAGCTAATCATAAATCAAGTCCGAGGGATATCTGCTGCAAACAATGTTCGCATGCGATCCTATAGACATCGAGTCTAGAACCTGATTGAGGGTTCTGAAAGCTTCAACATCCAAATAGTGCCCCGAGAACAAAATGTTGATACAGATCGCATGGCTGCAATTAGATCTTAGTTTGATCCTGCCTCTGACCTAATTCATAACAAACACTCTGTGCAAGTGATCATTCAACCTACAATTTCTGGCAATGATCAGAGCTAGCAAGTGTTCGAAAGTGATGAACACATTGCCTCATTCATTCAACAGTCAAGGGAGTTCACTGAGCAACTCCAACCAAAGAATTTTGAGGCCTTCATTCAGCTAAGGTCCAACAAGCTTCCAAAGTGATTGGTCACTCTTTAAAACCTATTCGATTGTGATGATGCAAGGAATGACAAGAGGAAGTTTGTAGTAGAAAAAAGTGACTATGCAAACCTTTAGGTCGAAGATGGAAGGAAGCTCAAAGTCGGGAAGGATGTCCTACATCATGATAAAGAAAGGATCATCAACTTCTGCGAAAAGTATGGAGTAGTGGCCCGGTCATATGATTACCTCAAGGGATACAATCTTGACATCATCCAGCATGTGATAGAGCTACCAGAAGGTGGAAAACCAGTCTGCCAAAAGTAGAGGCCAATGAACCCTAAAATTGAGATGCTAATGGCGTAAGAGATGACAAAACTAATTCAGTCTCAAATCATCTTCTCGATCAAGCATAGTACATGGCTATCCAACCTAGTTTCGGTCTGAAAGAAGAATGGAGACATTTGCCTATGTGTTGACTTTTGAGACCTAAACAAAGCATCCTCGAAGGATCACTACCCATTGCCTTCTATGGAGTCAATCTTGCAAATAGTGGCAGGATCATAAATGTTTTCTCTATTAGATGACTTATGTGGGTACAACCAGATCCAAGTCAAAGAAGAGGACAGACACAAAACGATGTTCACTACCAAGTGGGGAGCATTTTCATATGCTAAAATGTCTTTTGGCCTCTCAAATGTGGAAGCCACTTTCCAACAGGAAATGGATATCACTTTCAATGACTTGATCAACAAGATCATCCTAATTTATTTAGATGATCTGAATGTATTCTCTAAATATAAGGATGTTCACTTTGATAACCTAGAAATGGTTTTCAAAAAATGCTAGAAGTTCGGGGTATCCTTGAACCCAAAAAAATGTGTTTTCAAAGTGTCGCACAAAAAATTATTAGGACATGTAGTGTCCAAAGAAGGAATTGCAATTGATCCTAAGCGGGTAAAGGCAATTAGGGAACTTTCCCTACCAGTCAACAAGAAAGGAGTCTAGTCTTTTTTGGGGAAGGTGAACTTTGTAATAAAATTCATTTATGATTTTGTAGGACTAATTAGACCAATCACCCTGATGCTAAAAAGGAATCAACTATTTAAATGGACAAAAGAAGCTAGAAAATTCTTTGAGAAGGTTAAGGATTCTATTTCTTCAGCTTTTGTATTGGTCAATCTAGACCTATCGAAGGACCTCATAATGTATGTATTCAGTAGCAATTCAAGCATCACTACTGTGCTAACTCAAAAAGATGATGAAGGAAAAGGAGAACATCTGATAGCATTTCACTCCCTGACCTTAAAGGAATATGAGACAAACTACAACTTCATCAAGAGGAAAGCGTTCACAATTTTTAAGGGACTCAAGAAGTTTTGACACCACATATCTTGCAACAAGGTGATTATTTATATCACACACTCCAGTGTGTGCGAGTATATCATGGAAGGGGAAATCACCGAAAAGAGGGCTAATTGGATCACTAAGATCCTTGAATATGGTATTGAGGTCAGGCCTACAAAGACCATCTAAGGAAGGGGACTATGCAAATATTTGGCATGTAATGAGGAAATGATAGCTGAAGAGGAGCAACCAGAGTTGGTTCTGACAAATGAGTCTGACTCTGAAGGTTGCTAGCTAGCAGACATAGTGAGATTCATGCACACTAGGAAATATCCACTGAGCCTTCCTTCTCAAAAGAGAAGATTCTACCAATTGCAGAACAACAGATATGCATTTATCGAAGGGGTCCTCTTTGAAAGGAACTTCAATGGAATTCTACTATTGTGTGTCACCACAGAGCAATCAAAGAGAATTCTTGACACTTTCCACAGTAATCTCGCGGGTGGACACTTCTCTGTGAAAACCACCGCCATCAAGATCATGTGTGTCAGATACTTCTAGCCTACACTATTCAATAAATCATACTCCTTGGTAAAATCCTACAAGGAATGCTAATTCTTCGCAGGAAGAAGAAATTTTTCTATAATGCCTCTCAATCCGATAGTGGTTGATGAGCCATTCACACAATGGGGCCTTGATTTCATCGGGATGATCAATCCCACTTCCAGTGTCAAACACAAATGGATCCTCATGGCCACAGACTACTTCACCAGATGGACTGAGCCCATGTCCCTGAAGAGAATGCAATGGAGGTAGAGATTGTGGAATTCCTCAAGGAACTGGTGACGAGATTCAGCCCACCAAAGACCATCATCTCCAACAATGCTAAATATTTCCTAGGCTCTAAGGTATGTCAATTCACACTCGTACATGGAATATTCTTGAAAACATCATCAAATTACTACCCACAGGTGAATGCCCTAGCTGAGTCGACTAACAAAAATTTAGTTTGACTCATTAAAAGAATTGGGTCAAAACATCATAGAGAATGGTATAAGAACTTTCGAGCAGTGCTTTGGGAATACCGCATAACTCCCAAGCAAGTCCTCAAAGCTTCGTCGTATGAGTTAGTGTACGAAAAGGAAGCACTATTTCCCATCTCCATGGAGATTCCCACACTACAACTGCTCAAAACCCTAGAAGTTGAAGAAAATGGAGCCATGGAGGTTCAGTTGGCCGAGTTGTTGGAAGTACAGGGAAAAAGGGAAAGGACCTTAATAGCCATGTCTAACCATCAACAAGTGGTTAAAAGATGGTTTAACAAGAAAGCCTCGGACTAGGGTCTAAAATGAAAGGACCTAGTATTAAATTTCAATGAGAGGGTTGTGAAGCCTGGCCAACATGAAAAATTTGACAATTTGTGGGAAGGCCCTTTTAAAATAATTCAATGCAAGCAACATAATGTGTTTGAATTAGAAAATATGGAGAAGGAAGCATTGGGGATTCTGGTTAATGAAACCAGCCTCAAATTGTTTAATTAAAGCTTCATTGTTATTTTTCTAGTATAAATATTTAAGTATTGTAATTATTTTTCTTTTATGTTTTGTTGGTCAGTCTTTCCACAAACTCATCAACAATCCATGAAGTAGGAAAACAAAATCATATGTAGAAAAGAGAACCCATATTGAAAAATCACAAGAAAAGAGTCAGGAAGTTGATATAAGTTGTATATTCATTATATATACTTTGATAAATACATTTTCAAAATGACCCTGAGGCCATAATTTTAAAGTATATCTATACGTTATGCAGTTTCTTCATATATATATATGGTAAAGGCCTGTTTTAGGCATATATACAAAAAATAGATTAAGAGCAATTTTCTTTAAAACAAAGAAAGAGGAAGTGCATCTTAGGCATGAGCATCATTATTAGCAGCAAAATTCAGGATAGCTTCATTGACAACATCAGCAAAAGCAACATGACCATGAATAGCAGTAGTAGCATCAACAGGGGCAATGGCGAGTGGTGGAGGGAACACTAGGTTCTTGAAGTTGGTATACCAGTCAACACCATAAAAGAGCACCACATTGTAGCAACGAAGCAGGAAGTGGCAAGCACAAGTCACCCTTTGACGATGCTCTTCATGTGACAGAAGGCGGAACCCACTTAAGAATGGTACCCATAGCACTACTTCATCTTCTTCCCTCTGCCACTTGCCATTGCTCCTACGGATATTGTTGTTGTTGGTCCTAATGCTCCTACTACCATTCTTGTTGATAATGTTATTCCAAACATTGTTGTTGATGCTTCCATTACCCCTGCTCATGACTAAAAACATTTTATGTTTTAAGAAATCATCATTTTGCTAATCCATTTTTTTGTATATACACCTGCAAAAAGCCTTACCGCACATATATATGAAGAAACCATAGAATATATAGATATACTCTAAAAGCATGGCCTCTAAGCCATTTTGAAATGTATTACCGAAGTATATATTTCTGTATATAATGAATATACAACTTATATTAGAATTTTGTCTCCAATGCCTTTTGATTTTGCAATGTGGGTTCTCCTTTCTTTTTTTGCACATATGTGTTCATTTCAATTTTGCATATGGGTGTCGATTTTCTCTACCTTTTTGTGATAATGGATTCCATTTATTTTTTCTTCCTTGCACTATGGATGAAAATTATTGAAAGATCGACCGAAAAAAACGAAAGGAAAAATAATTACACTATTCACATATTTACACTGGCAGGATAATATTGAAGCTTCATTAAATAATTTTAGGTGGATTCTATTAACCAAAATCCCCAATTCTTCCTGCTCCAAATTCAAATGCATTGTGTTTCTTGCATTGAATTATTTTGAAAGGGCCTTCCCACAGGCTGTTGAACTTTTCATGCTAGTCTGGCTTTACAACCCTTTCGTTGAATTTTAACACTAGGTCCTTGCACTTTAGACCTTGGTCCGAAGCTTTCTTGTCAAACCATCTCTTAACCACCTACTGGCGGTTGGACATGGCTATCAAGGACTTTTCACTTTTTTCCTACACCTCCAACAACTTGGCCAACTGAACCTCCATGGCACTATTTTGTTCTACCTCGAGAGATTTTAGCAATTGTAGCGTTGGAATCTCCATAAAGATAGGAAATAGTGCTTCTTTCCCATACACTAGCTTGTACAATGAAGTATTGAAGACTTGCTTGGGAATTATGCAGTTCACCCGCAACACTGCCCGAAGGTTCTTATGCCATTCTCTTTGGTTTTCTAACACAATTCCTTTGATGAGTCAGACTAAATTTTTGTTAGTCGACTCAACCAAGCCATTCCCCTACAGGTAGTAGTTTGATGATGTTTTCAAGAATATACCATGCACGAGTGTGAATTGATATAACTTAGAGCCTAGGAAAGCTTTGGTGTTGTCGAAGATGATGGTTTTAGATGGGCTGAATCTCGTCACCAATTCCTCAAGGAAGCCCAAGCTATCTTTTCCTTTGTTGTATTCTTCAGGGGCTTGGATTCAATCCACCTGGTAATGTAGTCCATGGCCATTAGAATCCATTTGTGTCTAAAGCTGGAGGTGGGATTGATCATCCTGATGAAATCAAGGCCCTATTGAGCAAAAGATTCATTAACCACTTTCAGATTGAGAGGAATTTTGGAATTTTTCCTTCTTCCTACGAAAAATTGGCATTCCTTGAAGACTTTTACCAAGGAGTATGAATCATTAAATAGCATAGGCCAGAAGTATCCAACACACATGATTTTGATGGTGGTGGTCTTTGCAGAGAAGTGTCCGCTCGCGTGACTACCGTGGAAAGTGTCAAGAATTCTTTTCTCTTGCTCCATGGTGACACACCACAATAGAACCTCGTTGAAGTTTCTTTTAAAAGGGATCCCTTCGTTGAGTGCATACCCGCTATTCTATAGTCAGTAGAATCTTATCTTTTGAGAAAGAAGGCTCAACTGGTATTTTCCAATATGCATAAATCTCACTTTGTCTGCCAGCTAGTAGCCTTCAGATTTAGACTCATTGGTTAGAACTAGCTCTGGTTGCTCTTCTTCAGCTACCATTTCCTTGTCGTGCCTTAAATATTTTCACAGTCCTCTTCGTTTCATAGTCCTCTTCATGAAGCAATCTTTTTGGGCTTGACCTCAATGTCGTATTCAAGGATTTTAGTGATCCAATTGGCCCTCTTTTCATTGATCTCTCCTTCCATGATGTATTCGTGTACACTAGAATGTACGACATAAACAATCATCTTATTGCAAGATATGAGATGTCAGAACTTCTTGAGTCCCTTAACAATTACAAACACTTGCCTCTTGATGAAGTTGTAGTTTGTCTCATATTCCTTTAAGACCTTCGAGAGTGAAATGCTATCAAATGTTCTCCCTTTCCTTCATCATCCTTTTGAGTTAAGACAGTAGCAGTGCTTGACTTGCTACTAAATACATGTACATTATGAAGTCCTTCGACAGGTTTGGATTTACCAACACAGGAGCTAAAGAAATAGCATCCTTAACCTTCTTGAAGGATTCTCTAGCTTCTTTAGTACATTTGAATAATTGATCATTTTTTAGCATCAAGGTGATTGGTCTAATTATTCCTATAAAATCCAAAATGAATTTGCTCACAAATTTAACCTTCCCCAAAAAAGATTGGACTCCTTTCTTGTTGACTGGTAGGGGAAGCTCTCTGATTCCTTTCATCCGCTCGGGATCAATTGTAATTCCTTCTTTGGACACTAAATGTCCCAATAGCTTGCCTTGCAGCACTCCAAAGACATGTTATTTTGGGTTCAGGGTACCCCGAACTCCTGAAATTTTTTGAAAACTATCTCAAGGTGATCACCCTTATGCTTGGAGAATATAGTTAGATCATCCAAATAGATTATGATAATCTTGTTTATCAATTTGCTAAAAGTGATATCCATCACCCATTGGAAAGTGGCTCCCGCATTTGAGAGGCTAAAAGGAATTTTTGCATAGGAAAACATTCCCCACTTGGTAGTGAACGTTGTTTTGTCTCAATCCTCCTCTTTGACCTGGATTTGATTGTAACTAGAGAAGCCATCTAGCAGAGAAAAAAAAATTGATCATGTGACTGTATGCAAGATAGACTCCATGGAAGGTAAAGGGTAGTGGTCCTTTAGGGGCACTCTATTTAGGTCTCGAAAATCAACACAAAAGTAGATATCTATGTTCTTCTTTTAGACTAGAACCAAGTTGGATACCCATGTGCTATGCTTGATCGAGAAGAAGATCCAAGATTGAATCAACTTTGTTAGCTCTTGCGCCATCAAGGCTTCAATCTTCGAATTTACTAGCCTCTACTTCTAGCAGAATAGTTTTGCACCTTATGTCAGCTCTATTGTATGCTGGATGATTTCAAGATCATATCCCTTGAGGTCATCATATGACCAAGCCACTACTCCTTTGTACTTCTCATAGAATTTTATGATCCTTTCTTTATCACGATGCAAAACATCCTTCCCCACTTTGAGCTTTCTTCCATCTCCAACCTAAAGGTTTGCATAGACACTTTTGTCCACTACAAACTTCCTTTTATCATTTCTCGCATCGTCACAATCGAATAGGTTTTCGAGAGTGACTAGCCCCTTCAAAATCTTGTTAGACCTCAACTGAATGATTTGTTCATTGTAGACCTCGACAATCTCCGATTGGAGTTGGTTGGAAAAATCTCTCGACTGTTGGATGAATGAGGCAATGTGTTCATCATTGTCAAATACTTTCCAACTCTGATCATTATCTGGAATTACTAGTCAGACTATCATTCATAAAGAGTGTTTGTTATGAATTAGGTCGGAGGTTTAAGGTCAAATTGAGATCTGATTGCGGCCATGTGGTCCACATCAACATTTTGTTCTCAGGCCATTGTTTGGATGTTGAAGGCTTTGAAACTCTCAATCAGGTCCCAGACTCTATGTCTATAGGATTGCATACGAACATTCTTAGCTATGGAAATCCCTTGGACTTGGTTGA
This sequence comes from Sequoia sempervirens, assembly GCA_007258455.2. Classification (NCBI taxonomy): domain Eukaryota; kingdom Viridiplantae; phylum Streptophyta; class Pinopsida; order Cupressales; family Cupressaceae; genus Sequoia; species Sequoia sempervirens. The sequence goes on along the minus strand of VDFB02000003.1, from coordinate 33,967,225 downwards.
ATACTAGTTTGGAATCTTCAAACATCATTAATTGCTTGATGCCTATTCGCTCTGCAAGGCTTAGACCTTACACTAGGCCTTCATATTCAACTTCATTGTTTGAAAAAGCAAACTGGAAGTGGAAGGACCAGAGTTTCTTTTCATTGTGTGGGGATATCAAACATATCTCAGCTCCTGTGTCAACTTTTCATCTTGCTCCATCAAAGTACAACGTCCATAGCTCTAAATCTTGATTGCTTTCAAGTTCCTTCACGACCTTCAGAAGCACTTGATCTTCATCGTAGATGACATAGGTGCCTAACCCAGTAGCATGATAGTTGTTGAAAGGATTTGCGTCTATATACTCACTCAAGAGAACTTCCTTTGAATCAGTTTGATCTCTAGTCATTTTTTCATCCTCCAGTAGCTTAGTGCAGTATATTTCTTCTTTGATGAAAGAGGTATGGATAGCCTCAAAGTTGATCATGGCTTCTTCGGCCACATGTTCTGAATGCAGAGCTTCAGACACTATTTTAATTTTAGATTCATGCTTGGTCCTTAGGATCAAGTGCGACCAATCCAAAGAAAGATACCCACCTATCTTTGAAGTGAATTCCTAAGATAGGAATAGGCCGAACATGGGGGGAATGTCTATGATCACAATATCTTTGGAACTGTGATGCTAGGGCAAGAGAACAGAGTCAAGGGGAGGTCTTTGATGACACCTATGGTTTTGACTTTGTTTCCATCAAGCTACATAACCCCCCTCTTTAAAGGTTCATAGCTAAGTCCTAAGACTTCAGCTATCAGTTTGGGCATCACTATAGTGCTAGCACTAGATTCAATCATGGCATTGTGTAATAATTTCTCTCCCACAATAAGAGTTAGGAAGAAGGGTTTTGGTTTCTTCTTATCTCTAACCTCAATAGAGGCTTCCTCTATGCTATTTATGAGAGATTTGGTAGGAGGTGATGTATTAACAACCTTTCTTTTGAGTGATTGCTCTGTTGGCTCAATGATTGGATCCTCCCAGAGAGCTTTCTGCAGCAAGGTTTTCTGCTCCAAAATGGCTAAGATATCCCAAAGAGACACATTAGCGAATGTTTTTTTTCAATTGTTCCACCACATTAAATGGTGGTGGATTTGGAGGCTTCTGCTCTTTAGCTCTAGTTATAACAATTTCCCTTCATGGCGTACATTGTTGTGCCACTATGGAAGTACTAGTTGTCTGGTTGGATGCACCTTTAGGCTATGGGCCGACCGGTTATGAGATGATTGGTTCACCCGTGAATCTCCTTTTTGAGTGAGTTGTAATTGGATTGTACTTGCAGTGTTTTTGATAGGGATGTGTCATTGGCAAACACCACCACTTCTTCTTCCATCCATGAGAAGAGTTTGTGATTTAGAGCAATATCAGTTTCTTGCCCCAAGGACATCCCTTGCATTTGCGCAGTGAGTACCTCATTTTCCATTTTTGGAGAGGCATATACATAACATCCATGGTCCGATGTTGCACCTTGACTGCACTATTCTGCCACCTTTTGTTGTAGATTTCCGTGAGGGTAGTTTCACGGCATGTGTGTGTCGCCGCAAGGGAAGCACTAGGGGTTTATGTCATTGACTAAACTGTTTTTCCCTACTGTCAGCTCTCTGCTCGAGCTTGGGTTAGCTCTCTGTAACAGAGAAGGAAGTGGTACTATTTGATTAGTTGTTTGTGTCAACGGATTTACATGTGAGCCTCCTTGGAACTATTTTTACTGGTAAGAAGATCTTTCACCTTGATAATTTTGATAGGTTGGCTTCGAGGGCGCACATTGGTTCCATTTGATGACAGTTATTTCATTGGTGATGGTTCACAAAATTTCCTTACATCGCTCATCTCATCCTTTGAAGAGTCAGATAAGGAAGCAATGTTTTGTGGTGTGCCCAGATATGTGCACATGGATTAAGGAGGAGCGGTCACACTGGTAGATGGCATCCCTTGGGTGGGAACTGATACCTCGGGAAACATAGGCATGATGGGCGAAGGCGACAACTTTTTGGCATCTATCGGATTGTTCTCTGCTTGATTACAACATTGTTAGTAGAGTGGTTCCGCCAAGGGACTAGATCATCATCGAGATGTCAACGTTGATGGATTTCAAATAGAACATGAATGCAAAATCGGTTGGTAGGTAGATAGCAGCCTGAATTCTCTGCCAAGTTATATGGAATTGAGCATTGAAGTTAGTCATGGCTTCATATGGGGCCCACTTTATGATCTCCAGCTAATGATATTGCAAGGACTTGTCTCCATCATTAGAGAATATTTCATAGAAAGGATCTCCGAGTTGATCCCAAGTAGCGATAGTATTAGCTTGTAGGGTGTGGTACCAATCCAACACTTTACCCCTGAAAGAGGTCGCAAGCAACCTTAGCGCTATATTTTGGTCTTTAACTTTGCGCACTAGACACACATTTGCCACATCTTGTAGATGTTCTGATGGCATTCTTGAGCCATCTCCGGTAAATTTAGGTATAGCTTTTAAAGTGGAAACTGGGATAGGGGCCCAAATGGTGGGTGCTATTGGTGCCACAAGAGGACTTCTGGCATCCCATGCCACATAATTTCTATTAGTAGTTGGTAACATGGCTAGTGGAAGGGGTAGAGGGAGCAGAATGTTCACTATTTGGGTCACAGCTTGTACTGTTCCTAGTGGCAACACTAACAAAATAGGATTATTTGTTGTTTGGGATCTAGTAACAAGTTGATGGCTCATACACCCTCTATAGATTTAGATTTATTTAAGCAGTCCCACCAGGCGTGCCAAAAGAAAAGAAACTATTGATGCCAAAAATTAGCAAGGTAATAGCCTTCATGGGAAACTCAATTAATGGGAGGCCAATTGCACTAAACTGAGTGACCTCCTGGTTTATAAAGAAGATGACTTCTTCTGTATTTGGGGTTTTGGAATGAGAAAAGGAATGAGATATAAAAAATAAAAATCTAACTAAGGTGATGCGCTAAGATTTAGATTTAAGGCACGATAAATCTATCTTTTGAATGCAATTTAAGGGCTCGTTCAACAATCTACTATGTCCCAAGATAACAGAAATCAAAGATGAAAACCTGAATAACTCATTCAATGACGTAAAATAATTCTCACACACATGTATAGAAAAGAAGAGTCAAAGACATGATCTAAATCAACAAACTTGTATTTAAATCATAGAAGTTTTGCAAATAAACAATCCAAGACAACAATGGCACATTATAATGTTTTATCAAGTAGCTTAAGAAAATAGAAAGGCCGAACAATGGCACAATCTAAGAGTCTTATACAATAATCTAAAAGCAATAAAAAAGGCCTAGTGTCTTTCCCCTAATTTTTTATGTATCTTTTAAACTCATTTTTAGAAGGAAGAAGCAATATATATAGATAAAAATCTCACCGCCTGACGTACCAGTAATAGAAAAGATCCTATATCATGAGAAATGATACTTGCAGAAATGATTTCCTTCAGTAATTGCAACAAAAAAGATTTAGGCCATGGAACGTAGTTGCTTCTCAAATATATGCATCCCCTCTGAATGATGGTAGTAGTCCCAACAAACTCCTATGCAGACATGTGTTATTCACCGACGAAGGCAGTTTAGAATATGTGGTAATCTGGCAGGGCTCGCTACTCACTCTCACCTTCCCTTTGATGAAGTCCCCATGAAAGAGACATGTGGCAACAGGCTTTACCATCGGTACCGACTATTGGGTCCGCCAAAAAAGTGTACATGGATGAAAGCTACGTGGCACACAAACGAGGCCCAATTTAAAAAGTGAAGGAAACAACCTTTAAGTGTTTGTGGTGACAACACATGGAAGCATGGGGAAAGCCAGTAGGAGCTTGTGAAGGAAGGCTTCCCTATGGTGAGCACCTAGAGGACACGTGGTAGCAGCAGATGAAGTTCAAAAAGATGAGGTACGAGCCAGAACTTAGTGAAAAATAAAAAACCACCCAAAGGGAGCTCGAGGAATTTAACATTCATAGTCTATTTATCAGATGGATGTAAAATCAGCATTCTTAAATGGCTATTTTGAAGAAGAATTTTATGTGGAACAACCACCTAGGTATGAGATTTTGGGTCAAGAGGACAAAGTCAACAAGCTCAAGAAAGCACTATATCGACTCAAACAAGCCCCAAGAGCTTGGTACAACAAAATTGATTCATATCTTTTAGAAAGTGGCTTCAATAGGTGCAGCATCGAGCCAACATTGTACACCAAGATGAATGAAAAAGGTGAAATTCTTATTGTATGTTTGTACGTTGATTATTTAATATTCATGAGTGACTTATCAATTGATTTGTTCAAAGGAGAAATCAAGAAAGAATTTGAAATGACTAATTTAGGTCTCATGAAGTATTTTCTTGGCATTGGAGTGAATCAAAATGAAAATGGTATTTTCATCTCTCAAACAAAGTATGCAAATGATATTTTGAAAAGGTTTCATATGTTGAATTGCAAATCAGTACCCACACCTATTGTGACAGGTTTGAAACTAAGGATCTGACGAAGGTTCCAATGTGGATTCAACTTTGTATAAGAGACTTGTTGGTAGTCTCATGTATTTAATAGCCACAAGGCCGGATATCATGTATAGTGTAAGTTTGATTTCTAGGTTAATGGAGACTCCAAAAGACTCACATTGGAAAGCTGGGAAGAGAATCCTAAGATATGTAAGTGGAACAAAGGATTATGGCATTCAGTATTCAAGTTCAAATGAGTTCATGCTCATAGGGTACACAGATATTGATTGTGTTGGAAGCATCGATGATAGAAAGATCACATGAAGTTATGTTTTTAATTTTGGCACTGGTGTAGCATCATGGGATTCAAAGAAACAAGCCATTATCACCCTTTCATCAACAAAAGTAGAGTATGTAGCAGCAACAAGTGCATCATGTCAAGCAGTCTAGATAAAAAGAGTGTTGAAAGAGTTGAAACATGAACAAAAGGATGCAACAAAAATATATTGTGACAACAACTCAACCATAGCACTGTCAAAGAATCCAATTTTTCACAAGAGAAGTAAATATATTGAAACACGATGTCATTTTATCAAAGATTTGATTAGCAATGGAGAGATCTTTTGGAATTTTGCAAGTCTCAAGATCAATGTGTAGATATTTTCACTAAGGCATTAGGAAAAGAATGTTTTTTCTATCAAAGAGATTGATTGGGCATCGTACAATGTAATAGTTCTGATTAAGGGGGAGTGTTGGATTTAATCCCAACTTCTACCTTCATCGCTCTCTTGCAACTTTCTTTCCAGACTTGTGTGGTGGTGTGGTGTCTACTGCATACCCGCAACTGCTCCTTTTATCTTGTGTGATGGTGCGGGTAAACCACTAACCCACAAGGTGCTTCGTCATTGGAAGTTGTGCGGTGAAGTTTTTCATCAACGAATTTTTTTGTGTGAAATGTTATTTTAGCATCTACTTTCCATTTAATACATGAAGGACAATATTTAATAGGCTTTTGATTGTAATTTGGGATAAAATATTTTTCTCTTGACATGAATCTAAAGTTACTGCTAATGTAATTAATTGCATTTATTTATCCCTCCACTTTGCTAATGGATTTTTACAGTAATTTATTTCTAATCGGAAATTTTTATGTTTTAGAAGAAGAGGATGAAAAAAAATAAAAATTGTATGCTCTACAGTAGCAAAGTTTGAGTAGCAACTCTGTTTGTAGAATCCAATGAATATGTTTTGAATGATATAATATAAATATCAAATCCTTTGGATAAATTCTCTGTGTTTTATTTTTTCTGCACTTTGTTTTTCTTCTGCGTATTGTCTTCTCCTCTGCTTCTCCCCTTCAAAATTTGCTACAGTTTATAATCTGCATATTTTCAATATTTAAAAAAAAAGCTCTTTTAAAATACCCCATTATAATTTCCATTGAGATTTCCATTAGAGACTTTAATTTTGCATCTTTTAAACCTTGATTCATCATATCAGACTTCTATTATCTAAAGGAAGTAAAAAAGTTTATATTTCATCACATTCTCTAATAGCTCCATGGAATAGGCCCAAATTCCAACAAATTTATGAGATTAGTCAATCCTTATTTTGGTATCTAGAACTCATGCTTTCCTTACTGTTGGAATAAAGCAGATAATTTCTCCCATGATTAGCATGAGGAAGAAAAAATTGCAAGTTTTTCTTGTATCTCTTAAATTAGAAATTAGTTTAGTTTTTTAGTTTTAAAACTATTTTAAAGTTGTTCTATTTTTAGGATTTCTTTCTTCTAAACTCCTTTATAAAAGAGACATGATGTAATTGATTTGAGTAATGCAATAGAATGAAGTGCAGTAGCACATGTTGGGTAAATTATATGTTTATGCTTATGTAACCGTATATTCTAAGTTTGATGTGTTTTTGTTGTTTATCTCTGTCCACGCCATCAAAGTGGTATCAGAGTAGGACGATCATTAATGAGATCTAAGGAATCATTTGAAAAAGTTGCAGTCGTCACTAAGGAGTTGAAGCTATAACATTGTGGCCAAAGGACAAAAATTTCAAAGTTTACAATTTCACAGTCGTCATTATTCAAGGGAAAGGATTGTTGGAGACAAGTTGAATAAAGTTTTGATTGTTGTAGCAAATCGTTCTACTCTATTTTTTCTATGTGTGTTCTTCAAGATGTATTAAAGTTGCCACATAAAAGCAAGAAAAAACATTGTAAAGAAGTTTGCAGATTTGTGGGAGGCATAAAAATTCAAAAGACATTGCTGAAAACCTGCAATCAAGGGAGAAATTTGTATTTGATGAAACGAGCCAAGATTTGTGTGAATGCGTTGATAGTAAGATAAATGGATTTGCATCATAAAGTCACCAAATAAGATCTGAGATAGAGAAATAAGTGTAGCTGCTTTGAGAGAGTCTGCATCCAATTACCATTGACAAAGAAGAAATTATGGTGTGCATGGAGAATTCAGGCAACTATTTTTTGAAAATACAGCCAAAGGAGAGGTCTGATGAATAAGGGTTGGTGCATATAGAATTCATCACTTGAAAGGAGAAGATCTAAATTGTTGTATCAAAATCACAATCAAGTGCATAAGCAAGGTAAGTTAAACCATTTGTTTCAATGGGAAAGATAGGCAAAAGAGTAAAGAAGGAGAAAAATGTGTTGGAGGAAGAAGTGATAGAAATTAAAAAATGCAATTCACAATTGTTAGTAGATTTAAAAAAGTTTGGAAAAGAAAGATGTGAATACTTGTGTGAAATTGAGAATCTTGAAAAGGAATTAGAGAAAGTGAAAAAGAAGAACGAAGAGTTAGAAGAAAGATTGAAGCTATCTAATGAGGTGGAAGAAAACCTAAAGAGGTTAGAAGAAGAAAATCATTTATAGAAAAAAGAAATAACAAAATTAAAAGAAGAAAATTATGAATGTTTAAGGAAAAAACCATTGGTGTGTGATGTTTCTTGTGATACAAAAGACTTTGTTTGTTATGTTGATAAATTAGATGATTTGTGTGATGGGGTTGAAGGTGTTTTTGATTAAAAGTTCAATAATGACGATGATAATTATCATGAAAAGAATGGGATGCAATGGAAAAGGATTAGGAAAACATGAGCAAGGAATCAAAGAGCCGATTGAGTGTATTATGAGACCAAAATTTGAAGGTCTTGGATATATCATAGGTAAAGGAAATGATACATGTACAAACAAATTTGTTTAAGAAAAACAATATGGACATTGTTCACATTGTAACAGGAAAGGTCATAGAAAAGAATTGTGTTGGGATCTACATCCATGTAGTATGTGTGGTTTGAATAACCATTCTAATAAGACGTGTTGGAATAAAAAATGGAAGGACTCTATGACAGGTTGCATAAAAATGGATTGTGGATGGAGTTTTGGATTGAATTGGCAACAAGTTACAGGGATGTTGAAAAAATTGTTCAAGTGTAAATATTCATATGGCAAAGAAGATAGCAATCAAAAGATGTTTCATGGTCTTGTAAGATGTCATACAAAGTGGAAAGATATAGATAGTGAAAGGACTTCTAGTTTGAAGTTATGAAGATTTGAAGATCAAAGTTTGAAGGACTGCCACAATAGTTGGAGTCAGAAGACTTGGTTACAACCATGAGAGAGGAAATATTTACAAAGATACAATTTGAAGAGTAAAAATCTTGAAGCATGTGTGGTCGAAATTAAGGGGGAGTGTTAGAATAAAGTAGATAATTTCTCCCATGATTAGCATGAGGAAGAAAAAACTGCAAGTTTTTCTTGTATCTCTTAAATTAGAAATTAGTTTAGTTTTTTAGTTTTAAAGTTGTTCTATTTTCAGGATTTTTTTCTTCTCGAATTGTCAAACTCCTCTATAAAAGAGGCATAATGTAATTGATTTGATTAATACAATAGAATGAAGTGTAGTAGCACATGTTGAGTAAATTACATGTTTTTGCTTATATAACTGTATATTTTGAGTTTTATGTGTTTTTGTTGTTTATCTCTGTCCACCCCATCAGGGCTTAAATTTGATCGCCGTATGACCGTATTTAGAGATTTTTGTAGTAAAATACAATCAAAATTTTAAGAAGATTATATCAGATGAAAGGAGAGATTTTGGATAGACTGTCAAAATTTATATAGAATTATAATGATATATATGGGTATGTGCAGGATCATGGTATGCCAAAAAGTGGCAATATTTGTGGGGTATGTGGCTGACGACTTCTTTTTCACCCAAAATTAATGAAACGAAAAGGGTTTTTAGAGGATATTCTCAGCTTCCTAAAATATAAATTATGATTTAATTTGAATTTAATAAATAATTATTATTAATTTTCTATTAGAATTACGACTAAAGTCCTGATCGATAGGCTGATTGAAAAACATCTATAACTTTCAAACGGTATCATATTTTTTGAATCCAAAATATGTGTCACATTCTATGCTTTTACATAATATAGGATTAAAAAGAAAATTAAATTTCATGAATTTTGACCAAGTTAAGGTGGTTTAATGCACGAGTTTTTATATTTTCTAAAAGTTGTAATAAAAATTCATAATTAATTATTTACTTGGAAAAAATTAAAAAAATATGCATCACATCCGGACATGAGTCCTCTACTTATATATAAAATATTACAAAAAATATTATCATTTTATTATGGTTAGGGTGGTCAGACAGACACCTACTTCTTATTTTTTCCCTGAAATTTAAGTACTACTGCATTGAAATTTCAAATTTTCACCAAATAGATTTTATTTATTTTAAATAAACCTAGTATTTTAGAAACTACATTCAATTTTATACAAATTCTATTCGTACATATTTTTGAAATAATATAGATAACTTATTCAAATATTTACGTCAAGTTGCCTAACACTGATTTTTCTGAATTTTTTGCCACTTAAGGGCCTGTTTGGCATACCATGATCCTGCACATGCCCATATTTGATTTATATATAATTTTACTTGCACTAAGGTATATCATAATGTTTTAAGGGAACCTTTTAATAAATAACCGCCATTAAAAAATTTGTTGACAGGCAAGGTCAACCAGCAAATTTAAGCGCTGTTGACCCCATCACTTACATTTACACAATCAACACTTATTCAAGTTAATCGCAAAGCTTGGAATTACATGTTCCATTCTTGAGATGGCAAGTGTTTCTAAATTTTGACGTGACTACTGTAATGGGAGGCTTAGTACACCGTAGTTGAAGGTTTTGTTTAATTTTCTGGTTATCCTTTATCTTGAATTAGCTTGGTTTGCAAAAGCCTATTTTTTTTTTTTACGTTTATAGTGATTTCAGAGGTTTTAATATTTATGCAAGGTTTGCAGAAGCCTATTTTCTAGTGAAGGATAAGGACCACCTGTTGGTTTTATGAGGCACTACAAACCATAACCGGAAGCTCTCTTTTTGCAAACCCTAATTATTTTGTTTTGATACCAGTTACTTCTTCATCGATGCATTCACTTTCCAAATCTTTTTGGTCTAATCAGTCATTATCGACCTGAACCACCTAAGCTTGAGTTTTCTTTTGTATACCTTCTATATTCTTTCTTTTATGCTCAACTATATTAACACGGTCAATGTTCTTTTATGTCTGCTAAAGCTCTCAACTTTGAAGGGGCCAAAATGGCAGTAAGTGCAACAGCAATGATGATATCTTCTACAACTCATCTATACACAATACAAACCAAGATCTCTTTGTCTCCTTCATTGCATGGAATGGTGAGGGTGAATACTTCTGGGGCTTTCAACGTGAAGCCCAAGAAATCATCACCACTCTACGAGGGAGTTCAACTCAACCCAAATTCTCTTGGTGGTATGAAGATCAATGGAGTTGCCATTGATAGCTTGAATGTGAATAATATTAATGTTGGTTTGTATGAAAAGTTGTTTTATATATTGCTTGAATATCAAAAAATTTCACTTAAATCTCAGTAGAACCCTCATTTTTATCCTATATTTTTGTAAATAATATGTTTTGACTGTTGGGTTATCTAAAGCCCAAATTAGCATGTTGCCTTAATAACTTGAAATAGTTTCTTACTTTGTAATTACTTATATTGGCATGTATTGGCCAATTTAGAAGTTGTCTATTTCAAATAGATTTTTCCATTTAATTAGATTGAAGACTGATTTATAAATATGGCTACTGGCTGAATGTAATTATTCAGAACTTGAGAATAATATGAGATAATCACTGAGTGTGGACGTAGCCATCAAATTATGGTGAACCACGATAAATCTGTGTTCTTGTTTTGGGATTGATTTTAATCTTTTTTTTGCAATTTCTTTTTCACTTTTATTCTACAATTATATTCAACAATTGGTATCAGAGCAGGTTGGAGAAATTTGGTGCAGGAAATTGTGAAGAACTTTTGCAGCCATGGAAGATGCAAACAAGTGGAAAATTGAAAAGTTTGCAAGACAAAATTTTAGCCTTTGGAAAGTGTAGATGGAATCCCTTCTCATCAAATAAGATCTTTCGAATACATTGGCTGGCAAAGCCAAAGGGAAAGGATCTCTATCAAATGAAGAATGGGAGAAGCTGGAGAAAAAAGCAAGAGCTACAATCTTCCTGTCACTCTCCAACAATATTTTATTTAATGTCTCTGCAGAGAAGACTACATAGGAGCTGTGGGATAAATTGTCTTCAATGTATGTAATGGCATATGCTTTCAATAAGGTATTTATTATGAAGAAATTGTATAATTTAAAAATGTGAGAAGGAGGGGTTATGTCCAATCATTTGAATGAATTTAATACATCAGTTATCCAGCTAATTTCTGTAGGCATTAATTTGGATGATGATATCAAAACTATTTTATTATTGTGTTCTTTACCAAATAGTTGGGAAGGTGTTGTGATGGCAGTGAGCACTTCAGTGGCTGCCAAAAGCAAGCTGAAATTAGATGATGTTGCAGCTACTTTACTGAGTGAAGATATGCGAAGAAAAAATCAGGAACCCTCATCTAGTGAGGCATTAATGGCTGTAAGTATTGAGAATAGAGGTAGAAGTAAAGAAAGAGGCAAATATAATAATCGAAGGAGATCAAAATTCAGATCGCAGTCAAGAGGAAAAATGAGTGCCTGTTGGTTTTGTGGTAAGCCAGGCCACACAAAGAAAAATTGTTGAAATTATAAGAAGACACAGGACAAAGTCAGTAACAATGAAACAAACATTGCAGCTGAAAAAGATGATGGAGTTTTAATCTTGGTTGCTGGAGACATGACTGCAGATTCTTGGATACATGATTCTGGAGCTTCTTTCCATGCTACTTCATGCAGGAAAGCTTTTACAAATTTTTAAGAAGGTGTTTTTGGTAAGGTTTTTCTAAGTGACAATAAGGAATGTGAAATTGTTGGTAAGGGTGATATAGTTTTAAATTTAAAAAATGGCAGTCAATGGATTTTAAAGGATGTGAGATATGTTCTTTTATTGAAGAGAAATTTAATTTCTGTGAGTCAATTAATTGCTTCTGGGTGTGATGTTAAATTTTCTTTAGAAAATTGGTAAGTAACAAAGGGGGTTTTAGTGATTGCAAGAGGAAAGAAGTTGGGTAATCTTTATATTTTAAAATGTCATGGTGAAGTGGGAGCTGCCATGATAGTCATGGACAACAATTCAGAAATTTGGCACAAGAGGCTCGGTCACATGAGCAAGAAAGGGCTTGAAGTAATGCTTCAACGAGATCAGCTTCCTGGCTTGCAATCAGTAGATTTACAGTTTTGCGAATATTGTCTTTATGGCAAAAAAAGTCGGGCTAGCTTCTTGAGGACAGGCCATGATTAGAAAACTACTCCTTTGGCACTTGTGCAATCAAATGTTTTTGGTCCTACTGAGGTAATTTCATTTGGTGGTGCAAATTACTTTGTTACTTTCTTGGATGATTGCACTAGAAAATTTTGGATTTACATGCTCAATAAAAAAAATAGATTTTTTTTCAAAGTTTAAAATTTTCAAGGCTCTTGTTGAAAATCAAATAGGGCATAAGATTAAATGTCTGAAAACTGACAATGGAGGAGAGTTTTGTTCCTTGGAGTTTGATAATTTATGTGTAGAAAATGGCATTCGAAGAATAAAGGTGGTCCCATTCACCCCTCAGGAAAATGGAGCAACTAAGCGGTTGAATTGGACAATTTTAGAAAGAGCTCGTTGTATGCTCTTCAATGTCGGGTTGGGAAAAAAGTTTTGGGTAGAGGCATGCAACACTGCAGTCTATTTGATAAATCATGCCCCATCATCTCATTTAGATTTTGGCATTCCAGAGAAGAGATGGCTTGGGAAAATAATTTCATATCATCATTTGCGGGTGTTTGGCTATGAAGTGTTCGTGCATATTCCAAAAGAACAACGAACAAAGCTTGATTTCAAATCGAAGCGGTGCAATTTTCTAGACTATGGAGAAGATCAATTTGGTTTTAGGCTATGGGATCCAGTTGCTAGAAAGATTGTGCATAGTCGGGATGTTGTCTTCAATGAGAAAAAATTCTCAGGTTTGCAACCTTTAGACAAATTTTCTGATGAATATTTCTTGAAATGATGTTGATTTCTTTGACAATGGTCGTGTCAAGCAAACTTCTATTTCTTTCTCCCAACCTTTAATTATTTCTTCAAACACAAGCACCCCTGTCAATTCACAGCCTCAGTTACTAAGTTCACTGCCTTTACAAGTTAATTCTCATTCAATTGTTAGCACACAACTTTCTCAGCCCATGCCAATTCAGTCGTTGCCTTTATGTAGTCAAACAGTGCCTTCTACTCATAGAATGCAAGATTTAAAAGGTACACAACCTTCCATAGCTCATTTGTAGCCATCTTTAATTACTATGTTGCCTCCTCCAATCGCTATGCAACTTACACAAGCCAATTCACAACCTTTTCCAGCGTCATCTTTGTTATATGCACCGCCTCCACTGTTTCCTACACAGCCTCTTGTAAGTGAGGTGCAATCACAAACTAATTCGCTTCCTTCAATGATAAATACGCAACCTCTGGACATACATTCACACCACTTCAAACACCTAGCGCAACCCTTTATAAATCAAACGCAGCCTCTCTTCTCAAAAATGTTGCTTTCACCAATTCATACACACCCATTCATATCTAATGCGCTGCCTCCTTTCATCAATTCGCAGTCTTTAAGAGGTAATGTGCCGCCCCCTTAATGCCTGCGATGTCTTCAACTTCTAAGTCGCAACCTTCTTTAGACTAGATGCAACCTTTAATGGCTGGTTCACTGCCATTGGGAACCATTGAAAGGCAGAATATTCAAGGCAGTATACAAGGTCAAGAAATTAGAGAATTTAATGAACAGGGAATTATGCAGGGGAGTATGAAAAAACAGGGCAGTGGTGTTAATTTATAGAGTAATTAGGCAAATGTAGAAACAGAGGGTGTTTTGAAATCAGAAATTGGTCCTCAATTGAGGAGATTAACACAGAAGAGGAAACTATCACACAAGTATGATGATTTTTAGTTAATTTCGTTTGATAACTATGTTTATGAATTATTGTTTTGTGGTGAGGCAGAGCCAGCTACATTCAAACAAGCTTGCAAAGATGCAAATTTGATCAAATGAATGGAGGCGATGAATGAAGAAATGGAGTCTTTGTGTGCTAATGACACTTGGGATTTGGTTTCTCTTCCGCCAAATTGAAAACTTTTAAAAAATAAATGGGTGTATCTTGTGAAAGAGGAAGAGGGAGGTCATCAACGTTACAAGGCCAGACTAGTTGTCAAGGGTTTTGCTTAGGAAAAAGGCATTGATTTCAATGAGATTTTTTCACCAGTTGTCAGAATGACCACCATTCGAACAGTGTTAGGCTTGACAGCCATTTGGGATCTTCAACTTGAGCAATTAGATGTCAAAGCTACCTTTCTTCATGGCGATGTTGAAGAGAAATTATACATGGAGCAGCCCGAAGGTTTTGCAAAACTGGGTCAAGAGCACTTATATTGCAGATTGAAGCAGAGTTTGTATGGGCTCAAGCAAGCCCCCAGACAATAGTATTTAAAATTTGACAGCTTCATGACTCAGCAACAATTTATTCGTTGTGATTCAGACCCATGTGTTTATTACAAGAAGCTTCCAAATGGTGAGTTTGTCATTTTATTACTTTATGAACTGATGATATGTTGGTTGCTAGCAATAGTGTGAGGATAGTTCGTGAGTTAAAACAAAATTTATTTCAGAGATTTTTCATGAAGGATTTAGGGGCAGCAAAGAGGATTCTTGAGATGAATATAATCAGGGATAGGAAAAAGAGAGAACTTCGATTATCTCAAGAAAAATATATTCTAAAAATCTTAGATAGATTCAATATGAAGTATGCCAAATCTGTGAGTACTCCTTTGGCCGATCATTTTAAGTTATCCTTAGCTATGTGTCCTAAAACAGATGAAGAAAAGGAGTACATGAAGTGTGTCCCATACTCATCCGCAGTTGGCAGTTTAATGTATGCTATGACTTGTACTCATCCGGATTTTGCTCAGGCACTAGCAGTAGTGAGCAGATTTATGAGTAATTCAGACAAACAACATTGGCAGGCCGTATAGTGGATATTCAAATATTTGAAAGGTACTTCTGATTGTGGTTTATGTTTTGGTGGTAAGGACATTCATCTACGAGGTTATGTTGATTCAGATATGGCTGAAGATCTAGATAAAAGGCATTCTACCACGGATTATACATTCACTTTTGTTGGGGCAGCGATCAGTTGGGTTTCTTGGTTGCAACAGGTGGTTGTACTTTCTTCTACGGAAGCAGAATATATTGCTCTTTCTGAAGGGGCAAAGGAAATGATTTGGTTGCAGCAATTAATAGGTGATTTATGGTTTCAGTAATCAATTTTCACTCTCTTTTGTGATAGAAATAGTGCTATTCACTTGTCCAAAAATTTAACCTTTCACAATCAGACGAAGCACATAGAGCTGCGATATCACTTCATTCACCATTGTATCGAAGAGGGGAAGCTGCAGGTGGAGAAAATTGACACAAAGTTGAATCCAGCTGACATGTTGACGAAAGTAGTTCCGAGGGAGAAGTTTGAATTCTGTAGAGCTTCTCTTCGACTTGTGTAGCTCTGACATTGACTCTGCAACAATGGGATATCTCTGAGCAGCATTTTGGTCTTCAAGTGGGAGATTTTTGGGTTATCTGAAGCCCAAATTAGCATGTTGCCTTAATAATTCGAAATAGTTTCTTACTTTGTAATTACTTCTATTGGCATGTATTGGCCAATTTAAAAGTTGTCTATTTTGAATGGATTTTTCCATTTAATTAGATTGAAGACTGATTTATAAATACAACTGCTGGCTGAATGTAATTATTCAGAACTTGAGAATAATATGAGATAATCCCTAAGTGTGGACGTAGCCATCAAATTGATGGTGAACCACGATAAATCTGTGTTCTTGTTTTACAATTGATTTTAATCTTTTTTCTACAATTTCTTTTTCACTTTTATTCTGCCATTATATTCAACATTGACTTGGGTATAGCTAGATCAATCTTCCTGGTCCTATTATTATGTGAATAATGGAAAGGGTCCTCTGTTTCTTTTTCGTCACACTTTTCCTTTTCAATGTCCTCCGGTAATGGAGATGGCATAGCGTTTGCTATTTTGCTAGGTGGGTATCCCTCAGAGGCCTGGATGGGCATTGGTTTGGGTTGTTTTTACAAAACAAGGGATTTGGATCTGTTTCCCATATATCCGATCTATTTGTTGTGGAGTTTGACTCTGCACTCAACAAGGAGGTCATGGACGTGAATGCTAACCGTGTGGGTATTGATATAGAGAGCTTAATTTGCACTAAGAGTGCTGATGTTTCTGAGATTGAACTTATTCTCAATGATGGCTCCCAACTACTTGCTTGGATCGAATATGATTCATGGTCCAAAATTCTAGACGTTAGATTGAGTAAATCAAGTCTCATTAGGCGCTCTGTTCCACTGAGTTCCCATCACATTGATCTCGCTAGCCTATGGAAGGATGAAATGTATATTGGGATTAGTTCCTCCAGTGGGGATTCTTCTCAGACTAGTCTTGTTTACTCATGGAATTTCACTAGCAGCCCTTTCCGTTGGCCTCAGCACTCATTCCCTGCGAATCCTCATGCAATCTCTTCACAGAATGGACCAAATTCTTCACGCCAGAGACCCAATGAAAATTTGAGCATTCTTTTTGCTCTGCTGTTTGGTATTGGGTGCGATGCCATGGCTGCATTGATCATGTTCTTGGTGTGGTCCCTCATTATTAGGTCTGTGTTCGCATCGAAAGACTTTAGTTACGAAAAAATTGAAATGGCTGGTGCAGTGGACCCTGAAGATTGTGGCTGCAGAAAAATTGTAGTGACAGGTGACAAGGAAGCTCTCGGTGAACATCAAGTAGGGTTTTGTTATGAACCTGGTTGGTTACCACCTTCTTTATGATTTGTGCGCAGATCTAAAAATGCTACATCTAATATCTTTATTCTTGTGGGTCAATGCTTTATTGACTTATTGATTCATGCTTATAAATGGAAATGGAAATTTGACTTACTGATACCATGTCTTTAAAAAGCTTTTT
Organism: Sequoia sempervirens; assembly: GCA_007258455.2. Lineage (NCBI taxonomy): Eukaryota > Viridiplantae > Streptophyta > Pinopsida > Cupressales > Cupressaceae > Sequoia > Sequoia sempervirens. Next base: position 33,950,159 of record VDFB02000003.1, on the reverse strand, counting down.
TTTCTTGGAAATTTGACTAACAATTCCCAGAAAAAATTGGTACTGATTTTATCAAATCAGAATCTTTATTGCAATAATGCAAGAGTATCACGTGTTGTTGTGTGAAGTCCGATGTGACCGTGACTTCTCACCTTTTGCTGCCTCCATTCTCCTCACCTTCTTCAGCCTCCTCTTTGAAGAGTCATTTTGCGCAATCCATAAAAACTATTCACTTGTTCATTGTAATTGTTAATGAAACTATGTACTCTGCTATGATAATTAATAAAAAGATTTTCCCTTTCTTTAGTGGATGTAGCCAGTTTTAGTGAACCAAGTGAATCCGTGTGTCATTTTGCGTAAACCATAAAAACTATTCACTTGCTCATTGTAATTGTTGATGAAATTATATACTCTGCTATGATAATTAATAAAAAGATTTTCCCTTGCTCCAGTTGATGTAGCCAGTTTTAGTGAACCACATGAATTCATGTCTTATGTGTTGTTCTTCTTTGATTTCTTAACTTGTTTATCTGCTCTCATTATTTAACATCACTGTCCATCTAGTCAAAGTAAGCAGCATATAGCAGCACCAACTTTCTTCACATGGGCATACCATTAAAAGACAACCTACTTAACTCTACATAATGAGGTGGAACACCATGCAGTCCCCTCAAAATTATAAAATTATAATTATTGGCCCATCTTCATGCCATGCCAAAAGAAGCTTGCACTTCTATTCTTCTTTTTATTCCAAGATTAGGCTGCATACTAAACTATTTAGAAGTGGTATTTCTAAATATGAATGGACCCAAAAATCATACATTATTAATAATACTTACATCATACATTTTCCCTTGCTCCAGTGGATGTAGCCAGTTTTAGTGAACCACGTGAATTCGTGTCTTATGTGTTGTTCTTTGATTTCTCAACTTGTTTATTTGCTCTCATTATTTAACATCACTGTCCATCTAGTCAAAGTAAGCAGCATATAGCAGCACCTACTTTCTTCACATGGGCATGCCATTAAAAGACAACCTACTTAACTCTACATTATGAGGCGGAACACCATGTGATGCCCTCAAAATTATAAAATTATAATTATTGGCCCATCGTCATGCCATGCCAAAAGAAGCTTGTATTTTTATTCTTCTTTTTATTCCAAGATTAGGCTGCATACTAAACTATTTAGAAATAGTATTTCTAAATATGAATAGACCCAAAAATCATACATTATTAATAATACTTACATCATACAAAGATCTTGTCTGTTGCCTCAATAATTGACCATAATTAGTACTCGCAAAAACTTACATTTTTAAAGTTGGAATGTTGTAAAAGTATTTGTTTTCATCTGAATTTGGAATCTCTTCCTCTTAAGTGTAAAGTTTGCAAATTTAGAACGACAAAAATATGGAGAACGTGTAGGGCATTTTAAATTTCTTTATAAGTAGAAGGTTTCGAGCTATTGTGTATCAAATATTTTATCTTCAGCTATTGTGCAAGCTATATCAATTAATAGCTTCCACAAGGATGTCTATGGCAGCGGTAGCAACTAATCTAAGCAGAAGGTAATTTCTTTATCATTTCTTTTTCCTTCAAAAATGTTATCTCGGATGGTTGATTCCTCCTTTATAATAGTGTTTGAAATTTGCAGGTTTATGATTTATGCAACTTTCTTGCATAGGGTAGAAACTAGAATGGTGAAGGTAATTGTCATGTTACCTTAACTTACATGATTCATGTGAACCTCACTATTACCAGTAGATCAACTATCTGTCTAAGTTATTCGCTATTCTACACCCATGACAGATTAGAGTCTCACACTTACCGGGTAGCTTGACTGGCTGTCTAAGCTACATGCTACTCTACAAACAGAGCAAACTAGAATCTCACACTTACTGGTAGCTTAGCTGGTTGTCTAAGCTACTTGCTACTCTGGATAAGGGACAGCTTAGAGCCTCACTCTTACCAGTGTTGTGTATGTGAAGTCCAACAGATTCTGCTCCTTCACATTCCACACCTCTTCAATTTTTCCATTCTCAAATCATTTTTATTTATTGGGGATTGTGCCTCTCAATTTTTCCATTCTCAAATCACTTTTACATATTGGGGATTGTTAATTGTAATAGCTATCAACTCATATTTGCTGTTGTTCTATTCTCTAATTACTTTTATATATTGGGGATTGTTAATTGTGATAGCCTGTTGTTCTATTCTCTAATCACTTTTATATATTGGGGATTGTTAATTGTAATAGCTATCAGATGAAGAACTCATATTTGCTGTTGTTTTACAATAAAGATATTGTGCCCACCTTTCTTGTAGATGTAGCCATATTCACGAACCATGTAATTTATTGTATTATGCTCTGTTTTTATCTGTTGTTTGCAATGTTCATTTCATTGTAAATTGCACAATTATTTAACAACCGGTAGATTGGTTGACTGTCTAACCTACTTGCTAGGTTACACAGAAGAGTTAGAGCCTCATTCTTACCATTAGATGGGCTGGCTGTCTAATCTATTTGCTACTTTACACACAGCCTCACTCTTACCAATAGATGGGCTGGCTGTCTTAGCTACTCATAACAATTGTTACTATTATTTTAGTCAGTTTTAAAAAATAGTGTATTTATTGTTATAAGATATGTTTTTTAATTAAATATTTTTTTAAATAATCTGTCTTTTTACATTCTTAATATATTATTTAATTTTAAATTATATATTTTAAAATGAATTAGTATATATGTGTATATATATTAATATAATTTTAGTATATAATTTAATTATTTTGTGTTTCAAACTAGTTTATAGAGTCTAAGTATTTTTTATTTATTGGTGAAGTTAAATGATTTTTATTCAATTTACTAGAGGTCATGTCTTGCTAAGTGCAAGGTCTCTTGACTTTATAAAGGATGAGGCTAGAATCACACTGTGCGCAATTTTGATAGAAATGTGTTCACTTAGATCTGTGCTCTCAAATCAAATTGCAAAAATGATGGGTTTTCATATAAAACCCTTCATCAAAGAACTAAAAAATTAGCTCATAGAAATTAATTGAAAGGGTAATCATATGAACTCAAATTTTAATTTCAAATTTGAAAAAAAAAAATCATTTAGATTAATACATTATAGAATTTTTCTTCCACTTAAAATAGTTTTCAAACTAGAAATAAATAAAATAAAAATCATCCAAAATCTAATAACAAACTAAGAAACATACAAATTTTACCTTCATCCACATATTTTAAAACTTCCATACTCCTCTTAGTAGTCATATTATTTACACTCTTCACTCTCAATTTATCTCCATATATAATTCAGATGGAACAGTCTTGAGATACTTTTTTTCAAGCTGATGGTAACTGATTATATGCAGATTAGAAGGAAAGGTTGCAATAATCACAGGCGGGGCAGCAGGAATTGGAGAAGCCGCAGTTGGGCTCTTTACAAAACATGGAGCTAAAGTCATCATCACTGACATTGCAGACCAACTCGGTAAAAAGGTTCAATCCTTTTCCCCAGAGGTCACATATATCCATTGTGATGTGACCAGAGATGAAGATGTTAGTGCAGCTGTGGATTTGGCCGTGGAAAAGCATGGTAAACTGGACATTATGTTTAATAATGCAGGAATTGTTGATACGAAAACTATTAAGGCGGTAGATTGTGACATGCAAGAGTTTCAGCGTGTGATGAACGTAAACATAAAAGGAGTAATGCATGGAATAAATCATGCAGCCCGTGTTATGATCCCAAACAAAAAAGGCTGCATAATTTCTACATCGAGCATGTTAATTTCTATAACCCAGCAACAGATTAATTGCACAATAAATTCATAGAAAGAAATCTGATTTATAACAATTAATACAACTGGGTTAATTAACAACTAATAACAACGGAAGCAAAAATAACATAAAGCCAAACACAAAAAGACAATAATACAGATATAAAAACCCCAATGCAGGGAAAAATCTGCAAATGTTGGATTTTCTATTTAGCCTAACAGCAAACTTTTCTTTCGAAAATACCATATAAGTTTGCTACAGCAATCTTACTTTTATAGAGCCTAGCTGATTTACTTAGCATGCAAGGAAAGAATCTTTCCTTGCTTTCTTTGGCTTTATTTACAAATAAAATCACTCTTGGATTTATCTTATCCTCACAAACTTGGAAACACTCTATTAAAGAATAAAAAAAATTGTTGTTGCTAAAAATCCAACTCGAATTGATTTAAAGCAAATCTAATCTTGAGTTGCTTTAAAGCAAATCCATATCCCACTTTTTGAGCTACAAAAATCAACACTCCCTCTTAGCGAGGAAAGTGTTATGCACCACACCCAACTTGTCCCTAAAGATTTCAAACTTGCTCTTCATCAAGGCCTTCGTCAGGATATCTGCTATCTGTTCGTCCGTAGGAATGTAATTGAGCTTCACTATCCCCTTCTCCACACAATCTCTAATGAAGTGGTACTTGATCTCAATGTGCTTTGACTTGTTATAAAACACTGGATTCTCAGAGAGTTTGATGCAACTCTGATTATCACAGTAAATGACTATAGGATCCAACTCCTTATTAAAGAGCCCAGCTAGAAGTTTCTGAAGCCAGATAGCCTCACATGTAGCCATACTAGCTGCCATATACTCGGCCTCTGCTGAACTTAGTGCAACTAACTTCTGTTTCCTACTATACCAAGAGACTGCTCCTAATCCCAAATTGAAACTGCACCCTGAAGTGCTCTTTCGATCAGCTGTACTGCCTGCCCAATCTGCATCAGTAAACCCCTTGAGCTTCACTCCATCCTGCTGAACATACTTCAGCCCATAATCAACTATGCCTTGGAGATATCTCAAAACATGTTTCGCAGCTATCCAGTGCACACGTTTAGGTTCCACCATAAACTGATTGAGTGAGTTCACTGCAAAACAAATGTCTAGCCTGGTGTTGACCAGATACATAAGAGAGCCTATCAACTATCTGTATAAAGTCGGGTCCACTGCCTCTAATCTGGAAGCATCAATCTTCTTCCAATTGGTCACAAGTGGCATTGACATAGGCTTACAGTTTTCCATCATGAATTGCTTCAAGATATCAATTAAGTACTTCTCTTGTCCAAGGAAGATCTCTCCCTCTTTCTGCCACAACTCCAATCCCAGAAAGTAATGCATCAACCCCAAGTCCATCTCAAACTCTCCTGCAAGATCCCGCTTGCAATGTACTATGAGCTCCTCTGACCCTGTGAGAAATAGGTCATCAACATATAACAACAATATGAGAAGTTCACCCTTCACCTGAACATAGTACAGGTTTGAATCTGCCTCACTCTTGATGAAGCCCACACTCTGCAAGTAACTATCAATACGTGAATACCACACCCTGGGAGCCTGCTTGAGTCCATACAGTGCTCTTTTCAACCTGCATACATGAGAATCCCTCTCATGTGCTTCAAACCCTTCTGGTTGCTCTATGTAAATCTATTCCTCAATCACCTCGTTGAGGAAGGCCGTCTTTACATCCATCTGATGAATCCTCCAACCCATCTGTGTTGCTATAGAAATGATAGCTCTTATGGATGAGTACCTGGCTACTGGAGCAAAAGTCTCATCATAGTCGACTCCCTCCTTCTAAGAAAACCCCTTAGCCACAAACCGGGCTTTGAACTTTTCCACACTACCATCTGCAACATGCTTAATCTTATACAGCCATCTCGAGCCCACCACAGACTTATCTTCTGGTTTTGGTACTACCTCCCACACACTATTCTTCATGATGGAAGAATACTCTTCCACCATGGCATCTCTCCACACTTGGTGCTTGGATGCCTCCTGAAAGCTGGAAGGCTCTACTTCAATTAATTCACTCATAAGTGCCACATAATCTGAATAATGTCTGGGAGCCCTTCTTTGTTTGACTGAATCTTGAGGATCACCTACATATTCTTGAGCCTCTCTTAATGTTTGCTCAGTTGCCTTGTTTCTCCTCTTCTCACTAATAGGAATATGAGGCTGAGGAATTATTTGTTCCTCTATCTGATCATCCTGCTTGTTCTGCTCTCCAGCTTGTGTGACTGAAGTTTGAGGAATTTGCGCTACCTCCACTGTGGATGTTTGTTCCTCCTCATTCATCAAGTTACTTGACTTCTGAAGAGCCCTCTCTTCTTCAAACTTCACATCTCTATGAACCACTGTTTTCCTGAGAGCAGGAATATAAACCCGATAAGCCTTAGAAGTTTCACTGTACCCAACAAGGATACCCTTCTCTGCAGTAGGTTCCAACTTGGTTCTCTTCTCAACAGGAATGTGACAATACACAAGGCATCCAAAGATGCAAATGTGCCCCAAATTTGGTTTCTTACCAGTGAACGCCTCTTCTAGAGTCAATTTTTCCAACACTTTGTGATGGCTCCTATTCTGCAAATACACAGTTGTGTTGCAAGCTTCTGCCCATAAGAACCAAGGTAGATCCTGATCATAAAGCATGGCCTTGGCTGCTCCAATGATAGCTCCATTCTTTCGTTCAGCAACCCCATTCTGCTAAGGGTTGTACGGAACTGTCAACTCTTTCTTGATACCTTCCTGAGCACAAAAATCTTTGAAGGCATTCGAGGTATACTCGCCTCCATTATCAAACCTCAGTATCTTGATCTTCTTCCTAGTTTGGTTCTCCACGAGAGCCTTAAACTCTTTGAACCTACCGAAGACCTCATCTTTATTCTTCATGAAATATATCCATGTCTTCCTGGAGAAATCATCAATGAAGGTAACATAATACTCATATCCATTCAAGGATGTTGTTGACATAGGTCCACACACATCTGAGTGTACAAGATCCAAAATCCCTTCGGATCTAGTGTCGCTGCTTGGAAAACTGGTCTTGGCATATTTCCCAAGAGCACAACCCTTGCACACCTCATGCTTTTCTGTCTTCATCTCAGGCAGCCATGTCACTATTTCCTTAAGAATATTAAGTGCTCCATAGTGAAGGTGAGCCATCCTCCTATGCCACAATTATCCTATCCCTTTACAGCTACTAACCAACACATGTGCTGGCTCAAACTGTAACCGAAACAAGCTGCCATGCCTGACACCAATCACTTTTGCAATCTTGGAATCTTTGGGACGAATATAGACTTTTCCCCTCTCAAAGGTCATGATGTAACCCTTATCTTCCAAGGTAGAAACTGAGATTAAATTCTTTGTCATGCCAGGGACATACAACACATCCTCCACCAACAAAGGTTTGCCAGACTCCCTCTGAAACTTGACGGTGCCAATACCAGTTGCATGGTACTTGGCATTGTCTCTGAGCTCAATATAGAAATCCAACTTCTTCTCCAACTTGGTGAAACATTCTTTGACTCCCGTCATGTGGCGAGAAGCCCCATTGTCAATATACCATACCCTGTTGGCAATTGAACTTGAGAGACAGGCAATGAGTGAAAACTCATTCTCAAATCGTGATGCAAACTCATCCACCTCTGCTGTAGCGGAAAATTGCTTCTTCTGCTTGTCCTTATTTTTCTTATTCGGACATTGACTAGCATAGTGACCCATCTGATGGCAGCAAAAACATTTAATCTTGCTCAGATCTTTCTTCTTCCCACTCTTGGAAGAAGAACCTTCTGATTGCTCTTTATTGGACTTTTTCTTACCCTTGCTTGCAAGAGCAATATTTTCTTCATCTTGACCCTTCTTCGTCTGACCTCCTCGATGAGCTCCTTCACGAATCTCCTCCTGAACAAAATCATCCCAAAGTTTTTCCCAATCAGGTAGTCGATCTCTGCTGACAACACACTTGACAAACACTTCCCAGTGCTTTGAAAAACCATTCAAGGCTATACGCACCAACTCATCTTCTTTAATCGTCTCTCCAACAGCAGCAAGCTCATCCTTGACCTGTGTCAGCTTGGACAAGGAAGAGGTCACACTCTCGCCTTTGGACATCTTGGTATTATGCAATTTGTCCTTGAGCATCATCTTACGACTCTGATAATCGCTCTGATAAATTTTTGTGAGCGTATCCCACATCTCCTTCGCGGTGTCTTTCCCTGATAAATTAGGAATTAAATGATCTCTTACTCCATCCAGGATAATCCTCTGAGCTTTGGCCTCTTTGACTTCATACGAATCTAAGGCAACAGGATCATTTGTTGGTGGAGTCACTTCTGTGCTAGCATAGATCCATAGCCTGTTCTCCTTGAGAACAGATGTAATCTGAACCTTCCACTGCAAGAAGTTAGACACACCCTCGAGCCTGTCCTCGTATCGAACACTAGTTGCCATAGCTACAAAAGAACTGGAGATGAAAATCTGATGACTTTTTTTTTCTTAAAATCTACGTCACAAATCTTGGCTTCGTATTCAGAGTTTAGAGCTCTGATACCATGTTAATTTCTATAACCCAGCAACAGATTAATTGCACAATAAATTCACAAAAAGAAATCTGATTTATAACAATTAATACAACTGGGTTAATTAACAACTAATAACAACGGAAGCAAAAATAACATAAAGCCAAACACAAAAAGACAATAACACAGATATACCCAGGAAACCCCAATGCGGGGAAAAACATGCAAATGTTGGATCTTCTATTCAACCTAACAACAAACTTTTCTTTCGAAAATACCATATAAGTTTGCTACATCAATCTTACTTTTATAGAGCCTAGCTGATTTACTTAGCGTGCAAGGAAAGAATCTTTCCTTGCTTTCTTTGGCTTTATTTACAAATAAAATCACTCCTGGATTTATCTTATCCAAGCACAAAATTGGAAACACTCTATTAAAGAATAAAAAATCTTGTTGTTGCTAAAAATCCAACTCGAATTGATTTAAAGCAAATCTAATCTTGAGTTGCTTTAAAGCAAATCCATATCCCACTTTTTGAGCTACAAAAATCAACAGAGCATTGCAAGAGTACTTGGTGGGATGGCTCCATATGCATACACAGCTTCTAAGCATACAGTTATAGGGCTCACCAAACAAGGTGCAGCCGAGATGGGGAAATATGGTATCAGAGTGAATTGTGTTTCTCCATCTAGTTTAGCCTTGCTTCTTGCCTTGGAATTATTTGGAAAGAATCCCACGAATCTAGAAGAGGGGAAGGTCGAGTGGGAGGCATTTTGTAACAAGATATCCAATTTAAAGGAGCATACTCTTAAGACACATGATATTGCAGAGACTGCTTTGTATTTGGCCAACGAGGAAGCCAAGTTTGTAGGCGACCATAATCTTGTGGTAGATGGAGGGTTCACTGTAGTGAACCATGATTGGGGTCTCTGCTAATATATATAAAACCCCAATAAAAATAACACTGATTTTGGTGGTGCTCTCTAAGAAAAATAATAAGTGTGATAGTTTGTTAGAGGGCTTAGTTTCAACTTTTAAGTATTAGAAAAAAATAAAAATATATATGGATATTGATATTGAGTAAAATTGTAATGGGTCTCTATTATAAACAGATATCCAATTATGGATAGATATATGAAGAGAATGGATATTTATTCTTTAATGATAAAAGTATCTATTTTTTTATTTTGTCATGCTATCATGGCCCAATGCATCAATGAGCTTTTGAGCTACGATGAATTGATATCTAACTTTAGAGACTACTATGTCACCCAATCTTTGCCTTTGCAAGCCATGATTTTCTTAAGTTTATAGTTATATTTTGGTGACATTTAAAAAAAAAAAAAAGTCCTTTTGAGTATTCAAATGATAAAATTTAGGTTTTGGAGATTAAATTAGTGTTTAATTTTAGATTTTTTTAATAAAATTAAAATAAATATATTTATTATTTAAATGTAGTTAAATTACAACAAATTGGTATGTAAACATTATTTTTTAAAGAAAAATATATTTATTTAAATTTGGTTTTTTCAATTAGAATGAAGATGGATTTTATAAATGTGTATCAATTTATTTTGGATGAATCTGTATTTGATTGAAATCTATAAACAAACCTAAAAATCCAATTCAAAATATGCATCAATACCCACCTCAAAACTCGCTTCAAAAGGAAACTCAAAATTTAACTCAAAACCTACTTCAAACTAATTAACAAAGATTGAGAGTGGAGATATTAAAAACATAAATACATTGTAAACCAAAATTGATTTATTTCATACCGAGCCTCATATGGCCCCATTTACATAGGTTTCCCACATTTATGCAAGTAATGGTAATTTTTGTTAAAACCATGGATTTTGATTTGGATTAAATGGAGGAAAGGAGGAAAATTTATTTGATTGGTTTGTCATATGAAGTAATGAATTATTTTCATATACAAACTAAATATTAGCACCATAATTCATCAACCCTTCAATCAATCTCTCGATCCTTGCAACAAAGGGAAAAAATTCAATCAAATGGTGGTAAGTACAATGCAATTTCAACTAATTTTTGGGACCATTGGTGGATGGCCGTTGATCATTTAAACCATATGACAATATTGAGGTGTTAGATTATATTTTTCGATAAATTATGGGCTAAAATTTTGAGATGGGTTGAAAAATTAATCACTTTCATATGAGATCATTCTTGAAAGGAAGTTGGGTACACAAAAGCAACTCCCTACACCAATCTAACATATGAGAGGGTTAATTTTTTTATTAAACCCTTTAAATATTGCAACAACAAAAAGATTGCACATACAAAATTAATTAAGCAGTTTAAACAATGAAACCATAACATTAGATTTTACGTGAAAAAACTCTTCCAAGAAAAAACTCACTCCAAACACTCATCTCAATTGTATTATTCAATAAATATGGATTAAATACAATAAAAAAGCTTATGTTCTTCAGGAGTTGTCAACACTATATTCATAATTTGGAATAATCCTAATAGCATAATGATAGCTCAAGAAATAATTACTCAGCGGTCCCATGAGGGGGCTTGGGCTCCTATTTTCATGGAAGCGGGTGGTCTCGTGGGAAAATGATGTTTATTGCGGGGGCTAGAAATTGCCTCACCTGCTTAAGAGTACTTTCTGCCACTTTTGGAGGGAAATGATGTTTATTTATTAATTGTTTGTTCACAACATTCCATTCCACCACCAACCTGCTTAAATTTTAAAGCTTCAAAATATTCATGGGACCACCAGCTTCAAAATATTTTGCTAAAAATTTAAGCAGATTCTACCCCGAATTTTTAGGAAGGCCCCCTCCATAGGACCATGCCCTTAGCTTGTCATATAAAATAAGCTAACAAAATAAGTATATATAGACAAGCAAGGTAAGTGCCAAGAAAGCATCCTCAATCTTTTTCAAATCCAATATTTGTAAAATCTCAAAAATTATGAGCTTTAAAATCAACTTGCTAAACCAAAATAACTTTATTCTCATTTTGGGCACCTATATCCAAGAAAAGCATCTTATTCATATCTTAGGTGCCTAAAGTAGATAAAGCTAAAAGATGTTTTATTCCTCTTCATTTGTAATATAGAAACTACTAACTGAAACAAGCTCAAGTTAACATAGGAAGTTGCCAAAACAATTTTTCACCAATATGGAAACATGTGACATCATCCTCCTAAAAAATAGAACCTCTTAGAGTGGGTGCCAACTTGCTAAAAAATAGGGATCTTGCCATGTAGAATTCCATGTCAACAATAGGACCCATTAAGTTTATTAGCATTATATATTTTTACTTTATTATGCAAAAAGTAGTCTAAAAATATACTAGTGTCTATTTTAATTTTAACATATAATCATTAAAAAAAAATATTTGGTCACATTCAATACTATTGTTCTTGGTAGTAGATAGCAATTGTCACATGACTAATTTATTAACACAAAATGAGATAATGACTATATCAAATATTTGTGATTTTACTATGGTACGCAAATAACGAGATTCAAATCAATAGATTGAATTATAGACACATGTATTTTTTAAGAGTAATTCTGATTTTAATTTATATATTTGAATAAACTTTGTTTGAAGTTGGAAATCCATAATTTACATATATGATTCTGAGAAATGATTTGATATTAAATGTCTTAGATATAATGGAAAATCCATATATAAAACTATCTAAGCACATTGTTATTTAGATATCAAGTAGGAATCATTTTGTACTTTTTCCTTTATAGGTTGCATAAATGACATACTAAATTGGACTATTTCAACTACATCTATTTATGTCATTCATTGCTCTAATTTTTCAATGATTGATTATGGTATACAAATTTAACAAGGTTCAAAACAATACATTGAATTATTGCAGCACATGTATTTCTTCTATGCAACTCGAACTATAGAATTTTTTTTAGTTACAAATGTTTTTATTATTCTCAAATGTAAATCATGATTTGTACTACAATGGAAATTTATACATAATTGGAAATTGATGTTTTATAAAGATGATACATGAGATATAGCAAAATGCATTCATAGTTGAAAACATACCAACTTACAAATTATTGTTGTGACAATGTCAAGTACTCAATATGATGAAATGTGTATAGATACAAGATCAAAAAACATAAAAAAAATATAAGTAAAATTAATCGGAAGGATAAAATCCTTAGAATTGTATAGTTAAATACTAGAAACAAAAAGTATAGCAAAAAGTGCACATTACATATAGCTTGGACTCTATGGAGAAGAAACATTGACAACTTCCTCAGAATAAATTGTATCTATAGTGGATGGGGATACTGAAAATGTGGTAGGGGATTGAGGAGGAACTTGCTTATATAGGTATATCAATGCTCTAACAACCTCTAAGATCCTTGTTGATAGATTTTGACCCAAGTAGGAAAAATGTGCATGCAAGGAATGCATGAATACAAGATTACAATTATTGTCTAAACCCATTTGTATAGCATTATAAACATAGGAAGTTGCTTCACATTATTTTAACAATGTGTCATAGGGGAATAAAGCCCCCAAAAGAGCATCACCAATTGTTTCATCATAATTAGTGACAACTTCATTGTAAAAATTTGATGGAAGTAGATAATATTTAATATATGCATATGCTAACTTATGTAGGAAGTGTGAATTGTGGACCAAGTCCATACAGTTTGATAGAAATCATGAAACTACATTTGAGTAGCACACCACTCTATTTCCACCCTTAAACAAATCTTCACCCAATATGAATTTGATAGCTTTCTAAATATGTGGAGAGTCCATAGAAAAAATGTGTGCCAATACATTGGAATCAATTCGGCCTAGAATTGACACTTCTTATTTCTATTGTGGCATGTAGATATGCCTATTCATTGTTAACTTGCTTATTTTGATAGGATGAAAAGATGAGAGGATGAAACATGAAAATTGGAGCAATAAGAGATGATAAATATGAAAGTACAAATAATTAAGACAATTCAAAAAAGTAGAGATGATAAATATGAAATTAATAAAAATTACGACAACACAAAACAATAACTGTCATAGATCAATTTTAAATATATTCTTATCAAATGCGATAGTTTTCTTCAATGCATATATTTGTGTAAAAATGTCATGTCATAATTCCACAAATATATGCTTTGCATATTGTGTCAAGCTATGAGCATTGAAAGAAGGCTTTGTAACAACAAGATAAAACATTATAAAATTGTATTTTTCTTCAATGTAATTTATATTGCTTCATGAACAAAGTGTACAATATTATTTGAAATAATTTTAAATTCCTAAATAATAATTAGTAGTAGATGTAGAAGTAGTAACAACCACAAACAGATTACTAATATCATAATTGATATTGTTTTCCTTGTTCATGTCAAGATTGTTAGCTGCATAGAGAGGATCTTTGAAGAATGGGAAAATATATTGGCTTTCAATTTTACTGGACAAATTCAATTTTTCAGTATTCATCATTGAAATTGTATCACTGTTGGTACTAGTATCTAGAATAGGGTTATTAGTAGAGCTAAGATTGGGTTCTAACCATGGAGATGAAGATGAAGTAACAAAATTGCTACTAGTAGCATTTTGACAAAAGATTTCAAAATTGATCAATTCAAATTTAGTTGAACAATGCATACAAAAGTTTGTAAGAGAATTATCAAGGGTATAGTCTTGCAAAGGCATTCTAGTTTCAATATTTCTACTACAAATGACACTAATATCTTTTGGATCAAAGATAGGAATTTCTAAATTGTTGGAATCAAGTCCAAGTATGTTTTGATTCTTATCCATCGTGTTTGTAGAACATTGTATATCATGAACCATGTTCATGTGAGAAAAAATGTTACGATTCATAGCATCTAATCCTAATTCTTTTATTCTTAAATTGGTTGAGCTATTATCAGACAAACTTTGTTGCAAGAACTTGGTGGATTGTGGCAAATCTCTTGGCTTTGAATTGGTATAGTTGAAATTTATGATTTCCATATTGCCTTTTATGGATATTGCAACCATATCATAAGCATAGGAAACTTCTTCAACTATACCAAAACTTCCTAGCCATTGTCATTTTTTTGGTTTATTATTCCAAATTTTTGCAACATAGTGACCCCATCGACATTGTCTAACACCTCTATATGACCCATCTTTTGCAAATTGTTCAGACTCATCAAAACTCAAGCATAGTTCTTCACTTTCTTCTATTATCTCTTTGCATTGATGAGATGTAGATTGTTTGGCTAATTTGTTCTTTGATTTCTTATTTTTTTATAATCTAGATTATCTGATGACATAATTCAGCAACAAGTTCCTTGTACAAGATGGTAGATGGTTTAGGATTGGTGTAGAAAAATTTTGTAAATCCATCTTTTCCTCTAATTGCTATCGTAGCTTTATCATAAGCATGGGTTGCTTCTTCTGCTATGTTGAAGGTTCCAAGCCATCTTTTCCTCTTCAATTCGGGGTTATAAATTTATGAACCATAATGACCCGACTATTTTTTGATACCTCTTTATTTTTTCTACGGACCGCTTCATTTAATTTTCTAAATCACAATTGACACTTTTCAAAACATTTTTCTCTTTGACATTATTGCATTTCTAATTTTGTATCAAGTGCAATTACAAATTCTTGACTCATATTTGATAACAAAGAATTACCAATGCAAAGCAACATAAATAGCATTAAAAAATCCAAGAAAATTTAGCTAACACAAAATAAATCACAATAGAATATATTCACAACTTATTTAGATCTAGAATTCTTTAGCATCTTCATATTACTACTTGAATGTCTATCAATCATGTTCAAAGTAGCATGTTCATATTCCTAGTTGAATGATTGTAATTCTTTGTGAGGAAATAGTCAAAATCCAAACAAGTAGCATATGAGTAATACACTTGCTATGGCCAATATTAAAAAATGAGAAGTTTTTTTACTAAGATGAGCAATACAAAAAGGATCAACGTTTATGTTATTAGTATAGAAAATTCCATTGACATCATCTTATCATATCCATTCTCAACAATTGTATTCCTTGTGCATAATTTTCTCATTCTGTTGCTTTGATGTCCTTGAGCTACAAAAGATGACCCATTTAAACATGCATTCTAAAGACAAATGGCTTTATTGGAAATGAATTTTTTTTAGAACATTATGTATTGTCTAGATTAATTGTCAATTACTTGAACTGGGAAAAATAGAATTTCCCTAAGTTTTTAGGTCATTTATTTGCATAAACAAACTTTATTCAAAAACATGTAATTCTTAAATAAAAACTCAATGACACAACACCTAAAATATTTTTGTAAAATCATACAATTGTGAGGCAAATAAAAATTTTCAACTGTGGCCCACATTGAAATTTTATGGGAAAATTCCTTCAATGATCATTAGTCGCAATGATAAAGGCTAGACATATTGTTGGAAAAAAGTTTGATAGATTTATTCATCATTATGCAAGTGTCTTTATACAAGAGAGAAGTAGTTGGAATGTGTGGTTGCATGGTTGGAATGAGTGGTTGTAGAATTGGTTAGAACTATTCAAATGTTTGCAACCCCATACAATGTAATATATGCTAGAACATTCCCCCCCTTATTACATTGTTCCTAAAACCAAAAAATCATCTTGCCAAGGGACCCCCTTAAGGTTTACATAAAAAAACTTGTTGATTACAAAATATGTATACATTCTTGAGAAGATTTTGGGTATGTGCAGGATCATCACGGAAAAAATAGGCCCTTAAGTGGCAAAAATTTTAGAAAAATCGAAGTTAGGCAACTTGATGTAAAAATTTGAATAAGTTATCTATATTATTTCAAAAATATGTAAAAATAGAATTTGTAGCAAATTGAATGTAGTCTCTAAACTATGAGGTTATTTAAAAAAAATCTATTTGGTGAAAATTTGAAATTTCAATGCAGTAGTACTTAAATTTTAGGGAAAAAATAAGTAGGTGTCTGTCTCCACCCTAACCACAATAAAATGATAATATTTTTTTATAATATTTTAGACATAAGTAGAGGACTCCTGTCTAGATGTGATGCATATTTTTTTGTAATTTGTTTCAAGTAAATAGTTAATTATGATTTTTTATTACTTGTAAAAAGTATAAAAAATCATATGTCTTAACTTGGTCAAAACTTCATGAAATTCAATTTTTCTTTTTAAACCTATAGTATGAAGCATAGAATGTGATGCATGTTTTGGATTCAAAAAATATGATACCATTTGAAAGCTATAAATGTTTTTCAATCAGCCTATCAATCAACACTTTAGTCATAATTCAAATAGAAAATGAATAATAATTATTTAAATATTAAATTCAAATTAAAGCATAATTTATATTGGTGGAAAGCTGAGAATCTCATTTGAAAACCATTTTCATTTCATCAGTTTTGGGTAAAAAAAAAGTCATCAGCCACATACCCTACAAATACCCATCATATTGCCACTTTTTGGCCCATGATGATCCTACACATACCCTTTTCTTTTTTTGAAGAAACAAATCCTAGATCAGGGGAACTCCTCCAATTTTCCTCATAACCCTTTGAAAGGTATAGCTCTGAGCTGAATTCCTTATTTTGTCCTCCAATGAAATTCTAAATCATAGACTGTAATTATTGGAAAACCACCCACCAAGTTGTCTCTGGGTATGTGTAGGATCATCATGGAAAAAATAGGCCCTTAAGTGGCAAAAAATTCAGAAAAATCAAAGTTAGGCAACTTGACGTAAAAATTTGAATAAGTTATCTATATTATTTCAAAAATATGTAAGAATAGAATCTGTAGCAAATTGAATGTAGTTTCTAAACTACTAGAGGTTTGTTTAAAAAAAAAAATCCATTTGACCTAAAAATTTGAAATTTCAATGCAGTGGTACTTAAATTTCAGGAAAAAAATAAGAAGTAGGTGTCTTTTTGACCACCCTAACTACAATAAAATATAATATTTTTTTATAATATTTTAGATATAAGTAGAGGACTCATGCCCCGATGTGATGCATTTTTTTTAATTTTTTTCCAAGTAAATAATTAATTATGAATTTTTTATTACAACTTTTTAAAAAATATAAAAACTCATATGTCTGGCCAGCTTAACTTGGTCAAAACTTCATGAAATTCAATTTTTCTTTTTTAAATCCTATAGTATGCAAAGCATAGAATGTGACACATGTTTTGGATTCAAAAAATGTGATACCGTTTGAAAGCTATAGATGTTTTTCAATCAACCTATCAATCAAGACTTTAGTCATAATTTGAATAGAAAATGAATAATAATTACTTATTAAATTCAAAATAAAGCATAATTTATATCGGTGGAAAGTTGAGAATCTCCTTTAAAAACCCTTTTCATTTCATCAATTATGGGTAAAAAAATCTAGTTGTCAGCCACATACCCATCATATTGCCACTTTTTGGCCCATCATGATCCTGCACATACCCCTCCTCGGACCTCATAAAGGTATAATCCTTGGTCTAGACCATAATTATTGGACAACCATCCTCCAAATTGTCTCCTCAACCTTCGTAAAGGTATAACCCTTGGTCATACTCTTGTGAACTCTCTAGGCAACAATTCATACTGAGTTCTTCACCAAACTCCTTACCCGTCTCCAAAAATAAAACTTCACAATATATGTATTCTTCAAATCTATCCACAATAACAAGAAATTATTTAGCCAAAAATGCTTCTCATATAAAGCATCATCTCAAAGTGAGAAGATGACTTGAGAAGATGAAAATTCCTCCATCCTATGATGCCACCAGCCTCTAATATGACCTTGTTACACTTTACCAATTTAATATCTTAAACAAGTCTTTGGAGGTCTGATCAAGTTTAGGCAAGATAGCCTCAAAGTCCAAGTATAGTTGTTTGAAAATCCATTAGTAATATTTGTTACTTATTTTTATTACTTGTCAAACTGAATGAGCTAAAGAGTATTTACAAACTAAAAGTGAAGTGCATTTCTTATCTATCTTCCCTATATTGCATTCAATTGTATAAACATAAAATCAAAGAGATTACAAGTTTCAGTAATAGATAATTGCATTTATACAAGTGCATACAATATTGAAAAAATCTATACAAATCTTGCTGAAAATAATCTTTATTGATTCAAGAATACATATTTGCCTCACACAAGTTGTGAGACTTAACTTGTTCAATGGAAATGAAGTAAAATTTATACATTGATGTATTAAAAGAACAAAAATGCACATATAGGGGAAGAGGCCAGTCATTGCCTAAAGACTGGTCAAAGTCTGTTGTCCTGCTTGGTCTTTTGCTTCAAACTATTTTGCATCCTTTGTAACTATCTTTTTCTAGACCCTGCATCTGAGAAAATTGCAATGATGTTAGAGCAGTGCTCTAAACAATGAAAGCTCCTAACACTACATGTACATGCACCCACAAGTGTATAAATTTTCCTTCACATACATTAAACAAACAACAAGTTCTACATGTCCAAAGAAAGAAAAGAAATCATCAAGCCCTTTACCTGCATATGCACATATTTTTCTAACTGTTTGCTTCATGTGCAAATACAGGAAAATCCATATTTTTGTTATATCAAATTTTAGCACATGGTGTAAATGTGGCTCCCACAAGGGTTGAGCACGGCGTGCTACTTTTTTATGCTTTTGCAGCCTCATCATACAATTTTGTCTTGACTTTTCTAACCTATCCTCTAGAGGTTTCCAATCTAGCATTTTAGTGCCAACAAGAAGGAAATATCTCTAAAGAAAAAGGCAGTGCAAAGGCCAAAAAGAAATTGTATTAGTTTCAAATATTAGCATAATTCCCAATGCGGTGATGTACCTAAAATTTAAGTATTCTATATTAGAGATACATGAGGAAAGATGGGTCATGCACATAGAGAATTCTATCAAGATTGAGTGAACATGCATTGCTATTCATAATCTTTAAACAATTCACTAAATTACCATATTTCTTGGTTACTTATGCCTAGTGAGTAGAGTGGATCAAGGGGATGCTACAATGTGCACAAAATAAATAGATGCAGCTTTATTCAAAGGCATGGTTTACAAAAGAAAAAGAGGGTAGTTCTCATGACATCGTCACAAGAGTTATTGCAATGAGAGCAGTGGTATTGCATATCGAAGGGTTCATTGGAGACAACAGAACCAAAGCCAAAGCTAAGGTTTCATGTAGAAACCTTTATACACGGTGAAAACCTCGATACTTGTTAACAGTGAGGAAACTCAAAATTAATGGTGGCTATAAGAGTTACAGATGGTAGTCGATCCTTTTCACTGTCATCATTCATAAAGGAGACTGGATCTTGCCCTACAATACAACTGAGAGGGTAACTCATAATAGTGTATACAGTGGCTGAACAGTTATAGAATCCAAATCAATATCACAAAACAACATATAAAATACAATGCATTAACTCACAGTTGCCATAGACACTTTGCATTTAAAATATCTTGAGCATTTTTCATAATGTTTGATCAATTACTTCATTCGGAGGCTCTATCTTCTAACATTATCTCATAAGATGTGATTTCTAAAAGGAGTGATAATAGGGAAGACTTAGTATTACTTCATTAAGGGGTTGGATCAAAATTCCTATAGAAAACTATAATGTGGAAGCATAGGCAAGGCTTCTGAACTGTTTAATAGAATGCCTTAAAGATGGTGTCATCTCATGGAAAATAAGGTATAGAACCTTGATGTGGTATGCAAGGATAACAGTTATGAAAACAAGTGTCATCTTAGTAAAGATATTGTTTTTACATGATAGTCACTCAGTGTATTGGGTACAAAGTGCATTTAGTTCTCTGTATTCAAGTTTTAAATCAAAAAGCGCTCAGGAAAATACATCACTCTGCAAAAGTGAAAGGACTTCATATACAACTCTACTACAGTAACTAAGTATAATAAAAAGCATAAAATGACTATTCAAGCAATAAGGAAATTCATATGTATGAGATCACTGTAATGGAGTAGCTGGTGTAGAACAATACCTTAGAGGTATGATTAACCAACATTCAATAATGCAGTGGAATATATGCACTTATTCAATATGGTGTATATATGTTTGGTATTTCATAATATGAACTGCAATTGACATCACAAAATAAATGATGAAAAGGCAGATTAATCATAATTAAATGAATTCAGAGTAATTAAGAGTATAATGGAAATCATCACTATATGCAGTGATATGATAATTGTTGGAAGGATGCCATGACAATCATATCATGAAAGCTTCTTTGCAATGAAGTGATTAGAAGGTCAGTCCAATGGTAGATGTCAAGGACAGTGCACTTAAGATGTCATAGTAGAAGCTCAAAATTTCATCTGACAACTATTGAGAGAGATATTTCATCATGAACATACATCATGAGGGTTCTAAGATATTGAATCAGATAGTCGTATGAAGGGTGGCGTTTCTTAAAGCATCTTAACCATTATGAGGTCACAAGTTCCAGTTTTAGAAGGATCTTATCATTTCTACTATACTAATGAAACTTGACTTTGCTAATGTCAAGAATAGAAGATAGCAATGCTATGAAATAAATGGAATATTAACCCTTCATAATAGTAATCATAGCAACAGAACAGTGATGGTATCCTTTAGGAGACAAACATTTAAATGTTATAGTCATTTTAATAGCCAAATCAATGATAAGTATGATGGATAGTGTGGTGAATATCATTATGTTGTAGCTCTTAATGTCAATCAAGGGAGCCATGCCACAAACTAAGACATAAATTAGTGATGGAAAAGCTCAGTCACAAAGTGTGTGTCAAGGTCATAGAGTACAGAGGGTAGTTCTCATGACATCGTCACAAGAGTTATTGCAATGAGAGCAGTGGTATTGCATATCGAAGGGTTCATTGGAGACAACAGAACCAAAGCCAAAGCTAAGGTTTTATGTAGAAACCTTTATACACAGTGAAAACCTCGATACCTGTTAACAGTGAGGAAACTCTTGTCATCAAATCAAAAGCCAAATGCATAATCAGAATGACCTTGAGTTTTCTAGAGGGCACAAAGATTCAGTAGTGGTGAAAGAGAGGATTTGAGGACACAAGAAAGAAGAACTTGAAGAATCTATAGAATAGAAAACCCAAATACAATGAAGTAAAGTCTAGATACCGAAGGAGAAGTTACATAATGTGTTTTATTTTCTGCACTCTCAGAAGCTTATTTTTTAACTTTTACTCACATGAGACAAAGAAATATGCGGAGATACTCACTATTTTTTGTACAAAAACCAAATGCAACAATGATTCAATAAGAGGCTTGAAATTATACAAAGGTACTCATGAATTTCTAAAGGAAAATCAAAACTCAGATGCCAAAAGTTAAAGCCCTCAACTCAGAATGAAGCCTTTTGCATGAAAATACAGAGATAATGCTAAATAAGATGATTATTACAAGAGGGAGTGAGCTGGAAAAATAAAGTTTCTTCATCTTTTGCATATTTTATCTATTGAAAACAAACAGGAAAGTGGAGAATATGCTTATAGAAGGTTACCATAGGTTTTCTCATAATGGATTTGTTGAGAAATCTGCTAGAAACTGTCACTGTTTGCACACAGTTCACCATGAATTAGCTCTAGAAACTTACTGAGAGATATTCCTTAGAGCTCCAAACCCTCATGGAGTTGGTGGCGCTCAAGCTTCTCTTAGAAGCTTCACAAAATGAAATTCTTTTGTTTTGTTTTAGGGTTTCAACCCTAATGATGTCGATGGAATGGCATTTTTTGCATTGTTTTATCAAAAATCAATTCAACTAATGTATGAGCCCGTGGCCCTATTTTTTTTTTGGTGTTTGTGCCTTAGGAAATTTGCTTTTCCTAAAGAGTATTTTTGAGTTTTTGACATGATAAATTCCATCTCAACACATAGAGTCCACCTCATTTTGAGATTGCCACCTCAACTATGTATGTTTACTTGGAGGTTTTCCTTTGAATTTTCATCTTTTGCATATATATTTATTGTAAAACAAAATGATTTTAAGGTGAAATTATAAGCCTTAAACTATTTTGTCATTTTAAAAGAAAATGAAAAAATGATGGAGATTACCAATAGAAGATGAGAGTTGTTCTTTGAAAACTAGTGGAGGGAATATAGGGGAAGTTTTTTTTCAGTTTGGAGACATGTACCCACATTTGTAGGGTCATTAATGCACTTTTTTGGTGGTTTTTCCTATCTAGGTGTTTGGTTTGACCAAAACCTTCTTCCTCACATGTTGGAGGTTCTTTTAGGAGGAATCTAGTGCCTCATTTTTAGGCTTTTCTAGGGAATTTGACCCAAGGTAGTTGCTTGCTCCCATTTTGGTGCAACTACTTGGGTTGTGTATTATACTCACTCGTGTATCTATTTTTGGAGTTAGTTCTAAATTTGCAAACTTTTGAAGATAGTAATTACACAATTCTTCATCAAAATTCAACACTCTTTGGAACTCATTATGTCATGCAAACTGTGAGTACCTTGGATGATTAATAGTACTGAGTTATTTTAACCCTCTTATTGCTTGCTTTCTTGTGTGTGTTTCTTTATTGTGATTGGTTGAACTACTTGTGAAAGCTGCATTTTTTCCTTGTATTTCTGTCTCACTGAAAGCACCTTGTTGCAAGAAGATATATGTTTATAGGTTATGAGTTGTGTGAAAAAAAATATAATAATTCTATTTATGAATTATATCTTTTCTTTCTAGGGTCTTGTGTCAACACCCTCTTATAAAATACTTGTGTAAGAAATATGCAGAAATATGTTGTGTAAGCCTTTTATTAATCTGTTAACTGAAAATTGTAACAAAACTGAGTTTGCATGCTATTTAGTTAGTTTGGTGTTTCACCATAGGATAGAAGTTTTTAGTTTCTTTTCAATGTTACATTTTTCTTGTGTTTTCCTTAGAGAGAAGAGTAGTAGTTTATGTAATATCCAATAAAGAGCCAACTTTCTCTTGAGGTCCTTTTCTGCTATAAGGTAACCCACAACATTAGAAAAGTTCCCATGTTTCAGATGATTGGCTGCATTAAATTTCAAATAGGGTGTTAATCATTGTGTTAACAATTTTTGGCACGCCTAGTGGGACTATCGAATCAGACAGTTCATAAAAAACATAAGTCATTGTTGGTTCTAATATGCTGCCAGCATTTTCAAGCCCTTCAAAGGCATATTTTTGCATATCTGGTGACTTCCACTATGGTTAAAGTTCAAAAAACCAATGATGTTAAGCTTTACATGAAAAGGATTCAAACCAGGAGTTCAAAATCTTTTGAATATTTACAATTATCTACACCTAGAAGGCAGAGTAGGTCTATTAAAAGAGTTTTTATCTCAAAGAGAGTTTAATCAACCCCCACCAAGTTTCAGACTAGCCTTTAGAGCCAATTCAACTATAGCTACAACCTCAATTCCTTTTGTTTCAGTTCAGGTCAATCAACCTCCAGTTGTGCAAATGGCTATAAATCATCCTTTTGTGCCATTCAATGGAGGTAGCCCATTGAACTTGGCCCAACATGATGATATCCCTATAGTATCCTTAAAGAGCTTGCTTTTTGTCATAGGAGAAGATCAAACAACTCCTATTGAACACATCAGAGATGTAGCATCTCTCTGTGGGGTTCACCATATAACCCAAGAAAATGTAGCTGTCAGATTGCTTGTAGCCTCATTTAAAGGAAAGGTGTTGCAATGGTTTAGATGTCTGCAAGTTGGGTCTATTAGAGTAAAGGTTTTAATTTAATCATGTTGATTAAATTACCTTTATTCCTCTCTTAAGATTTCACTTTAGTTTGCATTTTGTGACATTTAATAATTATATTAATTATTAAATGTCTAATTATTAGGGTTTCTTTTAGGGTTGCACAATATCCTTTTATAAGGATTCATCATTGTAATTTATCTCTCTCTAGATGAATACATTTTTCAGCTTTTAGAGCACCCTTGCTTTTTTTGTCTCCATCTCTTCTTTCTGTGATAGGTTATTTGCATGCAGGTGATCTTTGGGGTCTGTGAAGTTGGCTTTCACAACTTCAACATGGTATCAGAGCTCCAGACCTGCTGCTTCCTATTCAATTTTTGAAGAATTTGGAGCTTCGAGGGTTTGATAAGGCTTTCAGAAGTTTTTTGGTTGATTTTGAGTGGATCTCGCTTACTCCTTTTTTGGGTGCATTTTGGGCCCAAACGGACCTCACGGTTGGATTCAGAGAGGCCAAAAACCCATATTTTCATATAATATATGTCCGATTGGGACACAGTTGCTCCAGAGGGAAAAAAAATTTGCCCCAGAGTCGTACGGCCCCAAGGCACGCAGTTTGAGGCAAAAAAAGGGCAAAAAATTAAAAAAATCGACATTTTTTTTATTTTGAATGGGTGCTGCTAGTTTAGAAGGGGCCACCACCTGGCAACCACCAGCCACCGGCGGGCCGCCAGTGGCAGCCACCACCGCCGCCGCTGCATTAGTTCTGGCCCTTGCAGGCTTTGAAGGGAAAGCCTCGGTCATATAAAGGACCAAGGGCTACACTTAGCACCGATGGCCGCCCAAACCCCCGCCCCTAGTCGTATTGGAAACCAAGGGCTTAGCCGAAAGCCCAATGCTTAGCCCCCTGGTCGCCCAGCGGACCAGGGGCCAGTTTTTTTTAGCCCTCAGGGCTTCTGAAGGACCTAATTGTGTTTTTTCGAGCTCTTTCAGTAAATCGGGTATAAAATGGGTGCACGATCTCTGTTTTTTCAAAAAAGATACCGTTGGAAAGCTGATTCCAGCGCCCTTCTGATGGATTAGGTTTTCTTTCCTTTTTTTCCGTTTTGAAGCTGTTTTCCTCAGTCAAAGTTAGAACCTATTTTTTGCACTCCCAGAGACGTATCTTTTGCGTTCGAACTCCGTTTTACGCAAACGAATAGGAGTTGGAAAGGTGTTTCTGTGATCTTTCTAGATTTTTCATTTATTTTTCCAGAATCTACCCCAGGTACATTTTTATTCAGTTTTTTGTGTTTTCACACATCTGTCAATTACTTGGACTTTTTGGCACCTGGAAATGATTTGTTTGCATGGGATAGCATATGTTGATCTGATTTATCAGTATTGAGGTCATTTAGTCTCAGATGTTTTAATTTGAAGAGTTATCATGGTTTTCTCTTCTCACCCTTCAGTTGTTTTTCTGGAACGGGTAATTATGAGTCATGGGCAAAGGGCATACTTACACATTGTAGGTGGCTTAATATTTTTCCTGATTTGTATGATCTCATACCTGAACCAGCAACTTCAAAGGGAAAACTAGATTAGGATATCATTAGAAATCACATAGTAGGACTTATATTGTCTAGTGTTGATTCTGACACTGTGTGGGCTATATCAGGCATTGATTGTCCTCACTCACTTTGGACACGTCTTTGGGAGATCTATGGAGACCCCAGTCTTTCTCCATTCCCAGAGGCTCCTACTTCAGATTGTCTTGTACCCATTGCTTGGAGAGAGAATGCACCCCTTGATCATGATACTTTAAAGGAACTTCAGTATTTAGACACCCTTACATATTATGATGAATCAGAGGATTGTCTCACAGTTCCTACTCTTCAGACTGAGATTATACTTGTATCAACATCTTCTCCTGTTGTTCTTGATTAGTTTGATATTGCCTCTTATTTGGCTCCTATTGATTCAGCTAAGCAAGACATCATACATCTTTCAGACATGGCTACTTGGGATTCTTATCTTGTAGGCATTTCGTCTTTGTTTGTAGAGTCCTATATTGCAGATATGGAGGATTACTTTGAGGATTTTCAGCTCCTCTTTGTTGACAACCATATTCCAGTTGTTAGCCCACCATCATCTATGCATTCAGAGGTTGCAGTTTTTGAGTCTTCAGTTCAGTTTGGATTTGACATCTTTTGTTTCAGTTTAGATAGAGAGATTCTTCAGCATCCTATTATGGCACACATCTTGAGACAAATTGATTCTTCTCTCTTAACAGGGTTTCTTCATCTTCATCCTTTGGATCCATTTCTTCCCAAGGGGAGGAATATTATATGCCGCTTCAGGATCTCTTTTTGGATTCTACCTCAGGCATCCATATGTGCGACAATAGTTTCTTCATTGTGGGGGGGCCTTCTAGTCTCTTTCTTTTTCTCCTATGGAGACCATTGTACATGTACTTATATGATAGAAGCTGTCTATGGGGGGTCTTATGTTATCCACCTCCTATCCTTTTATTATTAGTGCGTTTATTTCTTTCATCTCTTTTTGGTGTAGAGTTTTTCCCATGAGGTTTTCTCTATTTCTCCACTTTACAGAGATTTGGTTGTAATTGGGTACCTGATCAGGCCTTGTTGCCGGGACCCAAGTTTACTTTCTTGCATTGTAGTTACCTTTGCTTTCTTGCACATGTTTGTAACTGCACTTTTGCTCATCTTAAGGGGGGGTGTTAGAGTAAAGGTTTTAATTTAATCATGTTGATTAAATTACCTTTATTCCTCTCTTAAGATTTCACTTTAATTTGCATTTTGTGACATTTAATAATTATATTAATTATTAAATGTCTACCTATTAGGGTTTCTTTTAGGGTTGCACAATATCCTTTTATAAGGATTCATCATTGTAATTTATCTCTCTCTCTCGAATGAATACATTTTTCAGCTTTCAGAGCACCCTTGCTTGTTTGTCTCCATCTCTTCTTTCTGTGACAGGTTATTTGCATGCAAGTGATCTTCAGGGTCTGTGAAGTTGGCTTTCACAACTTCAACAGGGTCTATTGCAACTTGGGATGAATTAGGAGACAAGCTACATAAACAGTTTCAGAACAAATCTGACCATTTGTCATTGGTAAAGCAATTAACAACTATAAAAAGAGCTCCTCAGGAGCAAATGACAAACTTTAATTTTAGATTTTAGAAAACTTGGGACGAAATCCTAGCTATTGTGAGGCCTTCTCTTGAGCATGGCTTCTTATACTATTTGAAAGCCATAAACAGTGAAATAGCAGTTATGACACAGTCAATTGGAGGGGTGTCTTTCCCAGATGCATATGAGGTAGCAATCAGGGTTGAAAACTATTTAATTCAGGCAGGTAAGATTTCTCCTAGGCCACCAATTCCTATCTTTCCTGAGATTCAACCTAGTATGCCTCTACAAATACCACCTTTTACACATTTGCCAGCTATTCCAATTTCATCAGCTACGATTCTAGCTACTACAAGTCAAGAAAATGCTACTCCAAGCTCATCTTAGAAGCTACAAGAGATCAAAAGTCTACTTCATAATTTTGGTAATAAGTTGGTAAGCTTAGAGAAGCAACAATCATATAATAGACCTTATCAACAGTAGAATCAAGTTGCAAATCAACCTTATCAAGGTCAACAACAACAGTATCAAGGTAATTGGCAGCCTTATCAAGGAAACTACTAAGGTCCAAGACAAAATATTAATACAAGGCCTTTTCAAGTATATAATCATGCTCCTATTAGTGCAACTAAGGACATTGTCCCTGTTCAGAACAACTTGGCTGCAGATTATGAATGGTGTTATCCTTGTAACCAACCTCATAATCAGGCCACTTGTTCAAATGGAATCATCAATCAAGCTCTAATGGTGTAGAGTGTTTCAAATTCACAATAGAACACACCTAATGATGGAGCCTTACAGTAGTAAGATCAACCTTCAAGTGATGCTACTCTATTAAATTGGTAAGGAGAAGAGTTATGTGGAGTCAATGCAAATGATTGTCCAATTCCTACAAACACAAGAGCAAATAAAAGAGCCTTTGAACTTGATCAGGAAACTAATAAAGGAAAAGCAGTAGCTATAGAACCATCTACACCACAAGTGCCTCGCATTTTGTATAGGAATCCACAAGTAGCTGCCAAGGAGCAACCCCACTTGCAAACTGAGACTACTACTGCAAGGATACAATAGAAGGTAAACTATGTTTCTCCCTTCAATATTGTTGAGAATATGAAAAAGATGAATATTACAATGTCTATGTGGGACTCTTTGGCAATCCTAGGCCAAAAAGAGTTATTACAGTCTTCCTTAACTAAAAAAGCAGTGACTAGTGAATCTTTAGTTGACACAATTAAGGCTATTTTCACAAATGTACCCTAGGATAATGATATACAACAAAGCAAATAGCCAAGTAAAGAGTCTGAAAAAGGTGTCAAGCCTCCTCCTTTCTATGTAACATTGATTGTAGGAGAAAAACTAGTTCATAATTGTATGGTTGACAATGGAGCCAGTAGTTCAGTCATGCCAAAAAAGATTGTAGACCAATTAGGATTGAAATACCAGCCCCTTGAGAAAGGATTGCTTTAGCTAGATGGTACAATAGTTAATACTATTGGTGTTATCAAATATTTGGGACTCACATTACATGCCTATCTGAATTTTTCAATTCCCTAGGATGTCTTCATCATTGACTTACCTCCTTTCGTTGCCCTATGTTTATCAAGGGACTTCACTGCAAAGATTGGAGGATATCTATCTTCTGACTAGTCCCATATGCTTTTTAGGACCAGGTATGGAACAAAAGTGACAATAAAATCAGAGTCATTGGAAAAGGATCACATTGAACCTTATGTGCCAAGTTTAATTAATGTTAACTGTGTTATTTTTGAAGACAGTGAGCTTATTGCAACTCAGGAGCTACAAGCTAAAAGCATACCAGAGGTACTGCTAAATGAGTGAGAAGCAGAAAATATAGTGGACAATCCAAATGAACTCATTCAAGAAGCTCGATTGGGTATTTATGTGCTTCATGAACTAGAACAATTACCTCAGCAAGAAGAGCTATGGTAGATGTACTTTGATGGTTTCAGAAGTAGAAATGGAGCTGGTGGAGGTGCAATGTTGATTTCTCCATAGGGTGATAGGTATTATGCTACTTTCAGATTTTCCTTTTCATGTTCTAACAATTCTGCTGAGTATGAGGATTGATAGAAGGCTTAGAATGGGAAAGGAGGAGAGGAATCAGTTGCTTGCAAGTGTTTGGGGATAGTGAACTGATTGTTAATCAGTTGAGAGGGTTAAATGTGACAAAAAATGACACCTTGAAATCTTATAAACATAGGGTATGGGATATGATAGAGGAGTTTGATGCCTTTAATCTGATTTCAATCCCTAGGAGTCAGAATAAGCACGCAAATAGATTGGCTGCAATTGGTGCTCAATTTGACATACCCATTGAGATTAGGAAAGAGAAGGTACAACAACATGTTAAAGTAGTTGTTAGGCCCTCTATCCCTGAAAACAATATTAATTGGCAAGTCTTTGAAAGTGATGAGAAGATTCTAATTTTTTTGCTTGAGGAAAATCAATTTTCTGTTTTAAATCAGGAAAAGTTAAAATAGTAATATGAGGATCAAATTATTCAGCTTAAGATAAGCAAGTTACCCAGAGGTCTGGTTACATTAGAATCCATTTTCAGTACTGATGACCAGCTGAAAAGGAACAAAACCAACATAAAGATTAAAGAGGAGCATTATGAAGAGCTAGAGATCTTTAATGGTAAGATTCTTAAGATAGGAAAAATCTATTTAGCTGAAGATAGGAAGGATTTCATTGCTTTATGCCAAGAATTTTAGGATGTTTTTTCTTGGGATTATTCTTATTTGAAAGGATTTTATCCTAGAATTTCTCAGCACACAATAGAACTAGAACCCAAGGCAAAGCCTGTAAGACAAAATCAAAGACCTTTGAACCCCAAGCTTGAACCTTTAATGATTAAAGAACTGACTAAGTTAGTTGAAGGGGGTATTCTATTTCCAATTAAGCACACCTCTTGGGTTTCTAAACTAGTTCCAGTTAGAAAGAAAAATGGTGAGATCAGATTATGTGTAGACTTTAGAGATCTTAACAGAGCATCTCTAAAAGACCATTATCCATTACCCTCCATGGAGCAGATCCTCCAAGTGGTTGCTAGTTCAGAGAGATTTTCCTTGCTTGATGGATACTCTAGTTATAACCAGGTATTGGTCAAAGAAGAGGACCAATACAAGAATTCCTTTACAAAAAAAGGGGCACTATGGCCTACAAGAGAATGCATTTTGGCCTATCCAACACTGGAGCCACTTTTCAAAGGGCTATGGACATGGCTTTTCAAGGATTAATCAATAAAATTGTGCTCATATATCTAGATGATGTCGTGTAGTATTCTCAAAATATGTTGATGAATATTTGTTGCATTTAAAACAAGTGTTTGAAATATGTAGGGAATATGGAATATCCCTTAATCCCAAGAAAAGTATATTTGTTATTCATGAGGGTAAGTTGTTAGGACACATAGTGTCAAAGCAAGGAATCACTATTGACCCTGAGAGAGTCAAAGCCATTTTGAAGCTGCCATTACCTAATAACAAGAAAGGGCTGCAGAGTTTCTTAGGTAGAATTAACTTTTTAAGAAGGTTTATACCTGATGTTGCAAATATTTTACAACCTTTGATTGCTATGTTAAGAAATAATGCAGTTTCAGTTGGACTAGAGAGGCTAAACGTAGTTTTGAAGCCATTAAAGAAGCTTTAGCATCAGCTCCCACACTAGTAAACCCAGATTTCACAAAAGAATTTACTCTGTATGCATTTGGTAGTGTAGATTTTGTTTCTACAATGCTTGTTCAGCAGAATAGTGAAGGCTTAGAACAACCCATTGCATTTTTCAGCTAAGGATTTCCAGATTATGAACAAAGATATTCATTTATGGAGAAACATGTTATGGTTGTCATAAGAAGCCTAAAAAAATTTAATCCATTGATTTCCAATAATAAGATTCACTTGATGGTAGCACATCCAAGTGTGAAAGAGTTCTTGTTGAGTAAAGATCTCAATGAAAAAAGAGCTAGATGGATCACTAAAGTTATGGAATTTGATGTGGATATCAAGATCACAAAGCTTGTAAGAGGCAAAGGACTCTATGAGTAGCTTGCTTCAACATCAGAAAGTGAAGAGAAAGGAGAAATAGAGGTTGTTTTAGTCACTAATTATCAGGATAAGAATGTTGCACCTACATTAGCAACAAGCTGGGTTCAGGATATGACTCATTTTCTATAGACTGGTGAATGTGCAGTAGGTTTAGATAGAACTAAGAGAAGATATTTCAGGTTACAGTCCATTCCATATGTCTTGATTGATAATGTTTTATTCAAGAAAGACCTCAATGGTGTTTTGTTGAGGTGTATTGATTAGGATCAGGTTGAAAAGGTGGTTCATGAGTTCCATGATGGAACTATAAGGGGTCATTTCACCCCAAGAATAACATCATGGAGAATTATGAGAGTTGGCTATTATTGGCCAACCATGTTTAAGGATGTCCATGCATGGGCCAGAAAATGTGTGAAGTGTGCAATATTTGCAAGAAAGGAAAAGCTACCAACATTACCTTTGCAGCCAATTCAAGTGGAGCATCCCTTCATGAGATGGGGCATTGACTTTATTGGACCCATAAACCCACCTTCTAGTGTTGGGCACAAGTTGGTACTCACTACTACAAATTATTTCACAAGGTGGACTGAGGCAGTAGCCTTGAAGGAAGCCAATGAAAAATCTATATTGAACTTTTATGATGACATAATAACCAGGTTTGGTGTTCCAAAATCAATCATTTCAGATAATGCCTTGGCATTTGTGGGACTCAAAGTGGTTGATTGGGCAGTGAAGAATGGAATATATTTGAACACTTCATCAAATTATTACCCTCAGGGTAATGGTTTGGTTGAAAGTACAAACAAGAATCTAATCAGAATCATTAAATGAATAATGGAGGACAGTTAGAGAGTTTGGCACACTAAGCTGAGATCTGCCTTATGGGAAGATAGGATAACTCCCAAGCAATCTATTGAAAATTATCCATATGTGTTGGTTTATTGAAAGGAATCCATATTACCTTTGTCTGTAGAGCTGCCAACTCTTGACATTATGCACCAGTTAGAAATGTTCAAGGAACAAGATCCATTAGCAGTCATATTTTCTTAGCTCATGGAGCTGGAAGAGACAAGAGACAAAGCTATGAAGTCTTTGGAGTACCATAAACTCCAAACTAAAATATTTTTTGATAAAATGGCAACTTCCAGGGTCTTCAGAGAAGGTAATGTTGTACTCAAATGGGATGAGCTGAAAAGTAGACCAAGGAAGCATACAAAGTTTGACAGCTTCTGGAGTGGCCCATTTGTTATCATAGAGTGCAAAGAACATAATGTGTTCCAATTGTCCAAGATGGATGTAGTGATTCTTCCTATCCCAGTCAATGGGATACACCTCAAGTGTTGCTTTGAGGTTTGATCTATATCATTTATGTTAGTTTAGAAGTTGTTGTTTTCAATAAGTGTTGTTGCACCTTAGTTAGTTGGTGTTTTCTGTTTCCCTAAGTGTTTTTCAACAAAGTTAGTTAGTTTCTTGCTACTGTTATAGTTTTCAATAAATTTCAAGGTTTTTTGAGTCATCTTTATTGAGTTACAACATTGAGTCAACTTGTTTTCAAATTTGTTCCAAGTTTCTGAGTGACCTCGTGCCCAATGGATAGTCTAGGCAGTTGGTCTTAATGTTTAGCAGACAAACATATGTAGCAAATGTCACCAGAAATGTTACTTATTTTTTCTATTTGTCAAACTGAGTTAGCTAAAGAGTGTTTACAAACTGAAAGTGAAGTACATTTCTTATCTATCTTCCCTATATTGCATTCAATTGTATAAACATAAGAATCAAAGATATTACAAGTTTCAGTAATAGATTATTGCATTTATAAAAGTGCATACAATATTGAAAAAATATGCACAAATCTTTCTGAAAGTAATCTTTATTGATTCAAGAATACATATTTTCCTCACACAAGCCGTCAGACTTAACTTGTTCAATGGAAATGAAGTACAATTTATACATTGATGTATTAAAAGAACAAAAATGCACATATAGGGGAAGAGGCCACTCATTGCCTAATGACTGGTCAGAGTCTGTTGTCCTACTTGGTTTTCTTCTTCATGTTGTTTTTCATCCTTTGTAGCTCTCTTTTTCTAGTCCCTGCATATGAGAAAATTGCAATGATGTTAGAGCAATTCTCTAAATAATGAAGGCTCCTAACACTACATGTACATGCACCCACCAATGTATAAATTTTCCTTCACATACATAAAAAAAACAACAAGTTATACATGTCCAAAGAAAGAAAGGAAATCATCAAGCCGTTTACCTACATATGCACATATTTTTCTAATTGTTTGCTTCATGTGCAAATACAAGAAAATCCATATTTTTGTTATATCAAATTTTAGCACATGTTGTAAATGTGGCTCCCACAAAGGTTGAGCTTGGCAGGCTGCTTTGTTATGCTTTTTCTTCCTCATCATACAATTTTGTCTGGACTTTTCTGGCCTTTCCTCTAGAGGTTTCTAATCTGGCATTTTAGTGCCAACAAGAAGGAAATATCTCTAAAGAAAAAGGTTGCAAAGGAAAAAAGAAACTGTATTACTTTAAAATATTAGCATAATTCCCAATGAGGTGATGTACCTAAAAGTTAAGTATTTTGTATTAGAGATACATGAGGAAAGATGGGTCATGCTAATAGAGAACTCTATCAAGATTGAGTGAACATGCATTGTTATTCATAATCTTTAAACAATTCACTAAATTACTAGATTTCTTGGTTATTGATGCCTGGTGAGTAGAGTGGATAAAGGGGATGCTACAATGTGCACAAAATAAATAGATGCAGGTTTATTCAAAGGAATGGTTTACAAAAGAAAAAGGAGGTTTGGCCTTTATTAAGCAGTGGCAGAGGGTGATCAAATTGTTGGATATGTTGAAGTTTATTCAACTACACAAAAGAATGCATAAGCTCAGAATTAATGGTGGCTATAAGAGTTACAAATGGTAGTGGATCCTTTTCAAATGCCAGCATTCATAAAGGAGACTGGATCTTGTCCTACAGTACAACTGAGAGGGTAACTCATAATAGTGTATACAATACCTGAACAATTATAGAAACTAGATGAATATCACAAAACAACATATAAAATACAATGCATTAACTCACAGTTTCCATAGACACTTTGCATTCAAAATATATGGAGCATTTTTCATAATGTTTGATCAATTACTTCATTTGGAGTTTCTATCTTCTAACATTATCTCATAGGATGTGATTTCTAAATAGAGTGATAATAGGGAAGACTTAGTATTACTTCATTAAGGGGCTAGATCAAAATTCCTACAGAAAACTATAATGTGGAAGCATAGCCAAGGCTTCTGAACTGTTTAACACAATGCCTAAAACATGGTGTCATCTCATGGAAAATAAGGTATAGAACCTTGATGTGGTATGCAGGGATTTAATAGTTATGAAAACAAGTTCCATCTTAGTAAAGATATTGTTTTTACATGACAGTCAGTCAATGTACTGGGTACAAAGTGCATTCAGTTCTCTGTATTCAAGATTTAAATCAAAAAGTGCTCAGGAAAATACATCATTCTGCAAAAGTGAAAGGACTTCATATAGAAATCTGCTATAGTAACTAAGTATAATAAAAAGCATAAAATGACTAGTCAAGCAATAAGGCAATTCATATGTATGAGATCACTATAATGGAGTAGTTGGTGCAGAACAATACCTTAGAGGTATGATTAACCAACATTCAATAATGCAATGGAGTATATGCACTTATTCAATATGGTGTATATATGGTTGGTATTTCATAATATCAACTACAAGTGACATCACAAAATAAATGATGAAAAGGTAGATTAATCATAATTAAATGAATTTAAAGCAATTAAGAGTACAATGGTGATCATCACTATATGCAGTGATATGATAACTATTGGAAGGATGCCACAACAATCATATCATGAAAGCTTCTTGACAATGAAGTGATTAGAAGGTCATTCCAATGGTAGAGTTCAAGGACAGTGCACTTAATATGTGATAGTAGAAGCTCAAATTTTCATCTGACAACTATTAAGAGAGATATTTCATCATGAACATACATCATGAGGGTTCTAAGATATTAAATTAGAGAGCAATATGAGGGGTGACCTTTCTTAGTATCTTAACCATTATGAGGTCACAAATTCCAGTTTTAGAAGGAGCTTATCATTGCTATTGTACTAATGAAACTTGACTTTGCGAATGTCAAGAATAGAATATAGCAATGCTATGAAATAAACAGGATATTAACCCTTCATACTAGTAATCATAGCAATAGAATACTGATGGCATCCTTTAGAATGTAGAAATTTAAGTGTTATAGTCATTTTAATAGCCAAATCAATGATAAGTATGATGGATAGTGTGGTGAATATCATTATGTTGTAGCGCTTAATGTCAATCAAGGGAGCCATGCCACAAACTAAGACAACAAGTAATGATGGAAAAGCTCAGTCACAAAGTGTGTGTCAAGGTCATAGAGTACAAAGGGCAGTTCTCATGACAACGTCACTGGAGTTATTGATATGAGAATAGTGGTATTGCATCTCGAAGGGTTCCTTGGAGACAAAGGAACCACAACCAAAGCTAAGGTTTCATGTGTTGGAATTCTTGCCTCAATCTCACAGGTTGAAACCTCTGAGAAAGCATGGTCACTAAGACTGGTGACATGTCTGGCCGACTAGCAGTTGAACCTTGTTGAAATTATTCTGATTGTTGTGACCGTCCGTCTATCTCATCGAAGGAGCCTATCATTGTGACATTTTTTTGGGTATAATCTCTCACTACTCGCGGAGATCTCTGGCCAACAGGCCATTCATATCATATATCGGGCATCAGGGAGACTCATAGCAACCGGGGGCTTCGGGGTGACTTGAACACTCAGGAAGAAGTCCCAGTGACTGAAGAATGTCTTATCGATAGCATATGGCCATTGGGGTAACTCAAAGGTCTCGGGGAGAAGTCTCAGTGATGAAGGAATGTCTCGCCGACGAGTATACATTTGGAGTCTTCGCGATAACACAAAGACCTCGGTGTGAACTCTTGGTGACATGGAGATGTCTTGCCAATTGGAGTCATCGGGGTAATCGAAAGGGTTCGGTAAGAAATCTTGGCGATGGGCATTTGTCTCACCAATGCTATGGGATGTGTTCAATATGACTCCTGGCGAAAGGCGGCTTCGGTATAACATAAGGGCATCAATATGATCTCTTGGTGAAAGATGATAGTCTTGCCGATGGGAATAATCTTTTCTATGTGACTTGTGAACTTCGCTATGACCTCTTCGCAAAAGCGGTAGGTCTTACCGATCATTTGGATGCTTTGGAATAACATGAGAGCTCGGTGAGATGTCTTGACGAAAGACGATAGTCTCGCCGATGATGAGGGGTCTTCGGTATAACTCTTGGTGAATGGTGGTTTTAGAATAACATGAAGTATTCCTGATGATGTCTTGTCGACTATTGTCCATGCTTTGGTGTAACTTAAGAAGTCTCGGTTCAACCTCTTGGCGAAGCGGTAAGTCTTGCCAATAGCAATGTTGAGATCGGTGTGACTTGTGAATAGCGATATGAGTCTTGCTAATGATGAAACTCTTGGCGATATCGGATGCTAAGTTGTGTAGCATTGGGGAGACACGTTCAATGTCTCACCAACATGCCAACACAGATTGAAGTTTTTTGACCGAGTGAAGACCATCCTATGTGGCTCATTGTTGACTAATCAGAAGAGCTGAATGAGAACCATTAGAAGACAGTTCATTATGGCAGTTCTACGAGGAAGCTCGAAAGATAGAAATGAAATGAATATAGCTTGGAATAGAAGATGATGCTTGGTTGGATTCTTCGATACAGGTGACTGATAGAGTGAGGGCCGACTGGCTGGTTGGAAGGCCGAGGCCATGAGGCTAAAACAAAGGAAGTGAGAGGAAAGGTTATGCTACCGAATTCTCTCCTGATCAAGGATTAAATGCCATGGTTGATCTCTCATGTTGACCTGTACTATATACTGTGTGAGGGTATTGCAATAGTACAAAGATTGTTTGGTTTGAGAGGTTGATCAGGAAATGTACAGAGGGAGAGTTGGTTACCAGATTCTATCCAAAATGAACAAGATGTAATCTCTTAAAAGGCTATGAGCCTGAGTTGTATTGTAGCCTTCAGTTGCTAAATAATACAATGGCTCGATCTTTTTAGTGTGGGGTTTTTACCCGAAAGGGTTTTCCCCACGTAAGTATGTGTGTTCTAGTTTTTTTTCTTATCTTTCATCTGTGTTGGTTTTGCTTCTAGAATCTTTTATTCCATGATGTTGAATTTACGTGTGCTTCTGTCAAAAGGATTAATGTGGGAAATAAATTGTGTCTATTTCTGCTTTAGGACATAGTTGTTTGTGTCTTTGAGGTAATCTAATCGAAATTGAAGTTACCAAAGGCACCACTGTTCTTGGAGATTTCTCTGAGCTGCACCAAATTTCCCTTACAAGTGGTATCAAAGCCATCTTTTGGTTGCTAGTTTTGGGTATTTCTCTTGTGAAGATTTCTTAGCTTGATAGGTTGGAGGAAATTTGGAGGAATGGACTGATTTATTGATCCTTTGGTGAGTGGAAGTCTTATGATATTTGGAGACAACACGCAGCTTGAAGGATGGTGGAAATGGAGAAGGGAGTTGATCATGTTGCTTTGATGTGATCTGTGTCTCCTGATTGGTAGCAGTATATCCTTGGTGTATGAGGTGGATTTCTTTGCTATGTGGCTGTGTAGCAGTAAAGCTTTCATATTGGGCATCTGTCTGAGCTGCTCCTTGATGATATGGAGAAGCCTAGTGTGTTTCTTAGCCATGGAAGAGAGTGCTTATGCTAGGTGGTGTTCCCTAGTGTTGGAAGTCACTGCTTCCTATTAACCTTGAATACATGAAGGCTATGAAGTTAATCATTAGATGATTTGCAAGCTTCTGAAATAGCCTTTCTCTCTTTCTCGGATGCATGTACATGTTGGTGGTTTAGATTTGGCCTGAAAGGGGTCTAGATTTCCTGAACTACTATTTTCTTTTTAAGGATGCTTTGTACTTGCATGGCTCTGTGGTTTTGTAGGTTTTACACGGTTAAGAAAAACTTGTGATTATGTGGAGCTGTTGTTAAGCTATTTTCTAGAGCCTGGCTTTTGGGGTATTGTTGGATGAGATATTTGCAGTTCTGCATGCATGTTTTGTGCATGGTTTGAGGAGGTGTGTTTTCTTCTCTACATGGGAGTATTGGTATGTGATTTTTCACTCAGAATTCTTGTGGTGGTGCTTGTGGGTCCCTTGATTATGGTGCTCATTGTGGACATGATTGGAAAATTAGGTTTGGTGTGATTTGGTGTTTTGAGTCATGTTGTCTACGTGGTTATTCTCTTTGAAATCTCAATGTTGCAGTTTCCAATGCGATGATGGGTTTGCATGTTCGATGTTTGTGATCTACAAGTTATGCAGTTGGTGGATTAGCTACCCATTGGATGTAGTGAGATAACTTGGATGTGGACTATCTTTATCCATGAGGTTGATTCTTTGCATGTGTAGACTTGTTAGTTGGCCCTGTTGGTGCAGACTTGTGCATTGGTGTGATTTCTTTGAGATGAGAGGATGGATATTGTTGAGTACCTAAATAGTCGGTTATGGGAATCTAAAGCAGGTGGACATGATGCTTGGGGAGCTTGGATGTTAGGGAGCTTTAGCAGTAATTGTGGTATCATCACATGGTGGTGAATGGTCTTCTTTAGTGTTGCAGATGTTTCAAGGAGCTTTTAGATCCTGTTTCTGCAGAAGGGTTCTTTCGCTTTTGCATGGACATTATTTGAAGATGTGCAACATCTTGGATCCATGGAGGACACTTTGGGTCTTTGGCTAAGGTGTTGGTGGTACTTGATAGGTGATGTTGGTTTTGAGTCTGTTTGCGTTATGTCATGTTATACTCTTGTTTATGGATTGGAGTTTTGGCATTGTGCATTGTACTTGAGACCATGGTGAAGTCACTTGAAGTATGGTATCTCCTAAGGGGATATGTAGATCATGGTGTCATGATAAGTTTCTGATTTAGATGATTGGAGCTTTGACAGTGGTCTGGTAAATTCTTTGTGCATTTGGTTCTTTGATTATTTGCTTGATACTTCATGATAGTGCAGTAATGCAGTTGAAATTTAGCATGAGATGATCGGTTGCTAGTACTCATGGATACATGGAGAATAAGGTAAGGCTATTTTTCTCTTATGAGAGAAGTGTTGTTGATTGTTACTCTTGATAAAAATTTTAGCAGAAAGTTCGAGAAGCCTACACCTTGGTTGAACGTGAGTTCAATTAGAGACCTATGAGGAGATTGCTCTTGGATTAGTCATGATGGTTTATATATCTTGAAGGAGTATTCTTGTTCCCACTCTTGGTCTGCTCAGCAGTTGATTTGAGAGGTATTTTGGCCCATTATATTTTTTCAAATGTGGTTTTCTATTCACTTTCATGATATGGATCTTGAATTGTTGTTTAATGGTTCTAGAGGATTCATAGTGGAATTTGTACAACTTTTTTATCTCCTTGAGCTTTTGTGTTATGTTATTTACTGATGAGAATTTGTAGGAGATGATGTTTGGGGTGATTTCCTGAAATGGGAAATGAACTAGCTTGATCTTCTTTGAGAGGCTTACATCCATGTTGATTACATGATATTAGAATTTGGTTTGATCTTGGTGATTGAATGGTTAGATATTGTTAAGGCTTTTCTTTTGGGATGAGAAGGAGATCATTCTTGACACAACTGGCTATTAGAAGTGTATATAGGAGGATGTTCTACAGGGATATGGTGTGCAGAGTTTCTCTCTTTGGTCTTGGTTTACTTCTTGGATGTTGGTTTCACATTTCATTGGTTTGAGGTTTGGTTGGAGCTATAGTGATCACTTGCTTGTGGTCATGTGTTTTCACTCATGTTCATGGGTGATGACATGGAGGTTCTTAATCCTTTTTCCTTTGATTGCGTGTGGAGAACTTGGGAGAACTGTGAAGACTTGTGGTGAGAGAAATGAATCTTGTAACGGTTTGTTGCAAGTTGTGCGTATCATTGTGGATATTTTTGGTACTACATGATTACATTTTCTATGTGTTGTTATTGGTAGACTTGGTATGTCTTTGATCTTTTAGATTTGGAATTAATCAGGCAATGGGAGTTCATGTATGTGTTTTGTCTTCTTTGACTAGTTGGCACTTGGAGCTTGCATTCTCTATTGATGGGTTGGTTTTGAGCAGCATGAGTTGACTAATGCTAATACCTTTAAGGTATGTGAGATTGGATGGAATAGCACGAGCTATGGGTGCTATTTTCAGTCACGTGGGTTTATTAGTTGGATGGAGGCAGTCATTCTGATTGTTGTTCTAGCTGGTGTTTTTGTCTTGTTTCTAGAGAATGACTTCACGGTTGTGTTCTGTTTGAGGCTTGAAGTTGATATTGCTTTTGTATAGCATTTGAGCACAGTGAAGTGGTAGTAGTATCTTGTTGATGATATCACTGGGATCTTTTGCTTATGTTCGTTGGAATGGTGCTTGTACACCTTGGCTTGTATCTTTCTTCCTCAGGTTGCATGTTGGAAGATGACAAGGATTGTTGTCTGAATGGTGGACATATTGAATGTTGGAGCAAAATTCTTGATGGAGCATGAGAGCATGTTTGAGGTCTATATGGTTTCTTGGAGGCTATGATTGGTTGCATTTTAGTTGCTTTGTTGTAGATTGTCTGGTGGACTATTATCTGTGGAATCTTGTTGATTGGGTGTCTTGAGTATTGAAGGGTTTGAACTGGTGGAGCTAGTGTGATCTTAGTGTCTGGTTGCTTTGGAGGTTCCTGTGTGATCTTCGTCAAGTGGGAGATTGTTAGAATTGTTGCCTCAATCTCACAAGCTGAAACCTCTGAGAAAGCATGGTCACTGAGACTGGTGACATGTTTGGCCGACTAGCAGTTGAAACCTTGCTGAAATTATTCAGGTCACTGTGACCTTGTGTTTGTATCACCAAAGGAGCCTATCACTGTGACATTTTGTTCGGTATAATATCTCACCGCCCGTGGAGATCTCTGGCAGACAGGCCATTCATATCGTATATCGGGCATCAGGGAGACTCATAGCGACCGAGGGCTTCAGGGTGACTTGAACACTTGGGAAGAAGTCCCAGCGACTAAAGAATGTCTTACCGATAGCATATGGCCATTGGGGTAACTCAAAGGTCTCGGGGAGAAGTCTCAGTGATGAAGGAATGTCTCGCCAATGGGTATACATTTGGAGTCTTCGTAGTAACACAAAGACCTTCGTGTGAACTCTTGGCGACATGGAGATGGCTCACCGATTGGAGTCATTGGGGTAATTGAAAGGGTTCGGTAAGAACTCTTGGCGAAGGGAATTTGTCTCATCGATGTTGTGGGATGTGTTCAGTATGACTCCTAGTGAAAGGCGGCTTCGGTATAACATGAAGGCATCGGTATGATCTCTTGGCGAAAGACAATAGTCTTGCCGATGGAAATACTCTTATCTATGTGACTTGTGAACTTCACTATGACCTCTTGGTGAAAGCAGTAGGTCTTAGTGATCATTTGGATGCTTTAGAATAACATGAGAGCTCGGTGTGATGTCTTGGTGAAAGACGATAGTCTCGCCGATGATGAAGGGTCTTCGATATAACTCTTGGCTAACGGTGGTTTTAGAATAACATGAAGTATTCGATGTGATGTCTTGGAAATAGCAGTATGTCTTGTCGACTGTTGGATGCTTCGGTGTAACTTAAGAATTCTTGATGTAACCTCTTGGCGAAGCGGTAAGTCTTGCCGATAGCAATGTTGAGATTGGTGTGACTTGTGAATAGTGATATGAGTCTTGCCGATGAGGAAACTCTTGGCGATATTGGATGCTAAGATGTGTGGCATCGGGAAGACACGGTCAGTGTCTCATAGACATGCCAACACAGATTGAAGTTTTTTGACCGAGTGAAGACCACCCTATGTGGCTCGCTGTCGACCAATTAGAAGAGTCGAATGAGAACCATTGGAAGACAATTCGTTGTGGAAGTTTGGAGAGGAAGCTCGATAGACAGAAATGAAATGAATATAGCATAGAATAGAGGATGATGCTTGGTTGGATTCTTTGATACAGGTGACTGATAGAGTGAGGGTTGAGTGGCTGGCTGGAAGGCCGAGGCTAAGAGGCCAAAATAGAGGAAGTGAGAGGTAGGGTTATGCTACCGAATTCTCTCTTGATCAAGGATTAAATTGCATGGTTGATCTCTCATGTTGATATGTAATGTATACTATGTGAGGGTATTGCAATAGTACAAAGATTGTTTGGTTTGAGAGGTTGATCAGGAAATGTATAGAGGGAGAGTTGGTTACCAGATTCTATCTAGAATGAACAAGATGTAATCTCTGAAAAGGCTATAAGCCTGAGTTGTGTTGTAACCTTCAGTTGCTAAATAATATAATGGCTCGATCTTTGGAGTGTGAGGTTTTTATCCGAAAGGGTTTTCCCCACGTAAATCTGTGTGTTGTGGTTTTTTGTCTTATCTTTCATTTGTGTTGGTTCTGCTTCTAGAATCTTTTATTCCATGATGTTGAATTTAAATGTGCTTCTCTTAGAAGGATTAATGTGGGAAATAAATTGTGTCTATTTCCGCTTTAGGACATAGTTGTTTGTGTCTTTGAGGTTATCTAATCAAAATTGAAGTTACCAAAGGCACCACTGTTCTTGGAGATTTCTCTGAGCTGCACCAAATTTCCCTTACATCATGTAGAAACCTTTATACACAGTGAAACTCTCGATACCTGTTAGGAGTGAGGAAACTCTCGTCATCAAATCAAAACCAAAATGCACAATCAGAATGACCTCAAGTTTTCCAGAGGGCACACAGATTCAGTAGTGGTGAAAGAGAGGGTCTGAGGACACAACAAAGAATAACTTTAAGAATCTATAGAATAGAAAACCCAGATACAATAAAGTAAACCACAGATACTGAAGGAGAATTTACAGAATGTGTTTTATTTTTTACACTCTTAGAAGCTTATTTTTTAACTTTTACTCATAGGAGACAAAGAAATATGCAGAGATATTCACTATTTTCTATACAAGAACCAAATGTAGCAATGATTCAATAAGAGGATTGAAATTATACAAAGGTATTCATGAATTTATACAAGAAAATCAAAACCCAGATGCCAAAAGTTAAAGTCCTCAACTCAAAATGAAGCCTTTTGCATGAAAATACAAATATAATGTTGAATAAGATGCTTATTAGAAGAGAGAGTGAGTTGGAAAAATCAAGTTTCTTCATCTTTCACATATTTTATCTACTGAAAAAAAATAGGAAAGTGGAGAATATGCTTATAGAAGGTTACCGTAGGTTTTCTCATAATGGATTTGTTAATAATTTTTCTAGAAAATGTCATTGTTTGCGCACAGTTCACCATGAATCAGCTTCAGAAACCTACAAAGAGATCTTCCTCAGAGCTCCAAACCCTCATGGAGTTGGTGGCACTCAAGCTTCTCTTAGAAGCTTCACCAAATGAAATGGTTTTTTTTTTTTAGGGTTTCAACCCT
Source organism: Sequoia sempervirens (assembly GCA_007258455.2). NCBI lineage: Eukaryota > Viridiplantae > Streptophyta > Pinopsida > Cupressales > Cupressaceae > Sequoia > Sequoia sempervirens. The sequence continues at coordinate 33,906,345 of VDFB02000003.1, read as the reverse complement.
AATGATGCTGATGGAATGGCATTTTTTGCATTGTTTTGTTAAAAATCAATTCAACTAATGTATGAGCCCGCGACCCTAGTTTTTTTTGGGTGTTTGTGTCTTAGGCGATTTGTTTTTCCTTAAGAGTATTTTTATGTTTTTGACATTAAATTCCATCTCAACACATGGAGTCCACCTCATTTTGAGATTGCCACTTCAGCTTTGCATGTTTACTTGGAGGTTTTCCTTTGAATTTTCATATTTTGCATATATATTTATTGTAAAACAAAATGGTTTTAATGTGCAATTATAAGCCTTAAATTATTTTGTTATTTTAAAATAAAATGGAAAAATGATGGAGATTACCAACAGAAGATGAGAGTTGTGCTTTGAAAACAAGTGGATGGAATATAGGGGAATTTTTTTTCAGTTTGGAGACATGTACCCACATTTGTAGGGTCATCAATGCACTTTGTTGGTAGTTTTTCCTATCTAGGTGTTTGGTTTGACCAAAATATTCTTCCTCACATGTTGGAGGTTGTTTTAGGAGGAATCTAGTGCCTCATTTTTTGGGTTTTCTAGGGCATCCGGCATAAGGTAGTTGCTTGCTCCTATTTTGGTGCAACTACTTGGGTTGTGTTTTATATTCACTCATGTAACTCTTTTTGGAGTTAGTTCTAAATTTGCAGATTTTTGAAGATAGTAATTACACAATTCTTCATCAAACTTCAACACTCTTTGTAACTCATTATGTCATGCAAATTGTGAGTACCTTGGATGATTAATAGTACTCAGTTATTTTTACCCTCTCATTGCTTGCTTTCTTGTGTGCATTTCTTTATTGTGATTGATTGAACTACTTGTGAAAGTTGCATTTTTTCCTTGTATTTATGTCTCACTAAAAGCACCTTGTTGCAAGAAGATATATGTTTACAGGTTATGAGTTGTGTGAAAAAAAATACAATAATTCTAGTTATGAAACATATCTTTTCTTTCTAGGGTCTTGTGTCAACACCCTCTTATAAAATACTTGTGTAAGCAATATGCAGAAATGAGTTTTGTAAGCCTTTTATTAATCTATTAAATAAAAAGTTTAACAAAACCGAGTTTGCATGCTATTTAGTCAGTTCAGTATTTCACCATAAGATATGAATTTTTAGTTTCATTTCAAAGTTACATTTTTCTTACCTTTTCCTCAGAGAGAAAAGTAGTAGTTTAGGTAATATCCAATAAAGATCCAGCTTTCTCTAGAGGTCCTTTCCTACTATAAGGTCACCCACAACCTTAGAAAAGTTCCCATGTTTCACATGAATTGTTGCATTAAATTTTAGCTAGGGTGTAAATCATAGTGTTAACAATATTGTTAAACTCACAAGATCCAATGGTAACATTGATAAATGCATCTTTGTCTTTTGGTAAAGATATCAAAAACTTTGTTCCCTTATGCTTCTCCCTAATCTTGACCACTCCAACATGTCCTCCATTATAGCTTCCAATAATCATGATGACACTACCAACATAAAACTTGATAAAATCCTTCATCAATGGACACCCATTATCTAAATCTAGATCTTTCTATGGATTCCTCTAAATATTCCAAACGAAACTACTCCAAATGGATCAATAAAATAGTATCAAATGTACTCAATCCTCTTACCTTCAAGAAAGATGACCAATACCTTGTAAAAGGAAGCATCCAATTGCATCAATTTAGTAATACCAATAATGTCTCCTTGCTCCAAAGTTGTCTAGGCTCCTTTCTAATAGGCTTGGACTTGGAAGAAGTCTTCTTTACACATCCAATGTCAATAGTGTTCTTGGAATTACTTCTCATATGAAAGTCACTTGTAATTTCTATGGTATGAGTATCTGATTTTTGTACAAACAGATCATTCCAAGAGTTGAAACAACTCAAATAGAATAGATATTTTCATTATGTGGAAACTTATTCAACATCTATTACCAATGATAGCATGTGATTGAATCTTGCACTCTCCTCTATATACCTGTGCTACAAGAAACATATATCTTCAAATGAGAGTATTAAATATGCATTCAACCCATAACTTGTACAACAATACAGTGGCTTAAATAAAAAAATACAGTCTCATTCTTCCTTCATGATCTACAAGAGATCCATGCTCCTCCACACCTTTGTATTTGGGTAAAAAGAAGGGATTTTCTTCAAGCACAACAAAACTTGTATTGCTCTCTCACAACACAAGATCACAATTGCTCCATAGACTTCAACGTGTAGGTACATGGTTTCTACAGTGTAGCAAAATGCATACCCTTGCATTTTCACATTTTTTTGGCCTTGCTTTATTTATGCTTCTTTATGGCTTAATTGGTGCTATTTTGCATCCACAGGCCTAATAAACTCTATATTTTTTATGGAAAATCCCAACAAACCTCAAAAGATAAATGATCATTTAATGCTTCTATCTATGTGTCCCTTATTTGTGGACTGGGACTAAAACACCACCTAGGGTGTCTTTTTGCTCCATGGGTCTTGGGACCCTGATATTAAAAACACCTAAAAAGTTCCCTTTTGGAGTCAATGCTCTGAGAATTGAGCCTTGGGACTAAGACATGTTGAATAGTCCAGATAACTGAGAGGGGGGGTGAATCAGTTATCATAAAATAATTTTATTTTCTTTAATTAATCCAGAGAAGGCTTATATCAATCAAAAAATAATCAAATAGATATGAACATGAAAGCACACAATAACACCATGCATAATAAACACTAAAATTTACGTGGAAACCCAAGAAGGGAAAAACCATAGAGAATGTAGCTAATTCTCAATTATAGAACACCGGTTAAGGTGATTTTTACAAAGGCTCACTATAGGTAAGGTTCATTGCCTTACTATTACAGCCAAAGATAAAAAGGCTTACTGCCAAAAGAGAAAGGCTCACTTTCTACAAAAAAAGGGCTCACTGACAACATAAAACAACTCACTACCAGAAGAATGATGAAAGGGAATCCACCCCTAAAATAATTGTCACCAACAATGACACTGGATAGAATCTTGTTGTCTTCTACCTCCGATCATATACTTTGGCATACTTCACAATGTCTTTATTTTTGCATTCATCACACTCTTTCATCAAACAGAATCAAATTTTACTTATACCATTCCATGCTTCAATAAACTCCTAGGTCAGCCAAACATAATTTCTTCATAATCTTTTGAGTCAACCAGACACAATTTGAATTTAGATTACCACAAAACATGTCGTCATGAAGAACAACCTTGAAATATTCAATAAGGCCTTACACGCTAGCACCAGACCCAAAATATAGGTCACACATAAAGATCTTCTTACCACATTACCAAGGGACCCATAAATAGGTCATACATAAGATAAGTTCATTACATAACATAATTATCAAAGGATAGAAAACTTTGAATTACATGAATTATATTCTGGAGCCAAGACCAAATCTTGATTATCATCAATTTCAACATCAACAAGACAAACACAATTTGACATACCAAAACTTGTAACATGCTACATGAAAGTCTGAATAGCAAGGTTACCTAGAGTAAGCTTTGAGTACAACAACCAACACCAAAAGATTAGAATTCATTATTATGCATTAACTATCTTCCACAGATGTCCCAAAAATAAGTACTTCCATATTCAGATCAAAGATAACAACCATACTACGTAACATCATAACACTTGATAGGATAGATCATTTTTGTATATCGGTCGGAGCACAACCTTTCGGATCCATCTTTTGACATCAATGACAACAATGTTAAATCATCTCAACAACTTCTCAACAATCTTCCCCTTTGGCATTGATGGTAAAACAACAAAAACTCAAAAAACACAAAACTCCAAAAACTTCAAGCACTCCCCCTTAGACAAGCAATTTAATACCTCTTCTTGTTTCTATTTTCTCTTCATTTTCTCCCCCTTTTTTCCATCAAAGGAAAAGGGAAAAATAAGAAAATTCAGGAGATCAAGTAAACATAACATTTTTTACATGAAAAATCTTTTTGTATCTTTCTCTTACAATTGGAAGAATCCTCTTCCAAGCTAGCACTGCAGAAACCATTTTCGCACACATATTGTCCAGTAGAGTCAAAAAAAAAAATGAAGATGACTAGTTCAGAGATAGGAACTGTTGTTCACAATCCTCTAAATTAGAAAGCATCCCAGAGAGATGATCCAACCAAACCTCAACAATTTCTTTGACCAACCAAATTTTTTTAACCAAATCTTCCCTCTGACTCTGAGTAGAAAACAACTCAGGTTGCAACTCTCCAACTCTTATTCTTTGTTTTTCATCTTTAACTTTGAAGAATTCAAAAAACTTTCCAATATCATTCAATTTAGATTCAATAGCTTCAATTCTACTTCTAAAATTATCAACAGTAGTAGACCACCAAAGACAATACTTGTAGATGTCAGACATTTCCTTAATGCATTCTCTTGTCTCACCAATGTATTTGGATAACTTATGTTTGGCTTTGACACACCTTCTCTCAATCATAGCTTGGAGCTTATGTCCTTTAGATCATTCCCACAACAATCTTTCTTCAACAAATTCTACCAAATCATCCAGTAACGATTCATAAATATTTGAAACAATAATACCCTTTTTGAGAAAATAATCAACCAAGGCATCATCAATCCTAAGCCTACTAACTGGAGAGTAGGCATACCACATTTCACCAATATTTTTCATATCACCTTCATCCAACACCAAACAAACTTCATCTAGATCAAAAGAGTCAGATCTAGGCAGAGACTCTTCTTCCTTCTCCTTCTCTTCTGAGATAGTGATGACATCCTTTATGTTAATTTTCCTCCTTTTAGGTTTTGGAGGGGAACCACCAATGACAACCTCTAACTCCTTACCGGAGGAGGAAACCTCCTCAAACTAACTAGACCCTATTACACCGGAGCACAAATTCATCTACAAGGATGAGAAATAAACTTTGCATGTACTTGCTTTATCTTCCATACATTCCAGATATCTATAGACTTGCTTTCTGACAAGGATGTTAGACTTCCACTTAACATTATCCTTCGACGGTAGCGAACACAGAAAGTAAAATACTAAACATATAAGTAGAGACCCAAACTAGAAAGGACAACTCTCAACCAAAGAAATTTTGACATTCTCAATTAGGTTTTCCATTATGAGGCTACACAAATCAAACTGCTTATTTTCCTTCACCATCTTATGTGCAAGATATATAGCAATAGCCGAAGTAGAATCCTCACAATTTCTGAAATATATTTTGTAAGATATCGTAAGCAACATACCTTACTATAGGATCAATAATGGTATTTATCAGTAGAGCGGAGCTCGGGGGTCTTTTTCAATACTAGTAAGTTCCACCATGTCTCTGTATTTCACCATTTTCTTCCCAGGGAGGTCACCAAAACTGCACAATCCAATAATAGCTTCAATGGATATCCTTAGTGATTGGATAGGGCTTGTGCAAAATTATGTTTCCATCCTTGAATCAACTCAACATGAACAAGATAGACTCTTTGTCAAAAAACTAGGGAAATTCTCCCCATAAATCCATACCCTTAGCACTTACATTCTACAATTCATCAGTCTTCAGCCCTAGTTCCATTTCCTTCATCTTTCGAAGATCAAATTAGTCCAACTCTACTCCCTTTAGCCTCAATGGGATATCGCCACTTGATTCTCTATCAATAGATTCCATCATTGTGCTTATCTTCTTCAATCTTTTATTGCTTTGCAAAACTTCTTCTTCTTTGCAAACTATGACAATTTTTTGAAAACCTTTTAACCTTAATTTCTCATGATGAACTTGCCGCCAAAAAATTACATCGATGATGCCATCAATTGTACTTCACTTTTCAATCAGGTGGATTAAGCTTCATCATATATCACCAACTGGATCAAACTTAGTCATGTTGAAAACATGTCAATATTACTTCAGAGAGGGGGAACTGATAGGATATGCATAGTAATACTCCTAAGCCAAGGTGATTGGCTCAATTTCTAGAAGAGTTTGTACTGGGATCCGGTACCACAGAAGAGTTCTCCAAACTCATTTCATTTTTCTTCCACACCATGAAGGTCTTCTTCTTAGATTCACCTGATTCTGCAACCTTCTTTTTGTTTTCAATATTTTTCGGAGCAACATATCTTCATGCGTTAGCATAATGTCCAAGTTGACTGCACTTGTAACATCTTTGTCCTGACTTAACTGAGTGAACCCTAGGTCTGCACTGATTAGCTTTGTGACCATAACCATGACATAAATAACAATTACTATAAAAGAGAATATTCATTCCATTCCTTCTAACTAGATTAGATAACTGACTTTTGCAATGACTTTCTTTGTGACCAAACTTGTGACAGTTAAAGCATTGAGTACTCGGTTCCTTCTTGCTTCTACACTCTACAACCTTGTGTCCAAAGTTCTTGCATAGAAAATAATAGTCATTAAATGATAAGTACCTTTGAGCATTTGGTTGCTTGACCAGAGGTCTTTTAGGTGTTCTAGAGTTGTGGGCCATGCTTGTTACACCCAATCTTGCTTCATCTTCAACTGCTTTTTCTTCACCCTTAGTGTTCTGATTTGAGATTTCACCAGTGAAGCCAAGTCCTCCCTTATCCTTGTGATATTTCTGTAGGGACAAGATTTGATCTAGAATTATGCTACTTTCACATACTCTTTCTTTTGTTTTCAGCCTTCTTAACTCTTGATGTAACTTCTCATTTTCTTCTAATTTATGTTTGATGGTATCCTTGAGATTTTCTTCAGTCTTTTTCCATTCTTCTATTTTCTATTTGATATTATCTTTGAGATTTTCTTCAGTTTTCTTGCATTCATCTAGTTGTTGTTTTAAACCCACAATACTTTCCTTTGAATCCTTTAATTCCTGGCTGACCTCTCTATGTCTTACTTTGAATTTCTAGATTTTCTCCCTTAGCTTTGAGATACAAGCATTTGCTTCATTGAGGTTTTTTGTCAATTCTTCATTTTTCAGATTTTGTGCTTTCCATATCATCTAACATTATCTTCAATTCTTCCTCAAAGTGATAAGTTATTTCCATCTATTCAAACTACCAAGATCTCCCTTAAGCGGTTAAGCTCTATCTGTAAGGGACCAAGCTTTGATACCAATTGTTGAACAGTTTGGATAACTGAGAGGGGGGGTGAATCAGTTATCATAAAAAAATTATTTTCTTTAATTAATCCAGAGTAGGCTTATATCAATCACAAAATAATCAAATAGATATGAACATGAAAGCACACAACAACATGATGGGGTGATCCCACAATATTAGTTTACAATTTTTGGCCAAACTAGACACTGAAATATTTTTTTCTAACTAAATCTTCCCTTTCGGGCACCTATAGCGGCTAAACCGTAAGAATTCAAAGATGATGCAAACTAGTGATTTGTAACATTTTGTCTATAGATTCTAAATATATTTTTTTTCAAAAATTTTGGAATTAGATTGCACTTCTTTTTCCATCTCCATCAAAAACTAGTTTTTTCAGTAAACACCATTTTTAAGGAGTGACGCTCACCATATACAACATAAATTTTTTTCCATTAAGGATAATTATTATTTATTTTTTAATTTATATTTGTAACTATGATAGCTAGTGCTTCCAATTGGTTTCATAGTGTTTTATTGAATATTTTTTCCTTAATCAAGTTTCAAAGTCAAACCAATTACAATTCAGACATAGGTGGACCGTATACAACATAAATTTTTTTGTATGTATCAAAATTCAATAATTTTTTTATTGGATCAAGGACTTCAATATCTAGTTCACTCATATTTTTCAATTTTTTTTTATAATATACTATTTTTCCACATGTGCAGAACAAAGAGCTTGATTTTTGGTGAAAAACCTATGTTTAATAAAACTAAAAAAAAAATACATAATGAAACCAAAACATATTAAAATTATATTTGTTGGATAGCTTGTTTCAAGGACTACCATCATCCAATTGGGTCTATGAAGTCTCCTTGATTTTCATCCTCAACTCAAGCTTCGAAGGAATTTTTTTTGGACTTTTTGGTGCCAGAGGGGGAGAAGGGAGAAGAAGGGGGGTTCAAGCGAACTAGGGGGGTTCAAGTGAACTCCCTTTCTACAACCATTTTCTTTGCTTATTCTGTCAAGAAATGTGGGACCCAACATTTAATGGGTTTTCCCAAAAGGGGGGTTCTAGCAAACCCCATTTGGGTTCGCTCGAACCAAAAGTTCGTTCGAACCCCCAAAAACCATTTTTTTTTGCATGGAGTCATTTTTTGTAACTTTTCCTTCCTCACTAGAACTATAAACCACTTTTGTGGGTTTATCCCATGCACAATAAACACCAAAATTTATGTGGAAACCCAAGAAGGGAAAAACCACAGAGAATGCTAATTCTCAATTATAAAATACCAGTTAAGGTGATTTTTACAAAGGCTCACTACTAAGTTGCTCACTACATGTAAGGCTCACTGACGACGGGCTCACTACCTAGCTATTATAGCCAAAGATAAAAAGGCTTACTACCAAAAGAGAAAGGCTCATTGCCTATAGAAAAAAGGCTCACTACCAACATAAAATGACTCACTACCAAAAGAATGATGAAAGGGAATCCACAGCTGAAATAACTATCACCAACAATGACACTAGATAGAATCTCACTTTCTGTTGCCTCCAGTCATATACTTTCACTTACTTTACAATGTCTAGATTTTTGAATTGATCACACTTTCTTTCATCAAACAAGATCAAATTTAACTTATACCATTCCATGCTTCCATAAACTCCTAAGTCGGTCAAATACAATGTATTCATAATCTTCTTAGTCAACCAAACACAATTTGAATTTAGATCACCACAAAACATGTCAACATGAAGAACAACCTTGAAATATTCAATAAGGCCTTCCATGCTAGCACTGGACCCAAAAGATAGGTCACATATAAATATATTCTTATGAAATTACCAAGGGACCCATAAATAGGTCATACATAAGATAGGTTCATTACATAACATAATTATCAAATGATAGAAAACTTTGAATTACATGAAATATATTCTAGAGCCAAGACCAAATCTTGATTATCATCAATTTTAGCATCAACCAGAGAAACACAATTTGACATACCAAAACTTGTAACATGCTACATGAGTGTCTGGATAGCAAGGTTACTCAGATTAAGCTTTGAGCACAATAGCCAACATCAAAAGATTAGACTTCATTATTTTGCATTGTGTTGTAGAAAAAAGGACCCTTTGCTTGACATGGGATTAATTCATGATAAAATGGACTTAATGAGGCCTTGATTCTAGTGTTGTGAGGTATTTTATGTGTCCACACTAGGTCTTGGACCCTTATAAATTAAATAAAATGGGTATACATACAGGATCATGATGGGCCAGAAAGTGGCAATATGATGGGTATATGGCTGGCGACTTCTTTTTTACCCAAAATTGATGAAACAAAAGTGTTTTAAAGGAGATTCTTAGCTTTACACCAATATAAATTATTCTTTAATTTTAATTCAATAAGTAATTATTATTCATTTTCTATTTGAATTACGACTAAAGTCCTAATTGATAGGTTGATTGAAAAACATCTATAGCTTTCAAACGGTATCACATTTTTTGAATCCAAAACATGTGTCACATTCTATGCTTCACATACTATAGGATTAAAAAATAAAAATTGAATTTCATGAAGTTTTGACCAAGTTATGGTGGTTGACATCTGAGTTTTATATTTTTAAAAGTTGTAATAAAAATTCATAATTAATTATTTACTTGGAAAAAATTACAAAAAAATATGGATCACATTGGGGCATGAGTCCTCTACTTATATCTAAAATATTATAAAAAAATATTATCATTTTATTGTGGTTAGGGTGGTTAGACAAACACCTACTTATTTTTTCCTTGAAATTTAAGTACTACTACATTGAAATTTCAAATTTTCAAGTCAAATGGATTTTTTTTTAAACAAACCTCTAGTAGTTTAGAAACTACATTCAATTTGATACATATTCTATTCTTACATATTTTGAAATAATATAGATAACTTATACAAAATTTTACGTCAAGTTGCCTAACTTTGATTTTTTAAAATTTTTTGCCACTTAAGGGCCTATTTTTTCCATGATGATCCTGCACATACCCAAATGCTTTTAGTGACGTCTTGTAAAGGTGTTGTAGAGTCTTGTAAAGGACTTTCACACTTTTCTGGACTTAATTAACCTATTTCTCCCTTATGCAACATTATAAAATGTGTCTAATAACATTATTACATCAATCTAGAAGGTTCTTAATGTAAATTTAACTCTAAACTAGTGTTGTAGTGTAATTTACACATTCAAATTGGTTTTGTGCCCTTCTAGGTTATGTGGACCTAATTTTAGTGTTGTAAAGTGTATTTAATCATACTTTCAAATTGATTTATGTGTCCCAAGCCCTATTTTATATTTACATCATCACTAATAGGTCTTAATTAACCCATATTGTGCATCATGAGGCTTTAATTGATCAAATACCTGACAATATGGCATTTTAGACCTTATTTCCTAATTCCTTGGCTTCTTAGGCATCGAAATGGCCCCTATGGGACCCATTTTCCATGCATGGTGAATCATTCCCATCCAGGTGGGACCCATTCTCCATGTGTGGCGAATGAGTCTTATTTGGCCCCATTTTGACCTTTGAGTAGGAAAAAGTGAAATTTAAAGTTTATTTTCACTACATGTCGGCCTGTGATGAGGTATTGTCGAGTAATAAGGTACAATTATCTATAATAAGTATTTTTATCCTCATTTTACATCTAGCAACTCATTCTTACATCTCTCATCACTAATCCATCTTCTATCTTCTCATCCAAGTCAAGCAAGCTAGGGGTTCTTCATTAGAAGTTATCAAGTTACCTTCCTAAATCATTCAAAGGTTGAATCTTCATGTTATGTTGTATACTTTCAAGATCAAATCATCATGAAAAGGTAATCATCCCCATTGTTTATTACATCTTTTCATCATTTTGGTTTAATTACCTAAACGGGGTTTGACCAAGGCAAACCCCCATGCCCTAACATTCAACATATCACTCTATTGTCTTGTTTGTTTGCATATTTAGGACTCTCGGAAGCTTATAAATAATTGAAGATCAAGTTGAAAAGTCATTCAATTCATCTCTTCATCATTCAAGTCAAAACATCAACAAAAAGTTATTTTTAGACCTGAATCTGACAGTTTCAAAAGCAGACAACTGTAGAGAGCAGAAGTGCAGATCTAGCTCCACATAATCAACTCCTGGTTTTGTAAATTCCTATAGGTGGACTAATTCACCACCCATGGAGAATGAGTCCCATCTATGGACCTGAAAAGTGGTTTTCTCATAATTCAACTCCTGGCAGTCAGAAACAGGTTTCTAGAAGTTTTCACCAAAAGTAGGACTAATTCGCCATGCATGGCGAATCAGTACCTATGGTCATTAATAGTGTTTTCTGAGGCATTCTAGGATTTTCCAGTAACATCAATCGGCCTCCAGGTGCACTCTTTTTAGTCTCATTCATTTTTGTTTTCATTTTCCTAAGTTTCTAGTTCATATTTGCAATCAACACTATGTTTTCCAACACTTTGCATTAGAGTAGTTTGCATTTATTTATTTGCATTTGTAAGTATTCCAAATACATCTACACACACTTCACATTTAGTTCTCATCGATTCATACGGTAATATCGAATGAAACATATGTACATTTTGGCCTCAACTTTCTCCTTCTAGGTGAAACACCCTAGGAGAGCTAGAAAGAAAGTGGGTATCGAAATATTTCATTTCATTTTGGTGAACCTACATTTTGAATACTTTTATTTTCTGATTTGGAGTCCTTCATCATCATTGATCTAGCTTGCATTAGGATTTTCATGATTCATTTGCATGCTAGGTGTTAAATTTTGCATTCATAAAAAGTGCATTTAGGTTGCATTTTTGGCATCTAAATTCACTTTTTTTTTTAAAAAATCTGCATTTTTCATTTACAACTGCATCATAGCATTCCGAAAACATAAAAATCAGTCACAAAGTTTTGAAAATCTTGAAAAAGGTCCATACTAGGATTCATTCACCACCCTGGGCGAATTGGTCCCTTCTGACACCTGAAACAACACTTTACAAAATTCAAAACATTTTTTTTGGGCTTCTGTTTGGTGCCATTTCATACCTATATCAGTTAGTTGCATTTATGTAGAATGCATTTTATAAAATCTAGCCTTAATTAGCTTATTTCATGCATAGTTTAAATTTCAAATTTACATTCTCATATTCTTACATAGCATAATTAGTTAATTGTTCTCTGAAAATTACATTTCATTTTAGACTTTTGCATTGAATTTTGAGTTAGCATAGATTGTTCTTTCAAAATGTTAGTTTCAGTCTTCTCCAAATTTGCAAAGAAAATTTTAGTTCATAGGCATGTTAATCATTCATTTAATACATTCCCTAGTTATTATAGTCTCTTAGCACAAGAGAATGAAACTGGTGATGTTTGTCTTAACTTACACTCCCCCCTATCTCTCCTATTTGTGAGGATGATGTGTTAGAAGGGAATATAAACATAGATAACAATAATGATCATAATTTTTCTTCCCTTGATATCTCTCCTTTTCGTGATGAAGGTATCTTGACGAAAGAAGGTGCACTTGTTGAGCATCATGGTGGTCTTGTTTGTCCTCCTCATTCCCCTTCGGAAGATATAAAAGCAACACCAGATGAATGCATTGTCACCACTTTACCTAGTTTCCATTCATTTCCCAACACTTCCCCTATTTGTGAGACTATTTTTGTGAGCAATCATGGCCATCACATTAATTATGAGGAGCATATGTTTACATTAAATGATCAAATCTTTAAGACCTACGACAACCCTCTTTATGATCCTTCCCCTACCTCCCCCATTTTAGAAGATATATGACATCATAAATGATCATGATAATCACATTTGTTCTTCTCCTAGTATCTCTCCTAGTTGTGACGAAGATACTTTGTTAGAAAACATAACCAATGAGAGTCATGAGAATCTTAGTTGTCTGCTTTCACTTACAAAAAACTATATTGCACAAATCAATTCAATCGTTTATCCTCATCATACTTGTGATGAAGCTACTTTGCAAATTTCATCCTTAGATGAACATATTACAAGCTCTCCTAGTATGGTATACAATATGGAACAAGAGAATGCGACTTTAAAAACAACCAACAATCAAATACAATCTTTCCCTAATCTCTCCACTATCAATAATCAAACACATTCAACCATTAATAACTCCCTTGGATGTGATGAAGTTATTTTGGATGAACTACACCTTAATTGTCATGAACATGTGGTTTGTTGTTCTCCTAAAAACTCTCCTTCTAGGGAGGATATTATGACCCAAGACAACGATAATATCCCCTTCAAAGACAATGAAGAATCTCACTTGTTAAGGGATGTTAAAACAATATTCAACCTCATTACACCCTTTACCCACCTTCACACAAAAAAAAAACTCAAAATAAACCTAAACTTATCCTTTACCCACCCTCACATCCACTTCATCCCTCTAATCAACCACACCACACCAGAGATAACTTTAAGAAACCCCCCCCTCAGCGAAGGTGTAAAATCGTGGTGAATCTTTCCTTTTATTTGAAAAAAAATATTAATTTTCTTGGTGAATCTATGCACATTATTAAAAAAATTGTAAAATCTTGGCAAATCTTAATGAATACTTGGTAAAAATAATAATCATAGTGGTGAACCCTAGCGAATAATCACTAAAAAGATTAATTACAATGGCGAATCTCTCCTTTTAAAATTTTCTAATGATTATTGATATACAATAGCGATGTAAAATCAACAAATGAAATTGTGCCACGTGTTGACACATCACTCGTCCATCACCTTTGACTATCACACCTAACTGTCAGTCATTCCTTGTGGTCTCCACCAAGACACATGTACACCACTTGTGCAATTCCAAAGAATCAAGATGGGAATAGATACAATATTTGCAACAAGTCTCCCAGAAAAGACTTAAATATTTAACTCCCAACCTCCAAGTGGTCCCCACATTCGTTAGCATCCAAGTCACCGACATATGTAGTCGTCACCATCCACGTAGACCAGTCCCACCATCCATCAACTTGTCACCCAATCGGAGGTTAGAAAACTCCAAGATGTCGTGACAACAAAGAAGATCGACCAATTGGGAAGTTAAGAAACTTTCAAACACCATGACAAGGTTCCAAGGTTAGAGAAGTCAGTGATCCCTCGACCAACACACTGTCGCCCAGTTTCAAACTTCCAAAACCCCGCAACATATGTTACAAGGTTCAAGTTTTGGGTGATAGGCCGATAATGACAATAAATAAAAGCCCTATTCAAAGCTAAAGTATCCCTAAAATTAAATGTTAATTTATTATTGTGGTGATATTGCCCCAAAATTAATGGTAGTAATATAATATTATCAATTGGAAAATTTAATTAATATTTGTAATTATAGTATAAACTACTGGTGAATCGGTTCCAATGACGCATTGTTTACATAGGCGAATTGATAGAGACAAAATTATTTTTTTGTAAAAACTTGGCGATTCAACATCCTTTTTAGCTTGTACTATTCACCATTTTTGGAAGTCCCGATTTCAATTATTAGCCAATTGGCGAAGATTCGCCACTAAATTTTTCCCTGCACCACATTTTAAACCCACCTAACACTAATGTATCACAACAATCTAGTGATGATACTGTTGCTCATACATATAACACTCGCAATAATCCATAGTTACTGCCGCAACCAATCCCACCCTCCTTACCTTTACCTAATCCACCTAGTGCTCCTCGTTATAATGCACCTACAAAGGAGTATGATTTTGTTGAACAATTTAAGAATACTCCTACCAAAATTTCACTTTTGGATTTACTTTAGACCTCACCACATTACAACAATATTCTCCAAACAACCTTACAACAAATTGTAGATCCTCATGGTACAACTCCAACTGATGTGGCAACTTTAATTCATAAACTAAATCAAACTAATCTTGACATTATTTTTCATCAACATGAACTCCCTTCTTTGGAGTTGGGAAAACAAAACATGATGCCTTTATGATAATTGCTCAATTCCATTGCACAGGTATCAAACACACTCTCATAGATAATGGTCCTTCCCTTAATGTGTGTGGTGTGAGTCTCCTTGATCGATTACATGTTTATAGATCACAAATAATACTTGATTCCACACCTATTCAAGGATTTGATAATACAACAAAGCAACCACTTGATATAATCACTTTACCTATTACGGTTGGGGTGGTTACTTTGCAAACTCCTATTCATGTCATGCCTTATGATATTTTGTACAACCTTCTTCTAGGTAGACAATGGATTCGTGAGATGAATGAAGTGCCTTCAACCCTTCATCATATAATGAAATATGACTATAACAATAAAATTTATCACGTTGAAGCCGATCCTGAGCCTAAAAGTTGCTTGCATCTTGAAAAAGGAACTACAAGTTCTCTAAATGTTCACATTGATTCCCATCTCCAACATCGAAATTGAACACAACAATGAAGCATTGTCATCTAAATTATTTGGTGACGATTGGGGATCCTTAGAATTCACAACCTTAGTTATGGGATCAAATACATCTTCACACACAAGAAAGATAAAGAACAAGAACAACCAACCATCATGTCAGCACAAAATTCAAATAACCTTTCAAAATCATTTTCCTCAACCACTTTCAAAAATGTCACAAACTCTACAATCACCCTTGGTGAACACAACAATGAACAACCACCCAATTTTGAAGTACTGAAACAACTTTATGGCAAAGGGTATGACTTCATGAAACAATTTGGGTATAATGGAAAAGGTTGTGGTGCTTAGGAGCAAGGTATCCACAAACCTATAGAGCTTAACACACAACAAACAACTCATGGTCTTGGTTATTCTCCTTTAACTAAGAACACCAAACCTTCACTCAACATCAATATTATCACACAAGACTCTTCCAAGATTCTTACATCCTCACATAAATAACCTTAGTTACTGCTCCTTTCCATGTAATAATTGTAGGATAATCACATTCCCACTATTGCATGTCTTGTATCTATTGCAAGGGGCAGCATACTATCATGCACTTTAGGCTCACCCTTGTCCTGCACTAAGTTGGGGGCAAAGGGGTTAGACAACCTTATCCCTTGTATGTCACTTGTCATTGTCTCTTTCGACTACTCATTAAATTTTCATGAACATATAAGAGAAAGCTTGAGATGTGAACGACATGTCTTAAGATTGACTCGCATGTGACATACTCACTTTCTTTGAATGGCGTAGCTTATTGAAAACATATGACTTGGCATAGAGCTTTCTAGGTTGGCTCTCATGTCCTGTTTTTTGTTTGTTTTTTCTTTTCTTCTTTAATTTAAAGTAATTTCTCATAGAACGATGTGTAGAAATCCCTTTAAATTTGGAGGCATACAATACCATAATTCATTTACATTCTTGGTTCCTAGCGTAGCCTTGTTGTTCATACGATGCATTTTTCACTTTATGGATGACATTAGGTGTGATGTCCTTCATAAGTGTGATATTTCTAAGCATATTAGATTCCTCTTGGTGGCCTGATGAGATGCACTGCATCCCTAAGCTGCAAATATACTATTCTTTGATTAGTCCTCTCTTGGAGACATTAGACACAATGTTCCCTAAGTGACTGACCTTGCATGAACTGAACAAGACTCCTTTGATCTTCTTTTACATTTTACATTTTGCAACTTTTTTCCAACTTGCATAATGCAACTTGCATGACTGTGGTACCTTTTCTTTTTGTTCATAAGCGTTTTCTTGTGGCGCCTTGTTAAAGTTATCATGAGGTATAACTTTGACATGGTTGAACAAGAAGCCCACCTAGCGGCATGACTTTTCCCCATAGCCACATTTGTGTTTGTGAGTGCATGCCAACTAGTGTATGTATCTTACCTTTTTGGGCTTTCTCACCCCACAGACAACTAGTTTTGTGGCCCAAAAGTGAGTATACCATTGGCCTTTCTCACCCAGCAGACAAAAAAGAAGTTTTGTCAGCCCAGAGTGAGTACATCTTTTCTACCTCATCTTTAATTCTCTTCATTCTTCCCATTGCATGATTTTGTATCTTGGGAGATTGAATTAGGATCTTCAATCCTGGGCACTTGCACAACCTCCCTGATCTTTTTCATTCTTTGTCATCTGTATCTGTGCATGAAGACCTCTCTTGAATGTATACTTTAGTGTGAGTTTGAAGTAGGTTCATCCTCTCACTAAAGTGGGGGCTAAATGTTTCATAGAAAAAAGGACCCTTTGCTTGACATAGGATTAATTCATGATAAAATGGACTTAATGAGGCCTTGATTCTAGTGTTGTGAGGTATTTTATGCATCCACACTAGGTCTTGGACCCTTATAAATTAAATAAAATGCTTTTAACGATGTCTTGTAAAGGTGTTGTAGAGTCTTGTAAAGGATTTTCATGCTTTTCTAGACTTAATTAACCTATTTCTCCCTAATTCAACATTATAAAATGTGTCTAATAACATTATTACATCAATATAGAAGGTAAGAATTTAATGTAAATTTAACTCTAAACTAGTGTTGTAGTGTGATTTACACATTCACATTGGTTTTTGTGCCCTTCTAGGCTATGTGGACCTAATTTTTGTGTTGTAAAGTGTATTTAATCATACTTTCAAATTGATTTATGTGTCCCAAGCCCTATTTTACATTTACATCATCACTAATGGGTCTCAATTAACCCATATTGTGCATCCCGAGGCTTTAATTGATCAAATACCTGACAAGATGGCATTTTAGACCTTATTTCCTAATTCCTTGGCTTCTTAGGTGTCGAAATGGCCCTTGTGGGACCCATTTTCCATGCATGTCAAATCAGTCCCATCCAGGTGGGACCCATTCGCCGTGTGTGGCAAATGAGTCCTATTTGGCCCCATTTTGACCTTTGAGCGAGGAAAAGTGAAATTTAAAGTTTATTTTCACTACATGTCGGCCTGTGATGAGGTATTGTCGGGTACTAAGGCACAATTATCTATAAATAAGTTTTTTTATCCTCATTTTACATCTAACAACTCATTCTTACATCTCTCATCATTAATACATCTTCTATCTTGTCATCCAAGTCAAGTAAGCTAGGGTTTCTTCATTAGAAGTCATCAAGTTACCTTCCTAAAGCATTCAAAGGCTGAATCTTCATGTTATGTTGTAGAATTTCAAGATAAAATAATCATGACAAGGTAATCATCTCCATTTTTTCATGATTCATTACATCTTTTCATCATTTTGGTTTAATTACCTAAACGGGGTTTGACCAAGGCAAACCTCCATGCCCTAACATTCAACATATCTCTCTCTTGTCTTGTTTGTTTGCAAATTTAGGACTATTGGAAGCTTAGAAATCATTGAAGATCAAGTTGAAAATTCATTCAATTCAAAACATCAACAAAAAGTCATTTTCAGGCCCGAATCCGACAATTTTAGAAGCAGACACCTGTAGAGAGCAAAAGTGTAGATCTAGCTCCACAAAATCAACTCCTAATTTTGTAGATTATTGTAGGTGGACTAATTCACCACCCATGGTGAATGACTCCCATATTTGGGCCTAAAAAGTGGTTTTCTCATAATTCAACTCTCGACAGTCATAAACAGGTTTCTAGAAGTTTTCACCAAAAGTACCTGACTAATTCACCGTGCATGGTGAATCAGTACCAGTGGTCATTAATAGTGTTTTCTGAGAGATTCCAAGATCTTCCAATAACATCAATCTACCTTCAGGTGCACTCTATTCAGTCTCATTCATTTTTGTTTTCATTTGCCTAAGTTTCTAGTTCATATTTGCAATCAACACTGTGTTTTCCAGCACCTTGCATTAGAGTAGTTTGCATTTGTAAGTATTCCAAATACATCTACACACACTTCACATTTAGTTCTCATCCATTCATACATTAATCTCGAATGAAACATATGTGCATTTTGGCCTCACATTTCTCCTTCTAGGTGAAAAACCCTAGGAGAGCTAGAAAGCAAGTGGGTGTCAAAATCTTTCGTTTCATGTATTAACTATCTTCCACAGATGTCCCAAAAAGAAGTGCTGCCATATCTAGATCAAAGATAACATCCATACTACGTAACATCATAGCACTTGATAGGATATATCATTTATGCATATCATCCAGAGCACAACCTTTCGGATCCAGGTTTTGACATCAATGATAACTTGATGTTAAATCATCTCAACAACTTTTGAACAAGATGCCACCTCGTGCATCTTAGTCCTCCTTGGGCTATTTTTAGGATTCAATTTTAAATCTATGTTGGATTTAGCCTCCTTTACTTAATGAATTCCTATGTTGGCTTGTTGTGGTGTAATTTCAGGATATTAAACATGAATAAGTATAAATAAAAGGTTCCTCCACTCATTTTCATATAACAAGATAATAAGCATTCAAGTATTCATTCTGAAGGAAAGTTTATGCATTCAAGATCATTTCATCAAGAATTTGGAGCCATCATCAAGATTCAAGCATCATTTCAAGGGTTTAGTGCATGCATTCATGTTGTTGAGCCAAAATTGTGGATGTAGCATTAAGATCTATTTGCAACCATTGTTCACATCATATCCAAGGATCCAATATCTACATTCTTCATGGCCACTATGTTATGCCCTTACTTCCATAGTGCATATGGTTATGAATAGTCATCTTGTGGCTATCTTAACTCTTAATTAAGTCATATTATCATTACTATATTGTTATTTAGTTGGTTGGGTCAGCCTAGGTCTTATATAGGTGTGTCTAGGTCAACCTAGGTGATATCCTAGGAATAAATAGGTATATATAGGAGGTTGTGAGTCTTATTTCATCAAGTTGTGAAGTGTGTTCTCATTAGAGATATTTAGAGGTTTTCCCCCTCAAAGTGGCTTGTTATTCTTAGTTATTATCAAGTATTTGCAACATATTTCATATCATATTCTCCTATTGTGCAAGTTATTTCATAACACACTACATGGTAGATTGTAGATTTTCTTCACAAGACATCATACAAGGTGATATCATTACATATTTCATTTCATCATTTGGTTCAATTACCTACAAGGGGTTTGACCAGGGAAAACCCATATTTACTAACAAACAAGTTTTTCCATCTTGCATAGTTGTGATTGCAGATCTAGGTTGAAGACATGAAGATCCTTTAAAGTGAAAAGTTGTCAAAGTTGCAAAGTTGCATTGCCAAAGTTGTCATCTTCACAAAAACTCACCTACAGGTCAGATCTGGAAGATTCAAGATCTTAGATCTGATAAGAAGCAAGTGCAGACATCAACCCTTAGGACTACACTCAAAAATTCCAGAAATTCAAAACAGGACTACTATGCCACCTTCGACATCTTAGTCCTCCACAAGGTATTTTTAAGAGATTCTTCGAGATTTTGTTCCAGCATTTGAAGACTTTTTATTTTCCCCGCAAAATAGCAATGGGACTAATACACCACTCTGGGTGTTTTAGTCCTCCACAACACTTTTTTACAACATTTTTACATTTCTAGAATCCTCACATCTCCAAACTTCCCAGGTACACATACCCTAACTTGGTGTTGCATAATTTCATCATTTGGATCTCTCATTTAGTTTAAATTTCTAGTTATAGGTCATTTTGTATATCACAACGTGTTTTCCAACATTTCCTTTTCCAAGCATTTGCTTGGTGGTGAACCCCTTAGAAATTAAAGAACCCCCTCCTAGGTCCTTCCTATTTGATAAATTGACTCACCTTGTGAGGTTGTTAGCCAATCCAATTGGGACTCCTAGGACATTAGTTAATGATTGAGTAGAAAAAGTGTGATATCTCTTTATGTACCCATTTTTGCTATTCATTGTTTTGGTGAACTTGACCTTCTTGAGCATTCATTCTTGCATTGCATCTTGCATTAATGAAAATTGCATCTAGGGTTTCTCATATTTAGTGAAATTACATCTAGGGTTTCTCATAATTGCATTAGTGAAAGTGCATATAGGTTGCATTTTTTCTTTCTTGCATCATTTCATTCAAAAAAGTGTATTTTTCATAATCTTAATTGCATTTAGAAACATTCTTATTGCATTCAAAATTTAAAAAAATTACATTCACTTTTGCATCCAATTGTTTGTTACTAGTTACATTTTCTAGCCTTCATTTCCACAATTTTTTGTTTCCAAACATCAGGTCCCTGGTAGGCAACCTGGGAATACTATCATCAACCCAAAATTTTCTGATTTTCTACAAAAAACCCTTACTGGGACTAAAACGCCCTTGGTGGCATCTTAGTCCCTCTCTAGTTTTTTGTTGCAGAACCCTGTCTGAGTGATTTGCTATCTTTTTTAGCTTCTGAAACCTTCAAATTTCATCAAGAGGACTAAGACAACCCTCCCTAGTGTCTTAGTCCCTGTGGAATCTCAAATTGTAGTTTTCAGGATCTAAATCAACATTTTTGTCCTTTTGTTTACTAGTATTGGTTACCTGTTTCAGTAGGTTGACTTTTTGTTTCATGCATTTTACTAAATCTAGCTTAAAGTGCTTCATTTCGTGCATTTCTTATTTTCATTTTTCCATTCACAATGTTTCATTTTCAGATCATTACATAAATTAATCAGTAAATTACCTTGGCTGAAATCTAAAAAATTGCATTTCATTCCAGGCCTTTACATTACATTTTAAGTTTGTATAGATTACTTTTCAAAAATGTTAGTTTCGGTCTTTTCCAAGTTTGCAAAGAAAAAATTAGTCAATAAGCACATGTTAGTCATTCATTCAATGCATTCCCTACTTATGGTCTAGTCTGTTAGTGTAAGAGAGTGAAAATGTTAATGCTTGCCTTAAACTTAGCCCCCTTCTATCTCCCCTATTTATGAGGATGATGTGATAGTAGAAATACAAACATAGATGATCATAATTGTTCTTCTCCTGATACCTCTCCTTTTAGTGACAAAGGTATCTTGGTGAAAGAAGATACGATCATTGAGAATCGTGAAGATCTTGCTTGTCCTTCTCCTCGTCCCCTTTGGGAAGATATTATAGCACAAGAGAATGAGATCATAGACTCATTTCTCAACATTACTTTACCTAATCTCCATTCCCCCTTTGCTTATGAGAATAATTTAGCGGAAGAGAATGAGATTGTAAATGATGAGGATGATAGATTGGTGTTAGATGATCAAATATTTAAGGTCTATAATAACCCTCATTATGATCCTTCCCCCACTTATCCTATTTTGGTAGATATTAAGGAACAAAGGAATAAAATCATAAGTGATCATGAAAATCATACTTGTCAAGAAGATACTTTGATTGATGAAAGTCATGAGAATCTTAGTTTTCCCCTTCGCTTAGGGAAACCCTTATTGAGAAAGAAAATTCAACCATTGATAACTCCCTCTTGTGCGATAAAGTCATTGTAGAAGAACCAACCCTTGAATGTCAACAACATTTGGTTTGTAGTTCTCCTAAAAATTCTCCTACTAGGGAAGATATCATGGTGGAAGAAAAGGAGCACATTGACAATAGTAATTCCTTATATGAAGATGATGAAGTAACCTTAAACTCCTCTTTACCAAGAGATCATGAAAATAACGATAATTCTTTTGAGGTTATGCACATTATATATCCCTTGGAGTACTCTCCTGAGCCTAAACTTATCATTTATCCACCCTCTCAAAAACCACAAATTCAAAACAAACATGTCCTTATCCTTGAACCACCTAAAAACAATGTTTCACAGCAACCAAGTTACAATACTATTTTTCATACATACAACACTAGGAACAATCCATAACCAAGACAAACAACTTCAATGTCCCTCCCTTTGCCTAATCCCATTTTTCCTAGTGCTCCCCATTTAACTTTGCATAGTGGAAAGGAGTATGATCTTGTTGAAAAACTTAAGAATACTCCCGCAAAGATATTGCTCTAGGACTTGATTTAGAATTCACCTAATTATCACACTATGCTTCAAACAACCTTGCAACAAGTTGTGGTTCCCTCTAGTGCAAACCCAGATGACATAGCAACCATGATTCAAGGGGTAAATGTTGACATTATTTTCCACCAAACTAAACTCCCTACTTTGGAAATAAAAAAATAATGTGATGCTCTCATGATAATAGCTCAATACAATACGAAAGGGATAAAACGGACCCTTGTGGACAATGGCTCAACCTTAAACATGTGTGTAATGTGAACCTTTTGGATAAGCTTGGTGTTGATAAATCCAAAATCCAACCCACCTCTTTATCTATTAATGGCCTTGATAACATGAGAAAACAACCACTTGGGGTGATCACATTACCTATTAAAGTTGACAAAGTTACATTAAAAACCCTGATCCATGTTATGCCTGATGATCTTTCATACAATCTCCTTTTAGGCAGACCATGGATTCATGAGATGCATGTTGTGCCCTCTACCCTCCACTGTATCATAAAATATTCCTACAACAACAAAGTTTATACAATCAAAGCTGATCCTAAACCATAAAGTTGTTTGAACATTGAGAAAGGTAAAGGGAAACCCTTGAAAACATTAACACCAACTACACAAGTGGAACTCGTGCAACAGAAAGACAAAGAAAAACACATTGAGCAAATCATGAAGCTATTGGAAGATGATTGGGGTTCCTTAGATTTTGAACATACATTCATGGGAGAATACAAGATCATAAACAAAGATTCAATCAAGGTAAAAGAAAAAGAAGTAATGTCAACACAAAACTCGGAAGACCCTATGAAAGCATCCAACTCAACCACTAAAGACAAAGAAGCAAATTATACAACAAACTTTGAAAACATTGATTGTCAACAACCACTGAATCCAATAGAG
This sequence comes from Sequoia sempervirens, assembly GCA_007258455.2. Classification (NCBI taxonomy): domain Eukaryota; kingdom Viridiplantae; phylum Streptophyta; class Pinopsida; order Cupressales; family Cupressaceae; genus Sequoia; species Sequoia sempervirens. The sequence continues at coordinate 33,882,435 of VDFB02000003.1, read as the reverse complement.
ATGAAAAAACTTTATGGAAAAGGTTATCAGCTTATGAAACAACTTGGATATATAGTGGAAAAGGATGTGGTGTTAGAGAACAAGGTATCCGTGTCCCTATAGAACCTCACACACAAGAAAAGACTAGTGGTCTTGGTTATTGTCCCTCAAAAGACACAAACAAGCCTTCACTTAATATTAGCACTATCACAAAGCATCCTTCTAAACCAACTTTAACAATGTTGAATCCTAAACTGATAGACACTAGTGGTCTTGATTGTTATCATTTGCAAGAAACAAAGAAATATTTTCTTAATGTCAATGTCATCACACAAAACACTTATGACTTGAATTTGTTAGATTTTACACCCTCTTGCAAAGGAGAGAACAAAATCTCACAATCTCTAGAGTATTGTGGAGTGAACCCACAAAAGTGGTTTACAATTGGAGTGATGAAGGAAAAGTTGAAAAAAATGACCCCATGCCAAAAAAAATATTTTGGGGGTTCGAGCAAACTAATAGGTTTAAACAAACCAAAAGAGGGTTCGCTAGAACTTGGGTTTGAGTGAACCCATTCAATGCAAGTTCCCACCACCCCACCCAAAAACACAATGAAAACCCATTTTTGAAAGGGGATTCGACTAAACCTTGGTTCACTCGAACCCTTGGGGGTTCGCTCAAACCTCCCCTGGTTCGAGCAAAACCCCCTTTTCCCACCTTTCTACTCTCTGGCACCAAAAAAATCAGAATTTTTTCCCTTTGAAGCTCAAGTTGAGGATGAAAATGGAGGAGACTTCACAAACCCAACTAGAATCAAGTAGTCCTTAGAACGAGCTATCCAACAACTATAATTTTAATATGTTTTGGTTTTATTATGTATTTTTTTTGTAGTTCTATTAAACATAGGTTTTTCACCAAAAATCAAGCTCTCTATTATGCACATGTGGAAAAATAGTAAACTATAAAAAAAAAATGGAAAAATATGAGTGCACCAGATATTGAAGTCCTTGATCCAACCAAAAGAAAAATTGAATTTTGATACATACAAAAAATGTTATGCATTATACAATCCACCTATGTTTGAATTGTAATTGGTTTGACTTCAAAACTTGATTAAGGAAAAAATATTCAATAAAACACTATCTAACCAAGTGGAAGCACTAGATATCGGAGTTACAATCTACATTTGAAAGAATTAGAATTTTATCCTTCATGGAAAAAAAATTTATGTGTTATACGGTGAGCATCACTCCTTAAAAATGTTGTTTTTTGGAAAAAACTATTTTTCAAAGGAGATGGAAAACGAAGTGCAATTTGATTTCAAAAATTTTGAAAAAAATATTTTTAGAATCTACAGAAAAAATGTCACGAAACTCTAGTTCGCATCATCTTCAAATTCCTCACACTTTAGCTGCTATAGGTGCCTGAAAGTGAAGATTTAGTTAGAAAACATTATTTTAGTGTCTAGTTTGGCCAAAATTTGTAAACTAGTATTGTGGGATCACCCTGTGTAGGTATGACAACTAATACTAAGCAAGAGATGTCTTTGTCACAAAATAAAGCAATATCCTCACCTTTTGACCAAGAGAGTATCTTGATGAGACTCCTCTAAGATCATTTGATCTCTCGCCCTCCAAGAACATGAAAGAATTTTTATTACCAGACTTTATTTTGTGCATATCATAGAGTTCATGGTCATGCTACTAGTGAATGTAAGGCTTTACATAACAAAATTCAACATTTCAAGGAATGTGGTGCTCTTCCTTGTGTTGAAGCACCTAATTCCTCCAACTGATACTCATTTTCATCCTATTCAGCTCACCATTGTCTTGCACTAAGTGGGGGAAAGGGGTTAGTTAGCCTTGTCCTTGTATGTCATCAGTCGTTGCCTTTTTTGGCTAGTTGACCACCTTTCATGAACATACAAGAGTCGGCTTGGGATGTGGATGGCATGCCTTAAGTTGGTTTGCATGTGACATACTTCCTTTTGCATGATGTAGCTTACCAGAAACATATGACTTGGCATAGGGCTTTTCGAATAAGCTCTCATGTCCTTGGTATGTGCAAGATCATCATGGAAAAAATAGGTCCTTAAGTGGCAAAAAATTTAGAAAAATAAGAGTTAGACAAATTGACATAAAATTTTGAATACGCTATCTATATTATTTTAAAAATATTTAAGAATAAAATTTGTAGAAATTTGAATGTAGTTTCTAAAATACTAGGTTTATTTTAAAAAGAAAAGAAATCTATTTGGTGAAAATTTAAAATTTCAATCCAGAGTACTTAAATTTCAAGGAAAAAATAAGAAGTAGGTGTCTGCCTGACCACCCTAACCACAATAAAACGATAATATTTTTTTATAAGATTTTATATATAAGTAAAGGACTCATGCCCTGATGTGATGCATATTTTTTTGTAATTTTTTTCCAAGTAAATAATTAATAATAATTTTTTATTACAACTTTTAAAAAATATAAAAACTCATGTGTCTAACCACCTTAACTTGGTCAAAAATTCATGAAATTCATTTTTTCTTTTTGTAATCCTATAGTATGTGAAGCATAGAATGTGACATATGTTTCAAATTCAAAAATGTGATACTGTTTGAAAGCTATATATGTTTTTCAATCAACCTATCAATTGGGACTTTAGTCGTAATTCAAATAGAAAATGAATCATAATTACTTGTTAAATTCAAAGTAAATCATAATTTATATTGGTCAAAATTTGACAATCTCCTTTAAAAACCCTTTTTGTTTCATCATTTTTGGGTAAGAAAAAGGTCGCCAGCCACATACCCTACACATTCCCATCATATTGCCACTTTTTGGCCCATCATGATCTTGCACATACCCTCCTCTTTATTGTTAGCATTTATCCTTTGCTAATTTAAAGTAATTTCTCACAACATGGTGTTAGCAATTTCTTTGAAGTGGGGACATGCATTGGCATTATTTTGGATTAATTTCATTTGCATTTGTTTTCATGTTCCTTGTGTGATTTTCTTTCTTCTTGTGATGCGTCCTTTCCTTGGTGGTGTCATTGGGCTTGATTTCCTCTGAGAGCGTGATATTTCTTTGACTTGTCCTCTCTTAGAAACATTAGGCACAATGTTCCCTAAGAAGAGACCTTTGCACAAACTAAGCGTGATTTTTTTTGTAATTTATTAAAGTCATGGAGGTATGACTTTGATATGGTCCCCTGGGGCTCACCTAGTGAACAACTAGCTTCACTAGCCCTTGTGAGTGTGCATTTTTATTTTGTCCTTATCATAGACATGGGGGTATGAATTTGATATGGACCTCTTGGGGCTCACCTAGTGGACAACTAGCTCCCACTAGCCCTCGTGAGCATCCATTTTGTTTACATAGTGGACAACACATTCCACTTGTAAACCTTTTTTGGTCAAATAGCCTAGACCCGATCCACCATGTTGGATGGCCAGTCAAAGCTTGATCCATTGCAGTTTTTCCTTTTTCCTTTTTCTTTGCCTTTTTCTTGTCCTTAATGGTGTATGATGGTGATCTGATTATGCCTTCATATATCAGCCACATGTGTGTTCCTTTGTGCCTATGTTGGTTTTTCATAGGATCTCGACCTTGGGGGCTTGATCATCCCTCTTGATTGTCGTCATCCTATCTTGCTAACATTCGTATATTTGAACCCCTCTTGATTATGTGGTTGGCTACTTTAATGTGAGTTTGAAGCAAGTTCATCCTCTCACTAAAGTGGGGGCTAAATGTAGTGTAGCAAAATGCATACCCTTGCATTTTCACACTTTTTAAGGCCTGTCTTGCTTTATTTATGCTTTTTTATGGCTTAATTGGTCCATTTTGCATCCACAAGGCTAATAAACTATATATTTTTATAGTAAATCCCGAAAAACCTCAAAAGACAAATGATCATTTAATGTTTCTAGCTGTGTCCCTAATTTGTGGACTAGGACTAAAATGCCACCTAGGGCGTCTTTGTCCTCCATGGGTCTTGGGAGTCCCCTAATATTGAAAACACCTAAAAAGGTCCCTCTTTGGAGTCTATGCCATGAGAATTGAGCCTTGGGACTAAGATGCCACCTAGGGCATCTTAGTCCTCCTTGGCTTATTTTTAGGATTCAATTTCAAATTTGGGCGGGATTTGGCCTCATTTATTTAGTGAATTCCTCTGTCAGCTTGTTGTGGTGTAATTTTAGGATATTAAGCATGAATAAGTACAAATAGAAGGTTTTTCCACTCATTTTCATATAGCAGGATAACAAGCATTCAAGTATTCATTTAGGTAAGGAAAGTTTATGCATTCAAGAGCATTTTTCATCAAGCATTTGGAGCCATCATCAAGATTCAAACATCATGTGAAGGGTTTAGTGCATCCATTCATGTTGTTGAGACAAGATTGTGGATGTAGCATTAAAGATCTATTTGCAACCATTTTTCACATCATATACAAGGATCCAAGATCTACATTCTTCATGGGTGCCACTACATGGTAGATTGCAGATTTGCTTCACAAGACATCATATAAGGTGATATCATTTACATATTTCATTTCATCATTTGGTTCAATTACCTATAAGGGGTTTGACCAAGGAAAACCACCACAAACAACAAGTTTTTCCATCTTGCATAATTGTGATTACAGATCTAGGTTGAAGACTTGAAAACCCTTTAAAGTGCAAAGTTGTCAAAGTTGCAAAGTTGCATTGCCAAAGTTGTCATCTTCACAAAAACTCACCTACAGGTCAAATATGGAAGATTGAGGACCTCAGATCTGATAAGAAGCAAGTGCAGACATCAACCCTCAGGACCACACTTAGAAATTCTAGAAATTCAAAACGAGACTAATACACCACCTTGGGTGTCTTAGTCCTCCACAAGGTATTTTCAAAGATTCTTCGAGATTCTATTTCGACATCTGAAGACTCCATAATTGCCTCAAAAAATAGTAGCGAGATTAATACGCCACTTTGGGAATCTCAGTCCTCCACAACACTTTTTGACAACCTTTTTACATTTCCAAAATCCTCACAACATCTCCAACCTTCCCAGGTACATGTACCCTAACTTTGTGTTGCATAATTTCATCATTTGCATCTCTCATTTAGCTTACATTTCTAGTTATAAGTCATTTTGCATATCACAAAGTGTTTTCCAACATTTCCTTTTACAAGCACTTGTTTGGTGGTGAACCCCTTAGAACTTAAAGAACCCCCTCCTAGGTCCTTCCTAATTGAGAAATTGACTCACCTTGTGAGGTTGTTAGTCAATCCAATTGGGACTCCTAGGACATTAGTGAATGATTGAGTGGAAAAAGTGTGATGTCTCTTTAGGTACCCATTTTTCCTATTCATCAGTTTCTAACCTTCTTATACTAGTCTTATCATAGATCATTATCATCCTCTGCACACCTCTGCTTCATTGTACCCATCCATCGCAAGTGATTGCACTCCCTATAACGAACAATCCAACTCAAGTTCAATCTCTACTCTCAAATCGTACGCTTCTCATCACCTGCTCACCACCATTTCTCATTTTCTTCTAGCATCGATTTTGGATCTCTTCCATCACTCACTATACAAGCCATAGATCTCTTTGCAATATATAAACTTCAACGCAGGAACATACCCAATCTTTACACCTCCATTCTCACCTCTTATCGTACTCTTTTTTCCATCACACACTGAGATAGAAGCATTGATACTCTGATACCAAATGTTGGAAAAATGTTTGATAGATTTATTCATTATTATGCAAGTGCATTTATACAAGAGAGAAGTAGTCAGAATGTGTGGTTGCACGGTTGGAATGAGTGGTTGTAGAACTGTTCAAACACCCGCAACCCCATACAATCTAATATATGCTAACACATACAACCTTGCATTATATGATGTCTGGGACTTGCGAAAAGTTTCCTCTTTGCACCTATGAAACTACTCTTGTTATGCTCATCATGCCCATTACAGGTGCAAGGAAAACTAAACTTTTCAATTGTGGTCCACATTGAAATTTCATGAGAAAATGCCTTTGATGATAATTAATTACAATGATAAAGGCTGGACAAGTCCAATTAGTAATAGGTTAGGCTTACCCTTTATACATGTCTACAAAGGTTTCAAGTTGTAAAAGGTATCTCAATGCAACCCATATTGAGAGAAATATTGTTGCCTATTTTGATAATATCTTAGCTCTTTTCTTGATACATGATTCTTGTTGGTCACTGGCCATGAATGCTAGCTAGTTTCATCAAAATTCAACATGCTTTCAAAGTAGGGATTTTGTTCAATATGTAGAAAGATAGAAATTCAATTTTGTTTCCAAGAGCTTTTGTTGACTTACATTTTTTTTTGTTTACTAAATCCATGATTTGTTCTAATCCTCTTCTACATACATATTCAAATGTAAGCTACCAAGTTTTCCCATGTGCAGACTTTTATGGAGTATTAGGCTAATGCACTTTGTATCATTGCATGCATGCCATGCTACTCTTCTGGTAGGAGATCATCTCCTCTCCAAGGGCATAGGTGTGGCTATAGTCATAGTGATGATATTAGGCATAACTATCATGGCTCTCGTCAATACCAAGGACATGGATTGTCACAATAGATGTGTATGCTTTTTGATTCTTCTTAACCAAACTATTTATAAATATTGCTAGCCCCCATATATTAGAAATAACAAACAAAACTAAGATAAATTAGACATAATAAATAACATCAATCTACAAATTTCAATTACAACTTTACATTAACATGATAGATATATGATTGTGTAGTTATCCTTAATGTCTAAACTTTGTCTATATATAAAATGACTTACATTCTAAAAACAAAATTAGTGTTTATACTATTTTAAATTGGACATCCTTCAAACTCAAAACTAAATACCTAATTTTTATTACATCTATTTTTTAAAACAATTATTCCAAATTATTATATTATCCATTTTATTCCAATTAACATATATTAAACATTCCTTCAAAAATGTGAAGAGTTTTTAAATAGAATCAATACGAAGGGAAAAAAAAAACTCTATTTAACATATATTTGTTTTTTGAAAATTAAAAAATTCACATAAGAAAACTCTATAAAAATATCCCCATTAAAATTTCCATTGATTTCTGTTATATAGACTTTAATTTTGCATTTTTGAAACCTTGATTCAACATCAAGTCAGACTCCCATTAGGGGAGAGGGACCTATAGTGGAGCACCCTAACTTCGCGTTTCTCAAAATCCTACGTGGAAATTTCAAATCACTCCCAATTCTGTACAACAATTTATTTGGCAACTCATGTGCTTTTATATTTCGTTTTAGGGCCACATCATCGCATATGATGCCACATCAACATGCTTTTTGTTGAGGTATCCAAAAAGGCCCAAAAAAATAAGTGAGACCGATAGTGGTGCACTAAGTCATGTTTTATTGGTGCACTAATGTGGCATCATATGATTTGTCACTTTACGTACTTATTGGATAAAAAGTGATTTACAATTGGATATTAAAATACTCCACTATGGGTCCCCACTATAGACTACTTCTATCCCCACTATTAGAACCTGCTCCATTATGAGCCCCTCTACCCTATCTAAAGTAAAAACAAAAAGGTTATATTTCTTCACATTCTCTAACAGCTCCATAGAATAGGCCCGAATTCCAACAAATTTATGAGATTGATCAATCCATCCTTATTTTGGCATCTGGAACTCATGCTTTGCTTACATTTACACAATCAACACGTAGTCAAATTAATCGCAAAGCTTGGAATTACATGTCCCATCCCTGAGACGGCAAGTGTTTCTAAACTCTGACGCAGTTGAAAGTATTGTTTAATTTTCTGGTTATCCTCTATCTGGAATTAGCTCGGTTTGCAGAAGCCTATTTTGTTTTATATGTTTAGTGTGATTTCAGAGGTTTTAATATTTATGCAGGGTTTGCAGAAGCCTATTTTCTGGTGAAGGATAAGGACCACCCGCTGGTTTTCGAGACGCTGCAAACCCTAATCGGAAGCTCTCTTTCTGGAAACCCTAATTGTTTTGTTTTGATACCAGTTCCTTCTTCAATGCATTCACTTTCCAAATCTTTTTGGTCTAATCAGTCATTATCGACCTCAACCACCTAAGCTTGAGTTTTCTTCTATATACCTTCTATATTCTTTCTTTTATGCTCAACTAGATATTAACACGGTCAATGTTCTTTTATGTCTGTTAAAGCTCTGAACTTTGAAGGGGCTAAAATGGTAGTAAGTGCAGCAGCAATGATATCTTCTACAACTCATCAATACACAATACAAACCAAGATCTCTTTGTCTCCTTCGTTGCATGGAATGGTGAGGGTGAATGCTTCCGGGGCTTTCGACGTGAAGCCCAAGAAATCATCACCACTCTACAAGGGAGTTCAACTCAACCCAATTTCTCTCGATGGGGTGAAGATCAATGGAGCTGCCACTGGTAGCTTGAACGTGAATAATATTAATGTTGGGTTGTATGAAAAGTTGTTTTATATATTGCTTGAATATAAAAAAATTTCACTTAAAATCTCAGTAGAACCCTCTTTTTTTAACTGTATTTGTATTTTCGTAAATAATACGTTTTGACTTGGGTATAGCTAGATCAATCTTCGTGGTCCTATTATTATGTGAATAATGGAAAGGGTCTTCTGTTTCTTTTTCGTCCTACTTTTCCTTTTCAATGTCCTCCGATAATGGGGATGGCATAGCGTTTGCGATTTTGCTAGGTGGGTATCCGTCAGGAGGCCTGGATAGGCAGTGGTTTGGGTTTTTTAACATAACAAGGGATCTGGATCTGTTTCCCATATATCCAATCTATTTGCTGTAGAGTTTGTCTCTGCACTCAACAAGGTCATGGACGTGAATGCTAACCATGTCGGTATTGATATAGAGAGCTTAATTTCCACTAAGAGTGCTGATGTTTCTGAGATTGAACTTATTCTCAATGATGGCTCCCAACTGCATGCTTGGATCGATTATGATTCATGGTGCACAATTCTAGAGGTTAGATTGAGCAAATCAAGTCTCATTAGGGCCTCTGTTCCACTGATTTCCCATCCCATTGATCTCGCTAGCCTGTGGAAGGATGAAATGTATATTGGGATTAGTTCCCCCAGTGGGGATTCTTCTCAGACTAGTCTTATTTACTCATGGAATCTCACTAGCAGCCCTTTCCGTTGGCCTCAGCACTCATTCCCTGCGAATCCTCAAGCAATCTCTTCACTTTATGGGCCAAATTCTTCACGCCAGAGACCCAATGAAATTTCGGGCATTCTTTTTGCTCTGCTGTTTGGTATTGGGTGCGATGCCATGGCTGCATTGATCATGTTCTTGGTGTGTTCCCTCCTTTTTAGTAGGTTTGTGTTTGCATCGAAAGATTTTAATTACGAAAAAATTGAATGGCTGGAGTGGACCCTGAAAAATTGTAGTGACAGGTGACAAAGAAGCTAATCAGAATCTTTATAGGATCATTCTTACGGACCCCATGTGCAATAATGCAGCGTATCACTGTTCATAGTGAAAGTAAACAGTATAAAGCAGCGCCAACTTTCTTCACATTCTCATTAAAAGACAACGAACTTAGCTCTACATTATCATTAAAAGACAACCAACTTAGCTCCACATTATCATTATTAGCTCATCTTCTTGATTAGTCCATCTTCATGTCATGTGTGGTACCCACCCACTTCTTAGCAAAACAAGTTTGTATTTTTATTCTTGTTTTTATTCTAAAGTTAAGGCTGTCCATGCCATATAAAGCAGCGCCAACTTTCTTCACATTCTCATTAAAAGACAACCAACTTCGCTCCACATTATCATTAAAAGATAACCTACTTAGCTCCACATTATCATTATTAGCCCATCTTCATGTCATGTGTGGTACCCACCCACTTCTTAGTAAAACAAGTTTGTATTTTTATTCTTGTTTTTATTCTAAAGTTAAGGCTGTCGATGCCATATAAAGCAGCGCCAACTTTCTTCACATTCTCATTAAAAGACAACCAACTTAGCTCCATATTATCATTAAAAGACAACCTACTTAGCTCCACATTATCATTATTAGCCCATCTTCATGTCATGTGTGCTACCCACCCACTTCTTAGCAAAACAAGTTTGTATTTTTATTCTTGTTTTTATTCTAAAGTTAAGGCTGTCAATGCCATATAAAGCAACGCCAACTTTCTTCACATTCTCATTAAAAGACAACCAACTTAGCTCCACATTATCATTAAAAGACAACCTACTTAGCTCCACATTATCATTATTAGCCCATCTTCATGTCATGTGTGGTACCCACCCGCTTCTTAGCAAAACAAGTTTGTATTTTTATTCTTGTTTTTATTCTAAAGTTCTTCATGTCATGTGTGGTACCCACCCACTTCTTAGCAAAAGAAGTTTGTATTTTTATTCTAAAGTTAAGGTTGTCCATGCCATATAAAGCAGCGCCAACTTTCTTCACATTCTCATTAAAAGACAACCAACTTAGCTCCACATTATCATTAAAAGACAACCTACTTAGCTCCACATTATCATTATTAGCCCATCTTCATGTCATGTGTGGTACCCACCCACTTCTTAGCAAAACAAGTTTGTATTTTTATTCTAAAGTTAAGGCTGTCGATGCCATATAAAGCAGCGCCAACTTTCTTCACATTCTCATTAAAAGACAACCAACTTAGCTCCACATTATCATTAAAAGACAACCTACTTAGCTCCACATTATCATTATTAGCCCATCTTCATGTCATGTGTGGTACCCACCCACTTCTTAGCAAAACAAGTTTGTATTTTTATTCTTGTTTTTATTCTAAAGTTAAGGCTGTCGATGCCATATAAAGCAGCGCCAACTTTCTTCACATTCTCATTAAAAGACAACCAACTTAGCTCCACATTATCATTAAAAGACAACCTACTTAGCTCCACATTATCATTATTAGCCCATCTTCATGTCATGTGTGGTACCCACCCACTTCTTAGCAAAACAAGTTTGTATTTTTATTCTTGTTTTTATTCTAAAGTTAAGGCTGTCGATGCCATATAAAGTAGCCCAACTTTCTTCACATTCTCATTAAAAGACAACCAACTTAGCTCCACATTATCATTAAAAGACAACCTACTTAGCTCACATTATCATTATTAGCCCATCTTCATGTCATGTGTGGTACCCACCTTCTTAGCAAAACAAGTTTGTATTTTTTATTCTTGTTTTTATTCTAAAGTTCTTCATGTCATGTGGTACCCACCCACTTCTTAGCAAAAGAAGTTTGTATTTTTATTCTAAAGTTAAGGCTGTCCATGCCATATAAAGCAGCGCCAACTTTCTTCACATTCTCATTAAAAGACAGCCAACTTAGCTCCACATTATCATTAAAAGACAACCTACTTAGCTCCACATTATCATTATTAGCCCATCTTCATGTCATGTGTGGTACCCACCCACTTCTTAGCAAAACAAGTTTGTATTTTTATTCTTGTTTTTATTCTAAAGTTAAGGCTGTCGATGCCATATAAAGCAGCGCCAATTTTCTTCACATTCTCATTAAAAGACAACCAACTTAGCTCCACATTATCATTAAAAGACAACCTACTTAGCTCCACATTATCATTATTAGCCCATCTTCATGTCATGTGTGGTACCCACCCGCTTCTTAGCAAAACAAGTTTGTATTTTTATTCTTGTTTTTATTCTAAAGTTCTTCATGTCATGTGTGGTACCCACCCACTTCTTAGCAAAAGAAGTTTGTATTTTTATTCTAAAGTTAAGGCTGTCCATGCCATATAAAGCAACTAACTTATAAAGCAGCGCCAACTTTCTTCACATTCTCATTAAAAGACAACCAACTTAGCTCCACATTATCATTAAAATACAACCTACTTAGCTCCACATTATCATTATTAGCCCATCTTCATGTCATGTGTGGTACCCACCCACTTCTTAGCAAAACAAGTTGGTATTTTTATTCTTGTTTTTATTCTAAAGTTAAGGTTGTCCATGCCATATAAAGCAAATAACTTATAAAGCAGCGCCAACTTTCTTCACATTCTCATTAAAAGACAACCAACTTAGCTCCACATTATCATTAAAAGACAACCTACTTAGCTCCACATTATCATTATTAGCCCATCTTCATGTCATGTGTGGTACCCACCCGCTTCTTAGCAAAACAAGTTTGTATTTTTATTCTTGTTTTTATTCTAAAGTTCTTCATGTCATGTGTGGTACCCACCCACTTCTTAGCAAAACAAGTTTGTATTTTTATTCTTGTTTTTATTCTAAAGTGAAGGCTGTCGATGCCATATAAAACAACTAACTTCTTAGCGAAAGAAGTTTGTATTTTTATTCTTGTTTCTATTGTAAAGTTAAGACTGTCGATGCCATATAAAGCAACTAACTATTTAGAAATAGTATTTGTAAATTAGAAATAGTATTTGTATATGAATGGACCCAAAAATCATACATTATTTTTACTTAAAATAATTGTAAAAAAAATTTAAAAAATAATAACAGTTCAAAGAGGACTGTAAATGAAAAACAACAAGACCAACACCTTACAAATTTAACAATAACAGTACAGCAGCTGCTGAGAAAATAAACAGCAGTACAGAGGCACTTTTCAGACCATACCAACATACATAAATGCCACAATAACAGTAATACAGCTGAGAAATAGCATCCAGCAATTCAAAAAACATGCGGTATTTACACTTTAAACTTAAAAAAACTGCTGTAACTGCTTGGCATTCTATTGAAAACAACTAAAATATTCTTAGTGAACTAAATTTCCTCACCACGTTACTCGATTTCGAATTTGGATCTTTATGGGACCCATAATCAAGATCTTGTCTGTTGCCTCAATAACTGACCATAATTAGTACTCGCAAAAACTTACATTTTTAAAGTTGGAATGTTGTGAAAGTATTTGTTTTCATCTGAATTTGGAATCTCTTCCTCTTAAGTGTAAAGTTTGCATATTTAGCACGACAAAAATATGGAGAAGGTGTAGGGACTTTTAAATTTCTTTATAAGTAGAAGGTTTCGAGCTATTAGTGTATCAAATCTTTTATCTTCAGCTATTGTGCAAGCTATATCAATTCATAGCTTCCACAAGGATGTCTATGGCAGCGGTAGCAGCTAATCTAAGCAGAAGGTAATTTCTTTATCATTTCTTTCTCCTTTAAAAATGTTATCTCGGATGGTTGATTCCTACTTTATAATAGTGTTTGAAATTTGCAGGTTTATGATTTATGCAACTTTCTTGCATAGGGTAGAAACTAGAATGGTGAAGGTAATTGTCATGTTATCTTAACTTATATGATTCATGTGAACCTCACTATTACCAGTAGATCAACTATCTGTCTAAGTTATTTGCTATTCTACACCCATGACAGTTTAGAGTCTCACACTTACCGGGTAGCTTGACTGGCTGTCTAAGCTACTTGCTACTCTACAAACAGAACAAACTAGAACCTCACACTTACTGGTAGCTTAGCTGGTTGTCTAACCTACTTGCTACTCTACATAAGGGACAGCTTAGAGCCTCACTCTTATCAGTGTTGTTAATGTGAAGTCCAACAGATTCTGCTCTTTCACATTCCTTGCCTCTTCAATTTTTCCATTCTCAAATCACTTTTATATATTGGGGATTGTTAATTGTACCATCTATCAGATGAAGAACTCATATTTGCTTTTCTTTTACAATAAAGATATTGTGCGGCCTTTCTCATAGATGTAGCCATATTGACGAACCAGGTAATCTCTGTGTTATTTATTGTATTGTACTCTGTTTTTATCTATTGTTTGTGATGTTCATTTCATTTTAAATTACACAATTATTTAACAACTGGTAGATTGGTTGACTGTCTAACCTACTTGCTAGGTTGCACAGAAGGGTTAGAGCCTCATTCTTACCATTAGATGGGCTGGCTGTCTAATCTATTTACTACTTTACACACAGCCTCACTCTTACCAATAGATGGGCTGGCTGTCTTAGCTACTCGTAACAATTGTTACTATTATTTTATTCAGTTTTAAAAAATAGTGTATTTATTAATATAACATATGTTTTTTAATTAAATATTTTTTTAAATAATTTGTCTTATATATTATTTAATTTTAAATTATATATTTTAATTTAATTTTAAATTATATATTTTAAAATGAATTAGAATATATGTGTATATATATTAATATAATTTTAAAAGTATATAATTTCATTATTTTGTGTTTCAAATTAGTTTATGGAGTCTAAGCATTTTTTATTTATTGGTGAAGTCAAATGATTTTTATTCAATTTACTAGAGGTCATGTCTTGCTAAGTGCAAGGTCTCTCTTGACCTTTGAGACTAGAATCACACTGTGCGCAATTTTGATAGAAATGTGTTCACTTAGATCTATGCTCTCAAATCAAATTGCAAAAATAATAGATTTTCATAGAAAACCCTTCATTAAAGAACTAAAAAAATTAGCTCATAGAAATTAATTGAAAGGGTAATCATACGAACTCAAATTTTAATTTTAATTTTGAAAAAAAAAAATCATTTAAATTAATACATTATAGAATTTTTCTTCCACTTCAAATAGTTTTCAAACTAGAAATAAATAAAATAAAAATCATCCAAAATCTAATAACAAACTAAGAAACATACAAATTTTACCTTCATCCACATATTTTAAAACTTCCATACTCCTCTTAGTAGTCATATTATTTACACTCTTCACTCTCAATTTATCTCCATATATAATTCAGATGGAACAGTCTTGAGATAACTTTTTTTCAAGCTGACGGTAACTGATTATATGCAGATTAGAAGGAAAGGTTGCAATAATCACAGGCGGGGCAGCAGGAATTGGAGAAGCCACAGTTGGGCTCTTTACAAAACATGGAGCCAAAGTCATCATCGCTGACATTGCAGACCAACTCGGTAAAAAGGTTGTTCAATCCTTTTCCCCAGAGGTCACATACATCCATTGTGATGTGACCAGAGATGAAGATGTTAGTGCAGCTGTGGATTTGGCCGTGGAAAAGCATGGTAAACTGGATATTATGTTTAATAATGCAGGAATTGTTGATACGAAAACTATTAAGGCGGTAGATTGTGACATGCAAGAGTTTCAGCGTGTGATGAACGTAAACATAAAAGGAGTAATGCATGGAATAAAGCATGCAGCCCGTGTTATGATCCCAAACAAAAAAGGCTGCATAATTTCTACATCGAGCATTGTAGGAGTACTTGGTGGGATGGCTCCATATGCATACACAGCTTCTAAGCATGCAGTTATAGGCCTCACCAAACAAGGTGCTGCCGAGATGGGGAAATACGGTATCAGAGTGAATTGTGTTTCTCTATCTGGTTTAGCCTCGCTTCTTGCCTTGGAATTATTTGGAAAGAATCCCACGAATCTAGAAGAGAAGAAGATCGAGTGGGAGGCATTTGTAACAAGATATCCAATTTAAAGGAGCATACTCTTAAGACACATGATATTGCAGAGACTGCTTTGTATTTGGCCAGCGAGGAAGCCAAGTTTGTAAGCGGCCATAATCTTGTGGTAGATGGAGGGTTCACTGTAGTGAACCATGATTGGGGTTTCTGCTAATATATATAAAACCCCAATAAAAATAACACTGATTTTGGTGGTGCTCTTGAGAAAAATAATAAGTGTGATAGTTTGTTAGAGGGCTTAGTTTCAACTTTTAAGTATTAGAAAAAAAAATATATATATATGGATATTGATATTGAGTAAAATTGTAATGGGTCTCTATTATAAACAGATATCCAATTATGGATCGATATATGAAGAGAATGGATATTTATTCTTTAATGATAAAAGTATCTATTTTTTTTATTTTGTCATACTATCATGGCCCAATGCATCAATGAGCTTTTGAGCTATGATGAATGGATATCTAACTTTAGAGACTACTATGTCACCCAATCTTTGCCTTTGCAAGCCATGATTTTCTTAAGTTTATAGTTATATTTTGGTCGTATTTAAAAAACAAAAGTCCTTTTGAGTATTCAAATGATAAAATTTAATTTAGGTTTTGGAGATTAAATTAGTGTTTATTTTTAGATTTTTTTAATAAAATTAAAATAAATATATTTATTATTTAAATGAAGTTAAATTACAACAAATTGGTATGTAAACATTATTTTTTAAAGAAAAATATATTTATTTAAATTTGGTTTTTTCAATTAGAATGAAGATGGATTTTATAAATGTGTATCAATTTATTTTGGATGAATCTGTACTTGATTGAAATCTATAAACAAACCTAAAAATCCAATTCAAAATATGCATCAATACCTACCTCAAAACTCGCTTCAAAAGGAAACTCAAAATTTAACTCAAAACCTACTTCAAACTAATTAACAAAGATTGAGAGTGGAGATATTAAAAACACAAATACATTGTAAACCAAAATTGATTTATTTCAAACCGAGCCTCATATGCCCCCATTTACATAGGTTTCCCGCATTTATGCAAGTAATGGTAATTTTTGTTAAAACCATGGATTTTGATTTGGATTAAATGGACGAAAGGAGGAAAATTTATTTGATCGGTTTGTCATATGAAGTAATGAATTATTTTCATATACAAACTAAATATTAGCACCATAATTTATCAACCCTTCAATCAATCTCTCGATCCTTGCAACAAAGGGAAAAAATTCAATCAAATGGTGGTAAGTACAATGCAATTTCAACTAATTTTTGGGACCATTGGTGGATGGCCGTTGATCATAAACCATATGACAATATTGAGGTGTTGGATTATATTTTTCGATAAATTATGGGCTAAAATTTTGAGATGGGTTGAAAACTTAATCACTTTCATATGAGATCATTCTTGAAAGGAAGTTGGGTACACAAAAGCAACTCCCTACACCAATCTAACATATAAGAGGGTTAATTTTTTTATTAAACCCTTTAAATATTGCAACAACAAAAAGATTGCACATACAAAATTAATTAAGCAATTTAAACAATGAAACCATAACATTAGATTTTACGTGAAAAAACTCTTCCAAGAAAAAACTCACTCCAAACACTCATCTCAATTGTATTATTCAATAAATATGGATTAAATACAATAAGAAAGCTTATGTTCTTCAGGAGTTGTCAACACTATATTCATAATTTGGAATAATTCTAATAACATAATGATAGCTCAAGAAATAATTACTCAGCGGTCCCATGAGGGGGCTTGGGCTCCTATTTTCATGGAAGCAGGTGGTCTCATGGGAAAAAAAAATTTGCTACAGGATTAAATGGAATCTTTTTCAGCCTAAACAAGTAGGTAGCTAAAAATTTCAGCTGGTGAGATTGGAGTGGGGCTAGAAATTGCCTCACCTGCTTAAGAGTACTTTCTGCCACTTTTGGAGGGAAATGATGTTTACTTATTAATTGTTTGTTCACAACATTCCATTCCACCACCATTCCACCACCAACCTGCTTAAATTTTAAAGCTTCAAAATATTCATGGGACCACCAGCTTCAAAATATTTTGCTAAAAATTTAAGCAGATTCTACCCCGAATTTTTAGGAAGGCCCCCTCCATAGGATCATGCCCTTAGCTTGTCATATAAAATAAGCTAACAAAATAAGTATATATAGACAAGCAAGGTAAGTGCCAAGAAAGCATCCTCAATCTTTTTCAAATCCAATATTTGTAAAATCTCAAAAATTATGAGCTTTAAAATCAACTTGCTAAACCAAAATAACTTTATTCTCATTTTGGGCACCTATATCCAAGAAAAGCATCTTATTCATATCTTAGGTGCCTAAAGTAGATAAAGCTAAAAGATGTTTTATTCCTCTTCATTTGTAATATAGAAACTACTAACTGAAACAAGCTCAAGTTAACATAGGAAGTTGCCAAAACAATTTTTCACCAATATGGAAACATGTGACATCATCCTCCTAAAAAATAGAACCTCTTAGAGTGGGTGCCAACTTGCTAAAAAATAGGGATCTTGCCATGTAGAATTCCATATCAACAATAGGACCCATTAAGTTTATTAGCATTATATATTTTTACTTTATTATGTAAAAAGTAGTCTAAAAATATACTAGTGTCTATTTTAATTTTAACATATGATCATTAAAAAAAAAAAATTGGTCACATTCAATACTATTGTTCTTGGTAGTAGATAGCAATTGTCACATGACTAATTTATTAACACAAAATGAGATAATGACTATATCAAATATTTGTGATTTTACTATGGTACGCAAATAACGAGATTCAAATCAATAGATTGAATTATAGACACATGTATTTTTTAAGAGTAATTCTGATTTTAATTTATATATTTGAATAAACTTTGTATGAAGTTGGAAATCCATAATTTACATATATGATTCTAAGAAATGATTTGATATTAAATGTCTTAGATATAATGGAGAATCCATATATAAAACTATCTAAGCACATTATTATTTAGATATCAAGTAGGCATCATTTTGTAGTTTTTCCTTTATAGGTTGCATAAATGACATACTAAATTGGACTATTTCAACTACATCTATTTATGTCATTCATTACTCTAATTTTTCAATGATTCAAGACTATGGTATACAAATTTAACAAGGTTCAAAACAATACATTGAATTATTGCAGCACATGTATTTCTTCTATGCAACTCCAACTATAGAAATTTCTTTAGTTACAAATGTTTTTATTATTCTCAAATGTAGATCATGATTTGTACTACAATGGAAATTTATACATAATTGGAAATCGATGTTTTATAAAGATGATACATGAGATATAGCAAAATGCATTCATAGTTGAAAACATACCAACTTACAAATTATTGTTGTGACAATGTCAAGTACTCAATATGATGAAATGTGTATAGATACAAGATCAAAAAACATAAAAAAAAACATATAAGTAAAATTAATCCAAAGGATAAAATCCTTAGAATTGTATAGTTAAATAATATAAAAAAAAAGTATAGCAAAAAGTGCAAATTACATATAGCTTGGACTCTATGGAGAAGAAACATTGACAACTTCCTCAGAATAAATTGTATCTATAGTGGATGTGGATACTAAAAATGTGGCAGGGGATTGAGGAGGAACATGCTTATATAGGTATATCAATGCTCTAACAACCTCTAAGATCCTTGTTGATAGATTTTGACCCAAGTAGGAAAAATGTGCATGCAAGGAATGCATGAATACAAGATTACAATTATTGTCTAAACCCATTTGTATAGCATTGTAAACATAGGAAGTTGCTTCACATTATTTTAACATGTCATAGGGGAATAAAGCCCCCAAAAGAGCATCACCAATTGTTTCATCATAATTAATGACAACTTCATTGTAAACATTTGATGGAAGTAGATAATATTTAATATATGCATATGCTAACTTATGTAAGAAGTGTGAATTGTGGACCAAGTCCATATAGTTTGATAGAAATCATGAAACTACATCTGAGTAGCACACCACTCTATTTCCACCCTTAAACAAATCTTCGCCCAATATGAATTTGATAGCTTTGTCAACATGTGGAGAGTCCATAGAAAAAATGTGTGCCAATACATTGGAATCAATTCGGCCTAGAATTGGCACTTCTCATTTCTATTGTGGCATGTAGATATGCCTATTCATTGTTAACTTGCTTATTTTGATAGGATGCAAAGATGAGAGGATGAAACATGAAAATTGGAGCAATAAGAGATGATAAATATGAAAGTACAAATAATTAAGACAATTCAAAAAAGTAGAGATGATAAATATGAAATTAATAAAAATTACGACGACACAAAACAATAACTATGTCATAGATCAATTTTAAATATATTCTTATCAAATGTGATAGTTTTCTTTAATGCATATATTTGTGTAAAAATGTCATGTCATAATTCCAAAAATATATGCTTTACATATTGTGTCAAGCTATGAGCATTGAAAGAAGGCTTTGTAACAAGAAGATAAAACATTATAAAATCATATTTTTCTTCAATGTAGTTTATATTGCTTCATGAACAAAGTGTACAATATTATTTGAAATAATTTTAAATTCCTAAATAATAATTAGTAGTAGATGTAGAAGTAGTAACAACCACAAACATATTACTAATATCATAATTGATATTGTTTTCCTTGTTCATGTCAAGATTGTTAGTTGCATAGAGAGGATCTTTGAAGAATAGGAAAATATATTGGCTTTCAATTTTATTGGACAAATTCAATTTTTCAGTATTAATCATTGAAATTGTATCACTGTTGGTACTAGTATCTAGAATAGGGTTATTAGTAGAGCTAAGATTGGGTTCTAACCATGGAGATGAAGATGAAGTAACAAAATTGCTACTAGTAGCATTTTGACAAAAGATTTCAAAATTGATCAATTCAAATGTAGTTGAACAATGCATACAAAATTTTGTAAGAGAATTATCAAGGGTATAGTCTTGCAAAGGCAAATTCTAGTTTCAATATTTCTACTACAAATGACACTAATATCTTTTGGATCAAAGATAGGAATTTCTAAATTGTTGGAATCAAGTCCAAGTATGTTTTGATTCTTATCTATCATGTTTGTAGAACATTGTATATCATGAACCATGTTCATGTGAGAAAAAATGTTACGATTCATAGCATCTAATCCTAATTCTTTTATTCTTAAATTGGTTGAGCTATTATCAAACAAACTTTGTTGCAAGAACTTGGTGGATTGTGGCAAGTCTCTTGGCTTTGAATTGGTATAGTTGAAATTTATGATTTCCATATTGCCTTTTATGGATATTGCAACCATATCATAAGCATAGGAAACTTCTTCAACTGTACCAAAACTTCCTAGCCATTGTCATTTTTTTGGTTTATTATTCCAAATTTTTGCAACATAGTGACCTCATGGACATTGTCTAACACCTCTATATGACCCATCTTTTGCAAATTGTTCAGACTCATCAAAACTCAAGCATAGTTCTTCACTTTCTTCTATTATCTCTTTGCAATGATGAGATGTAGATTGTTTAGCTAATTTGTTCTTTGATTTCTTATTTTTTTATAATCTAGATTATGGATGACATAATTCAGCAACAAGTTCCTTGTACAAGATGGTAGATGGTTTAGAATTGGCGTAGACAAAATTTGTAAATCCATCTTGTCCTCTAATTGCTATCATAGCTTTATCATAAGCATGGGTTGCTTCTTCTGCTATGTTGAAGGTTCCAAGCCATCTTTTCCTCTTCAATTCGGGGTTATAGATTTATGAACCATAATGACTCGACTATTTTTTGATACCTCTTTATTTTTTCTCCGTTGCTTCATTTAATTTTCTAAATCACAATTGACACTTTTCAAAACATTTTTCTCTTTGACATTATTGCATTTCTAATTTTGTATCAAGTGCAATTACAAATTCTTGACTCATATTTGATAACAAAGAATTACCAATGCAAAGCAACATAAATAGCATTAAAAAATCCAAGAAAATTTAGCTAACACAAAATAAATCACAATAGAATATATTCACAACTTATTTAGATAGAATTCTTTAGCATCTTCATATTACTACTTGAATGTCTATCAATCATGTTCAAAGTAGCATGTTCATATTGCTAGTTGAATGATTATAATTCTTTGCGAGGAAATAGTCAAAATCCAAACAAGTAGCACACTTGCTATGACCAATATTAAAAAATTAGAAGCTTTTTTACTAAGATGAGCAATGCAAAGAGGATGAATGTTTATGTTATCAGTATAGAAAATTCCATTGACATCATCTTATCATATCCATTCTCAACAATTGTATTCCTTGTGCATAATTTTCTCATTCTGTTGCTTTGATGTCCTTGAGCTACAAAAGATGACCCATTTAAACATGCATTCTAAAGACAAATGGCTTTATTGGAAATGAATTTTTTTTAGAACATTATGTATTGTCTAGAGTAATTGTCAATTACTTGAACTGGGAAAAATAGAATTTCCCTAAGTTTTTAGGTCATTTATTTGCATAAACAAACTTTATTCAAAAACATGTAATTCTTAAATAAAAACTCAATGACACAACACCTAAAATATTTTTGTAAAATCATACAATTGTGAGGCAAATAAAAATTTTCAACTATGGCCCACATTGAAATTTTATCGGAAAATTCCTTCAATGATCATTAGTCACAATGATAAAGGCTAGACATATTGTTGGAAAAAAGTTTGATAGATTTATTCATCATTATGCAAGTGTCTTTATACAAGAAAGAAGTAGTTGGAATGTGTGGTTGCACAGTTGGAATGAGTGGTTGAAGAACTGGTCAGAACTATTCAAATGTCTACAACCCCATACAATGTAATATATGCTATAACATTCCCCCCCTTATTACATTGTTCCTAAAACCACAGAATCATCTTGCCAAGGGACCCCCTTAAAGTTTACATAAAAAAAATTGTTGATTACAAAATATGTATACATTCTTGAGAAGATTTTGGGTATGTGCAGGATCATCATGGAAAAAATAGGCCCTTAAGTGGCAAAAAATTTAGAAAAATCGAAGTTAGGCAACTTGATGTAAAAATTTGAATAAGTTATCTATATTATTTCAAAAATATGTAAGAATAGAATCTGTAGCAAATTGAATGTAGTCTCTAAACTATGAGGTTATTTTAAAAAAAAATCTATTTGGTGAAAATTTGAAATTTCAATGCAGTACTTAAATTTCGGGAAAAAATAAGTAGGTGTCTGGGACTACCCTAACCACAATAAAATGATAATATTTTTTATAATATTTTAGACATAAGTAGAGGACTCATGTCTAGATGTGATATTTTTTTGTAATTTGTTTCCAAGTAAATAATTAATTATGAATTTTTATTACAACTTGTAAAAAGTATAAAAAATCATATGTCTAACCACCTTAACTTGGTCAAAACTTCATGAAATTCAATTTTTCTTTTTTAATCCTATAGTATGTGAAGCATAGAATGTGATGCATGTTTTGATTCAAAAAATGTGATACCATTTGAAAGCTATAAATATTTTTCAATCAACCTATCAATCAACACTTTAGTCATAATTCAAATAGAAAATGAATAATAATTATTTAAATATTAAATTCAAATTAAAGTATAATTTATATTGGTGGAAAGCTAAGAATCTCATTTGAAAACCATTTTCATTTCATCAGGTTTGGGTAAAAAAAAAAGTCATCAGCCGCATACCCTACAAATACCCATCATATTGCCACTTTTTGGCCCATGATGATCCTACACATACCCTTTTCTTTTTTTGAAGAAACAAATCCTGGATCAGGTGGAACTCCTCCAATTTTCCTCATAACCCTTTGAAAGGTATAGCTCTGAGTTGAATTCCTTATTTTGTCCTCCAATGAACTTCTAAATCATAGACTATAATTATTGGAAAACCACCCACCAAGTTGTCTTCGGGTATGTGTAGGATCATCATGGAAAAAATAGGCCCTTAAGTGGCAAAAAATTCAAAAAAATCAGAGTTAGGCATCTTGATGTAAAAGTTTGAATAAGTTATCTATATTATTTCAAAAATATGTAAAAATAGAATCTGTAGCAAATTGAATGTAGTTTCTAAACTACTAGAGGTTTGTTTAAAAAAAAAAATCCATTTGACCTAAAAATTTGAAATTTCAATGCAGTGGTACTTAAATTTCAGGAAAAAAATAAGAAGTAGGTGTCTTTTTGACCACCCTAACTACAATAAAATATAATATTTTTATAATATTTTAGATATAAGTAGAGGACTCATGCCGATGTGATGATTTTTTTATAATTTTTTCCAAGTAAATAATTAATTATGAATTTTTTATTACAACTTTTTAAAAAATATAAAAACTCATATGTTTGACTTAACTTGGTCAAAACTTCATGAAATTCAATTTTTTTTTTTAATCCTATAGTATGCAAGCATAAAATGTGACACATGTTTTGGATTCAAAAAATGTGATACCGTTTGAAAGCTATAGATGTTTTTCAATCAACCTATCAATCAAGACTTTAGTCATAATTTGAATAGAAAATGAATAATAATTACTTATTAAATTCAAAATAAAGCATAATTTATATCGGTGGAAAGTTGAGAATCTCCTTTAAAAACCCTTTTCGTTTCATCAATTTTGGGTAAAAAAATCTAGTCGTCAGCCACATACCCATCACATTGCCACTTTTTGGCCCATCATGATCCTGCACATACCCCTCCTCGGCCCTCATAAAGGTATAATCCTTGGTCTAGACCATAATTATTGGGCAACCATCCTCCAAATTATCTCCTCAACCTTCCTAAAGGTATAACCCTTGGTCATAGTCTTGTGAACTCTCTAGGCAACAATCCATACTGAGTTCTTCACCAAACTCCTTACCTGTCTCCAAAAATAAAACTTCACAATATATGTATTCTTCAAATCTATCTGCAATAACAAGAAATTATTTAGCCAAAAATGCTTCTCATACAAAGCATCATCTCAAAGTGAGAAGATGACTTGAGAAGATGAAAATTCCTCCATCCTATGATGCCACTAGCCTCTAATATGACCTTGTTACACTTTACCAATTTAATATCTCAAACAAGTCTTTGGAGGTCCAATCAAGTTTAGGCAAGACAGCCTCAAAGTCCAATTATAGTTGTTTGAAAATCCATTGGTAATATTTGTTACTTATTTTTGTTACTTGTCAAACTGAATGAAATAAAGAGTATTTACAAACTAAAAGTGAAGTGCATTTCTTATCTATCTTCCCTATATTGCATTCAATTGTATAAACATAAAATCAAAGAGATTACAAGTTTCAGTAATAGATTATTGCATTTATACAAGTGCATACAATATTGAAAACATCTATACAAATCTTGCTGAAAGTAATCTTTATTGATTCAAGAATACATATTTGCCTCACACAAGTTGTGAGACTTAACTTGTTCAATGGAAATGAAGTAAAATTTATACATTGATGTATTAAAAGAACAAAAATGCACATATAGGGGAAGAGGCCAGTCATTGCCTAAAGACTGGTCAAAGTCTGTTGTTCTACTTGGTCTTTTCCTTCAAACTGTTTTGCATCCTTTGTAGCTATCTTTTTCTAGACCCTGCATTTGAGAAAATTGCAATGATGTTAGAGCAGTGCTCTAAACAATGAAAGCTCCTAACACTACATGTACATGCACCCACTAGTGTATAAATTTTCCTTCACATACATTACACAAACAACAAGTTCTACATGTCCAAAGAAAGAAAAGAAATCATCAAGCCCTTTACCTGCATATGCACATGTTTTTCTAACTGTTTGCTTCATGTGCAAATACAGGAAAAGCCATATATTTGTTATATCAAATTTTAGCACATGGTGTAAATGTGGCTCCCACAAGGGTTGAGCATGGCATGCTACTTTGTTATGCTTTTGCAGCCTCATCATACAATTTTGTCTTGACTTTTCCAACCTATCCTCTAGAGGTTTCCAATCTAGAATTTTAGTGCCAACAAAAAGGAAATATCTCTAAAGAAAAAGGTAGTGCAAAGGCAAAAAATAAATTGTACTAGTTTCGAATATTAGCATAATTCCCAATGAGGTGATGTACCTAAAATTTAAGTATTTTGTACTAGAGATACATGAGGAAAGATGGGTCATGCACATAGAGAATTCTATCAAGATTGAGTGAACATGCATTGCTATTCATAATCTTTAAACAATTCACTAAATTACCATATTTCTTGGTTACTTATGCCTAGTGAGTAGAGTGGATCAAGGGGATGCTACAATGTGCAGAAAATAAATAGATGCAGCTTTATTCAAAGGCATGGTTTACAAAAGCAAAAGGAGGTTTGACCTTTATTAAGCAGTGGTAGAGGGTGATCAAATTGTTGGATCTATTGAAGTTTATTCAGCTACATAAAATAATCCATAAGCTCAAAATTAATGGTGGCTATAAGAGTTACAAATGGTAGTCAATCCTTTTCAAATGTCATCATTCATAAAGGAGACTGGATCTTGTCCTACAATACAAATGAGAGGGTAACTCATAATAGTGTATACAGTGGCTGAACAGCTCTAGAATCCAAATCAATATCATAAAACAACATATAAAATACAATGCATTAACTCACAGTTGCCATAGACACTTTGCATTTAAAATATCTTCAGCATTTTTCATAATGTTTGATCAATTACTTCATTCGGAGGCTCTATCTTCTAACATTATCTCATAAGATGTTATTTCTAAAAGGAGTGATAATAGGGAAGACTTAGTATTACTTCATTAAGGGGCTGGATCAAAATTCCTATAGAAAACTATAATATGGAAGCATAGCCAAGGCTTCTGAACTATTTAATAGAATGCCTAAAAGACGGTGTCATCTCATTGAAAATAAGGTATAGAACCTTGATGTGGTATGCAAGGATAATAGTTATGAAAACAAGTGTCATCTTAGTAAAGATATTGTTTTTACATGACAGTCACTCAGTGTACTGGGTACAAAGTGCATTTAGTTCTCTGTATTCAAGATTTAAATCAAAAAGTGCTCAGGAAAATACATCACTCTACAAAAGTGAAAGGACTTCACAGACAACTCTGCTACAGTAACTAAGTATAATAAAAAGCATAAAATGACTATTCAAGCAATAAGGAAATTCATATGTATGAGATCATTGTAATGGAGTAGCTGGTGCAGAACAATACCTTAGAGGTATGATTAACCAACATTTAATAATGCAGTGGAATATATGCACTTATTCAATATGGTGTACATATATGTTTGGTATTTCATAATATGAATTGCAATTGACATCACAAAATAAATGATGAAAAGGCAGATTAATCATAATTAAATGAATTCAAAGTAATTAAGAGTATAATGGTGATCATCACTATATGCAGTGATATGATAATTGTTGGAAGGATGCCATGACAATCATATCATGAAAGCTTCTTTACAATGAAGTGATTAGAAGGTCAGTCCAATGGTAGATGTCAAGGACAATGCATTTAAGATGTGATAGTAGAAGCTCAAAATTTCATTTGATAGGTATTGAGAGAGATATTTCATCATGAACATACATCATGAGGGTTCTAAGATATTGAATCAAATAGCAGTATGAGGGGTGGCCTTTCTTAAAGCATCTTAACCATTATGAGGTCACAAGTTCCAATTTTAGAAGGATCTTATCATTTCTACTATACTAATGAAACTTGACTTTGCTAATGTCAAGAATAGAAGATAGCAATGCTATGAAATAAATAGAATATTAACCCTTCATAATAGTAATCATAGCAACAGAACAGTGATGGTATCCTTTAGGAGATAAACATTTAAATGTTATAGTCATTTTAATAGCCAAATCAATGATAAGTATGATGGATAGTGTGGTGAATATCATTATGTTGTAGCTCTTAATGTCAATCAAGGGAGCCATGCCACAAACTAAGACATAAATTAGTGATGGAAAAGCTCAGTCACAAAGTGTGTGTCAAGGTCATAGAGTACATAGGGTAGTTCTCATGACATTGTCACAAGAGTTATTGCAATGAGAGCAGTGGTATTGCATATCGAAGGGTTCGTTGGAGACAACAGAACCAAAGCCAAAGCTAAGGTTTCATGTAGAAACCTTTATACACAGTGAAACCCTCGATACCTGTTAAGAGTGAGGAAACTCTTGTCATCAAATCAAAAGCCAAATGCACAATCAAAATGACCTTGAGTTTTCTAGAGGGCACAAAGATTCAGTAGTGGTGAAAGAGAGGATTTGAGGACACAAGAAAGAAGAACTTGAAGAATCTATAGAATATAAAACCCAGATACAATGAAGTAAACTCTAGATACTGAAGGAGAAGTTACATAATGTGTTTTATTTTCTGCATTCTCAGAAGCTTATTTTTTAAATTTTACTCATAGGAGACAAAGAAATATGTGGAGATATTCACTATTTTTTGTACAAAAACCAAATGCAACAATGATTCGATAAGAGGCTTGAAATTATACAAAGGTACTCATGAATTTATAAAGGAAAATCAAAACCCAGATGCCAAAAGTTAATGCCCTCAACTCAGAATGAAGCCTTTTGCATGAAAATACAGAGATAATGCTAAATAAGATGCTTATTACAAGAGGGAGTGAGCTAGAAAAATAAAGTTTCTTCATCTTTTGCATATTTTATCTATTGAAAACAAACAAGAAAGTGGAGAATATGCTTATAGAAGGTTACCATAGGTTTTCACATAATGGATTTGTTGAGAAATCTGCTAGAAACTGTCACTGTTTGCACACAGTTCACCATGAATCAGCTCTAGAAACTTACTGAGAGATCTTCCTTAGAGCTCCAAACCATCATGGAGTTGGTGGCGCTCAAGCTTCTCTTAGAAGCTTCACAAAATGAAATTATTTTCTTTTGTTTTAGGGTTTCAACCCTAATGATGTCGATGGAATGGCATTTTTTGCATTGTTTTATCAAAAATCAATTCAACTAATGTATGAGCACGCGGCCCTATTTTTTTTTTGTGTTTGTGCCTTAGGAAATTTGTTTTTCCTAAAGAGTATTTTTGAGTTTTTGACATGATAAATGCCATCTCAACACATGGAGTCCACCTCATTTTGAGATTGCCACCTCAACTATGTATGTTTACTTGGAGGTTTTCCTTTGAATTTTCATCTTTTGCATATATATTTATTGTAAAACAAAATGATTTTAAGGTGCAATTATAAGCCTTAAATTATTTTGTTATTTTAAAAGAAAATGCAAAAATGATGGAGA
Source organism: Sequoia sempervirens (assembly GCA_007258455.2). Classification (NCBI taxonomy): domain Eukaryota; kingdom Viridiplantae; phylum Streptophyta; class Pinopsida; order Cupressales; family Cupressaceae; genus Sequoia; species Sequoia sempervirens. The sequence goes on along the minus strand of VDFB02000003.1, from coordinate 33,853,729 downwards.
TTACCAATAGAAGATGAGATTTTCTCTTTGAAAACTAGTGGAGGGAATATAGGGGAAGTTTTTTTCAGTTTGGAGACATGTACCCACATTTGTACGGTCATTAATGCACTTTGTTGGTGGTTTTTCCTATCTAGGTGTTTGGTTTGACCAAAACCTTCTTCCTCACATGTTGGAAGTTCTTTTAGGAGGAATCTAGTGCCTCATTTTTAGGATTTTCTAGGGAATTTGACCCAAGGTAGTTGCTTGCTCCCATTTTGGTGCAACTACTTGGGTTGTGTTTTATATTCACTCGTGTATCTCTTTTTGGAGTTAGTTCTAAATTTGCAAATTTTTGAAGATAGTAATTACACAATTCTTCATCAAAATTCAACACTCTTTGGAACTCATTATGTCATGCAAACTGTGAGTACCTTGGATGATTAATAGTACTAAGTTATGTTAACCCTCTTATTGCTTGCTTTCTTGTGTGTGTTTCTTTATTGTGATTGGTTGAACTACTTGTTAAAGATGCATTTTTTCCTTGTATTTCTGTTTCACTGAAAGCACCTTGTTGCAAGAAGATTTATGTTTATAGGTTATGAGTTGTGTGAAAAAAATTACAATAATTCTAGTTATGAATTATATCTTTTCTTTCTAGGGTCTTGTGTCAACACCCTCTTATAAAATACTTGTGTAAACAATATGCAGAAATATGTAACAAAACTATGTTTGCATGCTATTTAGTCAGTTTGGTGTTTCACCATAGGATAGAAGTTTTTAGTTTCATTTCAATGTTACATTTTTCTTGTGTTTTCCTCAAAGAGAAGAGTAGTAGTTTATGTAATATCCAATAAAGAGCCAACTTTCTCTGGAGGTCCTTTTCTTCTATAAGGTAACCCACAACCTTAGGAAAGTTCCCATGTTTCAGATGATTGGCTGCATTAAATTTCAAATAGGGTGTAAATCATTGTATTAATAATTTTTGGCACGCCCAGTGGGACTGTCAAATCAGACAATTCAGAAAAAACATAAGTCATTGTTGGTTCTAATATGCTGCCAGCATTTTCAAGCCTTTCAAAGGTAGATTTTTGCATATCTGGCGACTTCCACTATGGTTAAAGTTCGAAAAACCAATGATGTTAAGCTTTACATGAAAAGGATTCAGACCAGGAGTTCAAAATCTTTTGAGTATTTACAATTATTTACACCCAGAAGGAAGAGTAGGTCTGTTAAAAGAGTTTCTATCTCAAAGAGAGTTCAATCAACCCCCACCAAGTTTCAGATCAGCCTTTAGAGCTAGTTCAACTATAGCTATAACCTCAATTCCCTTTGTTTTAGTTCAGGTCAATCAACCTCCAGTTGTGCAAATGGCTATAAATCATCCTTTTGTGCCATTCAATGGAGGTAGCCCATTGAACTTGGCCCAACATGATGATATCCCTGTAGCAGCCTTAAAGAGCTTGCCTTTTGTCATAGGAGAAGATCAAACAACTCCTATTGAACACATCAGAGATGTAGCATCTCTGTGTGGGGTTCACCATAAAACCCAAGAAAATGTAGCTATTAGATTGCTTGTAGCCTCATTTAAAGGAAAGGTGTTGCAATGGTTTAGATGTCTGCAAGTTGGGTCTATTGCAACTTGGGATGAATTGGGAGACAAGCTGCATAAATAGTTTCAGAACAAATCTAACCATTTGTCATTGGTAGAGCTGTTAACAACTATAAAAAGAGCTCCTTAGGAGCAAATGACAAACTTTAATTTTAGATTTTAGAAAACTTGGGACAAAATCCCAGCTACTGTTAGGCCTTCTCCTGAGCATGGCTTCTTATACTATTTGAAAGCCATAAACAGTGAAATAGCAGTTATGACATAGTCAATGGGAGGGGTGTCTTTCCCAGATGCATATGAGGTAGCAATCAGGGCTGAAAACTATTTAATTCAGGCAAGTAAGATTGCTCCTAGGCCACCAATGCCTATCTTTCTTGAGATTCAACCTAGTATGCCTCTACAAATACCACCTTTTACACCTTTTCCAACTATTCCAACATCATCAGCTACTATTCCAGCTACTGCAAGTCAAGAGAATGCTACTCCAAGCTCATCTTAGGAGCTACAAGAGATCCAAAGCCTACTTCATACTTTTGGTAATAAGTTGGTAAGCTTAGAGAAGCAACAATCATATAATAGACCTTATCAATAGCAGAATCAAGCTGCAAATCAGCCTTATCAAGGTCAACAACAACAGTATCAAGGTAATTGGCAGCCTTATCAAGGAAACTACCAAGGTCCAAAACAAAATATTAATACAATGCCTTTTCAAGTATATAATCATGATCCTATTAGTGCAACTAAGGAGATTGTCCCTGTTCAGAACAACTTGGCTGCAGATTATGAATGGTGTTATCCTTGAAACCAACCTCATAATCAGGCCACTTGTTCAAATGGAATCATCAATCAACTCTAATGGTGTAGAGTGTTTCAAATTCATAATAGAACACACCTAATGATGGAGACTTACAATAGTAAGATCAACCTTCAAGTGATGCTACTCTATTAAATTGGCAAGGAGAAGAGTTTTGTGGAGTCCATGCAAATGACTGTCCAATTGCTACAAACACAAGAGCAAATAAAAGAGCCTTTGAACTTGATCAGGAAACTAACAAAGGGAAAGCAGTAGCTATAGAACCATCTACACCACAAGTACCTCACATTTTGTAGAGGAATCCACAAGTAGCTGCCAAGGAGCAACCCCACTTGCAAACTGAGACTGCTACTGCAAGGATACAATAGAAGGTAAATTATGTTTCTCCCTTCAATATTGTTGAGAATATGAAAAAGATGAATATTACAATGTCTATGTGGGACTCTTTGGCAATCCCAGGCCAAAAAGAGTTATTACAGTCTTCCTTAACTAAAAAAGCAGTGACTAGTGAATCTTTAGTTGACACAGTTAAGGTTGTTTTCACAAATGTACCCCAGGATAATGATATACAACAAAGAAAATAGCCAAGTAAAGAGTCTGAAAAAGGTGTCAAGCCTTCTCCTTTCTATGTAACATTGATTGTAGGAGACAAACTAGTTCATAATTGTATGGTTGACAATAAAGCCAGTAGTTTAGTCATGCCAAAAAAGATTGCAGACCAATTAGGACTGAAATACCAGCCCCTTGAGAAAGGAGTGCTTTAGCTAGATGGTACAATAGTTAATACTATTGGTGTTATCAAATATTTGGGACTCACATTACATGCCTATCCAAATTTTTCAATTCGCCAGGATGTCTTCATCATTGACTTACCTCCTTTCGTTGCCCTGTGTTTATCAAGGGACTTCACTGCAAAGATTGGAGGATATATATCTTTTGACTGGTCCCATATGCTTTTTAGGACCAAGTATGGAACAAAAGTGACAATAAAATCAGAGTCATTGGAAAAGGATCGCATTGAAGCTTATGTGCCAAGTGCAATTAATGTTAATTGTGTTGTTTTTGAAGACAGTGAGCTTATTACAACTCAGGAGCTACAAGCTGAAAGCATACCAGAGGTGCTGCTAAATGAGTGGGCAATAGAAAATATAGTGGACAATCCAAATGAACTCATTCAGGAAGCTGGATTGGGTATTTATGTGCTTCATGAACTAGAAATAGAGATGCCAAACATTGAAAAGAAAGCAGAACAACAATTACCTCAGCAAGAAGAGCTATGGCAGATGTACTTTGATGGTTTCAAAAGCAGAAATGGAGCTGGTGGATGTGCAATGTTGATTTCTCCATAGGGTGATAGGTGTTATGCTACTTTCAGATTTTCCTTTTCATGTTCTAACAATTCTACTGAGTATGAGGATTGATACAAGGCTTAGAATGGGAAAGGAGGAGAGGAATCAGTTGCTTGCAAGTGTTTGGGGATAGTGAACTGATTGTTAATCAGCTGAGAGGGTTAAATGTGACAAAAAATGACACCTTGAAATCTTATAAACATAGGGTATTGGATATGATAGAGGAGTTTGATGCCTTTAATCTGATTTCAATCCCTAGGAGTCAAAATAAGCACGCAAATAGATTGGCTACAATTGGTGCTCAATTTGACATACCCATTGAGATTAGGAAAGAGAAGGTACAACATGTTAAAGTAGTTGTTAGGCCCTCTATCCCTAAAAAACAATATTAATTGGCAAGTATTTGAAAGTGATGAGAAGATTCTAATTTTTTTGCTTGAGGAAAATCAATTTTCTGTTTTAAATCAGGAAAAGTTAAAATAGTAATATGAGGATCAAATTATTCAACGTAAGATAAGCGAGTTACCCAGAGGTCTGGTTACATTAGAATCCATTTTCAGTACTGATGACTAGCTGAAAAGGAACAAAACCAACATAAAGATTAAAGAGGAGCATTACAAAGAGCTGGAGATCTTTAAAGGTAAGCTTCTTAAGATAGGAAAAATCTATTCAGCTGAAGATAGGAAGGCTTTCATTGCTTTATGCCAAGAATTTCAAGATGTTTTTGCTTGGGATTATTCTTATTTGAAAGGATTTGATCCTAGAATTGCTCAGCACACAATAGAACTAGAACCCAAGGCAAAGCTTGTAAGACAAAATCAAAGACCTTTGAACCCCAAGCTTGAACCTTTAATGATTAAAGAACTGACTAAGTTAGTTAAAGGGGGTATTCTATTTCCAATTAAGCACACCTCCTGGGTTTCTAACCTAGTTCCGGTTAGAAAGAAAAATGGTGAGATCAGATTATGTGTAGACTTTAGAGATATTAATAGAGCATCTCTAAAAGACCATTATCCATTACCCTCCATGGAGCAGATCCTCTAAGTGGTTGCTAGTTCAGAGAGATTTTCCCTGCTTGATGGATACTCTAGTTATAACCAGGTATTGGTCAAAGAAGAGGACCAATACAAGAATTCCTTTACAAAAAAATGGGGCACTATGGCCTACAAGAGAATGCATTTTGGCCTGTCCAACACTGGATCCACTTTTCAAAGGGCTATGGACATGGCTTTTCAAGGCTTAATCAATAAAATTGTGCTCATATATCTAGATGATGTCGTGTAGTATTCTCAAAATATGTTGATGAATATTTGTTGCATTTAAAACAAGTGTTTGAAAGATGCAGGGAATATGGAATATCCCTTAATCCCAAGAAAATTATATTTGTTATTCATGAGGGTAAGTTGTTAGGACACATAGTGTCAAAGCAAGGAATCACTATTGACCCTAAGAGAGTCAAAGCCATTTTGAAGCTGCCATTACCTAATCACAAGAAAGGGCTATAGAGTTTCTTAGGTAGAATTAACTTTTTAAGAAGGTTTATACCTAATGTTGCAAATATTTTATAACCTTTGACTGCTATGTTAAGAAATAATGTAGTTTTAGTTGGACTAGAGAGGCTAAACGTAGTTTTGAAGCCATTAAAGAAGCTTTAGCATCAACTCCCACACTGGTAAACCCAGATTTCACAAAAGACTTGACTCTGTATGCATTTGGTAGTGTAGATTTTGTTTCTACAATGCTTGTTCAGCAGAGTAGTGAAGGCTTAGAACAACCCATTGCATTTTTCAGCTAAGGATTGCCAGATTATGAACAAAGATATTCATTTATGGAGAAACATGTTATGGTTGTCATAAGAAGCCTAAAAAAATTTAATCCATTGATTTCCAATAATAAGATTCACTTGATGGTATCACATCCGAGTGTGAAAGAGTTCTTGTTAAGTAAAGATCTCAATGAAAAGAGATCTAGATGGATCACTAAAGTTATGGAATTTGATGTGGATATCAAGATCACAAATCTTGTAAGAGGCAAAGGACTCTGTGAGCAGCTTGCTTCAACATCAGAAAGTGAAGAGAAAGGAGAAATAGAGGTTGTTTTAGTCACTGATTATTAGGATAAGAATTTTGCACATACATTAGCAACAAGTTGGGTTCAGGATATGACTCATTTTCTATAGACTGGTGAATGTGCACTAGGTTTAGATAGAACTAAGAGAAGATATTTCAGGTTACAGTCCATTCCATATGTCTTGATTGATAATGTTTTATTCAAGAAAGACCTCAATGGTATTTTGTTGAGGTGTATTGATTAGGATCAAGTTGAAAAGGTGGTTCATGAGTTCCATGATGGAACTGCAAGGGATCATTTCACCCCAAGAATAACATCATGGAAAATTATGAGAGTTGGCTATTACTAGCCAACCATGTTTAAGGATGTCCATGCATGGGCCAAAAAATGTGTGAAGTGTGCAATATTTGCAAGAAAGGAAAAGCTACCAGCATTACCTTTGCAGCCAATTCAAGTGGAGCATCCCTTCATGAGATGGGGCATTGACTTTATTGGACCCATAAACCCGCCTTCTAGTGTTGGGCACAAGTGGGTACTCACTGCTACAAATTATTTCACAAGGTGAACTAAGGCAGTAGCCTTGAAGGAAGCCAATGAAAAATCTATATTGAACTTTTATGATGACATAATAACCAGGTTTGGTTTTCCAAAATCAATCATTTCAGATAATACCTTGGCATTTGTGGGACTCAAAGTGGTTGATTGGGTAGTGAAGAATGGAATATATTTGAACACTTCATCAAATTATTACCCTCAGGGTAATGGTTTGGTTGAAATTACAAACAAGAATCTAATTAGAATCATTAAATGAATAATGGAGGACAATTAGAGAGTTTGGCACACTAAACTAAGATCTGCCTTATGGGAAGATAGGGTAACTCCCAAGCAATCTATTGGAAATTATCCATATGTGTTGGTTTATTGAAAGGAAGCCATATTACCTTTGTCTATAGAGCTGCCAACTCTTGACATTATGCATCAGTTAGAAATGTTTGAAGAACAAGATCCATTAGTGGTCATATTTACTCATCTCATGGAGCTAGAAGAGACAAGAGACAAAGCTATGAAGTATTTGGAGTACCATAAACTCCAAACTAAAATAGTTTTTGATAAAATGGCAACTGCCAGGGTCTTCAGAGAAGGTGATGTTGTACTCAAATGGGATGAGCTGAAAAGTAGACCAAGGAAGCATATAAAGTTTGGCAGCTTCTGGAGTGGCCCATTTGTTATCATAGAGTGCAAAGAACACAATGTGTTCCAATTGTCCAAGATGGATGTAGTGATTCTGCCTATGCCAGTCAATGGGATACACCTCAAGTGTTGCTTTGAGGTTTGATCTATATCATTTATGTTAGTTTAGAAGTTGTTGTTTTCAATAAGTGTTGCTGCACCTTAGTTTAGTTGTTGTTTTCTGTTTCCCTAAGTGTTTTTCAACAAAGTTAGTTAGTTTCTTGCTACTGTTATAGTTTTCAATAAATTCCAAGGTTTTTTGAGTCATCTTTATTGAGTTACAACATTGAGTCAACTTGTTTTCAAATCTGTTTCGAGTTTCTGAGTGACCTCATGCCCAATGGATAGTCTAGGTAGTTGGTCTTAATGTTTAGCAGACAAACATGTAGCAAATGTCACCAGAAATGTTACTTATTTTTTCTATTTGTCAAATTGAGCTAGCTAAAGAGTGTTTACAAACTGAAAGTGAAGTGAATTTCTTATCTATCTTCCCTATATTGCATTCAATTGTATAAACATAAGAATCAAAGATATTACAAGTTTCAGTAATATATTATTGCATTTATAAAAGAGTATACAATATTGAAAAAATATGCACAAATCTTTCTGAAAGTAATCTTTATTGATTCAAGAATACATATTTTCCTCACACAAGCCGTCAGACTTAACTTGTTCAATGGAAATGAAGTACAATTTATACATTGATGTATTAAAAGAAAAAAATGCACATATAGGGGAAGAGGCCAGTCATTTCCTGATGACTGGTCAAAGTCTATTGTCCTACTTGGTCTTCTTCTTCATGTTGTTTTTCATCCTCTATAGCTCTCTTTTTCTAGTCCCTGCATATGAGAAAATTGCAATGATGTTAGAGCAATGCTCTAAACAATGAAGGCTCCTAACACTACATGTACATGCACCCACCAATGTATAAATTTTCCTTCACATACATTAAACAAACAACAAGTTGTACATGTCCAAAGAAAGAAAATAAATCATCAAGCCCTTTACCTGCATATGCACATATTTTTCTAATTGTTTGCTTCATGTGCAAATACAGGAAAAGCCATATTTTTGTTATATCAAATTTTAGCACATGGTGTAATTGTGGCTCCCACAAGGGTTGAGCTTGGCGGGCTGCTTTGTTATGCTTTTTCATCCTCGTCATACAATTTTGTCTGGACTTTTCCGGCCTTTCCTCTAGAGGCTTCTAATCTGGCATTTTAGTGCCAACAAGAAGGAAATATCTCTAAAGAAAAAGGTTGCAAAGGCCAAAAGAAATTGTATTACTTTCAAATATTAGCATAATTCCCAATGAGGTGATGTACCTAAAAGTTAAGTATTTTGTATTATAGATACATGATGAAAGATGGGTCATGCTAATAGAGAACTCTATGAAGATTGAGTGAACATGCATTGTTATTCATAATCTTTAAACAATTCACTAAATTACTAGATTTCTTGGTTATTGATGCCCAGTGAGTAGAGTGGATAAAGGAATGCTACAATGTGCACAAAATAAATAGATGCAGCTTTATTCAAAGGAATGGTTTACAAAAGCAAAAGGAGCTTTGGCCTTTATTAAGTAGTGGTAGAGGGTGATCAAATTGTTGGATATGTTGAAGTTTATTTAGCTACACAAGAATGCATAAGCTCAGAATTAATGGTGGCTATAAGAGTTACAAATGGCAGTGGATCCTTTTCAAATGTCAGCATTCATAAAGGAGACTGGATCTTGTCCTACAATACAACTTAGAGGGTAACTCATAATAGTGTATACAGTACCTAAACAGTTATAGAAACCAGATGAATATCACAAAACAACATATAAAATGCAATGCATTAACTCACAGTTGCCATAGACACTTTGCATTCAAAATATTTGGAGCATTTTTCATAATGTTTGATCAATTACTTCTTTGGAGGCACTATCTTCTAACATTATCTCATAGGATGTTATTTCTAAATAGAGTGATAATAGGGAAGACTTAGTATTACTTCATTAAGGGGCTAGATCAAAATTCCTACAGAAAACTATAATGTGGAAGTATAGCCAAGGCTTCTGAACTGTTTAACACAATGCCTAAAACATGGTGTCATCTCATGGAAAATAAGGTATAGAACCTTGATGTGGTATGCAAGGATTTAATAGTTATGAAAACAAGTTCCATCTTAGTAAAGATACTATTTTTACATGACATTCAGTCAATGTACTGGGTACAAAGTGCATTTAGTTCTTTGTATTCAAGATTTAAATAAAAAAGAACTTAGGAAAATACATAATTCTGCAAAAGTGAAAGGACTTCATATACAAATCTACTACAGTAACTAAGTATAATAAAAAGCATAAAATGACTATTCAAGCAATAAGGCAATTCATATGTATGAGATCACTGTAATGGAGTAGTTGGTGCAGAACAATACCTTAGAGGTATGATTAACCAACATTCAATAATGCAATGGAGTATATGCATTTATTCAATATGGTGTATATATGTTTGGTATTTCATAATATCAACTACAAGTGACATCACAAAATAAATGATGAAAAGGTAGATTAATCATAATTAAATGAATTTAAAGCAATTAAGAGTACAATGGCGATCATCACTATATGCAGTGATATGATAACTATTGGAAGGATGCCACAACAATCATATCATGAAAGCTTATTTACAATGAAGTGATTAGAAGGTCATTCCAATGGCAGAGTTCAAGGACAATGCACTTAATATGTGATAGTAGAAGCTCAAAATTTCATTTGACAGCTATTGAGAGAGATATTTAATCATGAACATACATCATGAGGGTTCTAAGATATTAAATTAGAGAGCAATATGAGGGGTTACCTTTCTTAGCATCTTAACCATTATGAGGTCACAAATTCTAGTTTTAGAAGGAGCTTATCATTGCTATTGTACTAATGAAACTTGAATTTGCGAATGCCAAGAATAGAATATAGCAATGCTATGAAATAAACAAGATATTAACCCTTCATACTAGTAATCATAGCAATAAAATAGTGATGGCATCCTTTAGGATGCAGAAATTTAAGTGTTATAGTCATTTTAATAGCCAAATCAATGATAAGTATGATGGATAGTGTGGTGAATATCATTATGTTGTAGCTCTTAATGTCAATCAAGGGAGCCATGCCACAAACTGAGACAAAAAGTAATGATGGAAAAGCTCGGTCACAAAGTGTGTGTCAAGGTCATAGAGTACAGAGGGCAGTTCTCATGACAACATCACTAGAGTTATTGCAATGAGAACAGTGGTATTGCATCTCGAAGGGTTCCTTGGAGATAAAGGAACCACAACCAAAGCTAAGGTTTCATGTGTTGGAATTCTTGCCTCAATCTCACAGGCTGAAACCTCTAAGAAAGCATGGTCGCTGAGACTAGTGACAGGTCTGGCCGATTAGTAGTTGAAACCTTATTGAAATTATTCAGGTCACTGTGACCTTGCGTCTATCTCACCGAAGGAGCCTATCGTTGTGACATTTTTTTTGGTATAATCTCTCACCGCTCATGGAGATCTCTGGCCGACAGGCCATTCATATCGTATATCGGGCATCAGGGAAGCTCATAGCGACTGGGGCTTCGGGGTGACTTTAACACTCGGGAAGAAGTCCCAGTGACTAAAGAATGTCTTACCGATAGCATATGGCCATTGGGGTAACTCAAAGGTATCGGGGAGAAGTCTCAACGATGAAGGAATGTCTCACTGACGAGTATACATTTGGAGTCTTCACGGTAACACAAATACCTCAGTGTGAACTCTTGGCGACATGGAGATGTCTTGCCAATTGGAGTCATTGGGGTAATCGAAAGGGTTCGGTAAGAACTCTTGGCAACAGGCGTTTGTCTCACTGATGTTGTGGGATGTGTTCGGTATGACCCCTGGCGAAAGGTGGCTTCGATATAACATGAAGGCATCAATATGATCTCTTGGTGAAAGATGATAGTCTTGCCGATGGGAATACTCTTGTCTATGTTACTTGTGACCTTCGCTATGGCATCGTTGTGAAAGCGGTAGGTCTTACCGATCATTTGGATGCTTTGGAATAACATGAGAGTTTGGTGTGATGTCTTGGCGAAAGACGATAGTCTCGTCGATGATGAGCGGTCTTCGATATAACTCTTGGTGAACAGTGGTTTCAAAATAACATGAAGTATTCCTAGTGATGTCTTGGCGATAGGTGTATATCTTGCGGACTGTTGGATGGGTATGTACAGGATCATCATGGAAAAAATAGGCCCTTAAGTGGCAAAAAAATCAGAAAAATCAGTGTTAGGCAACTTGACGTAAAAATTTGAATAAGTTATCTATATTATTTAAAATTTTTGTAAGAATAGAATCTGTAGAAAATTGAATGTAGTTTCTAAACTACTAGGTTTATTTAAAAATAAATAAAATCTATTTGGTGAAAATTTGAAATTTCAATGCAGTAGTACTTAAATTTCAGGGAAAAAATAAGAAGTAGGTGTCTATCTGACCACCCTAACCATAAGAAAATGATAATATTTTTTTATAATATTTTATATATAAGTAGAGGACTCATGTTCAGATGTGATGGATATTTTTTGTAATTTTTTTCCTAGTAAATAATTAATTATGATTTTTTTATTCAAACTTTTAAAAAATATAAAAACTTGTATGTCTGACCACCTTAACTTGGTCAAAACTTTATGAAATTTAATTTTTTGTTTTTGAATCCTATAGAATGTGAAGCATAGAATGTGACACATGTTTCGGATTAAAAAAATGTGATACCGCTTGAAATTTAGAGATGTTTTTCAATCAGCCTATTGATTAGGACTTTAGTCGTAATTCTAATAGAAAATAAATAATAATAATTTATTAAATTCAAATTAAAGCATAATTTATATTGGTGGAAAGCTAAGAATCTCCTCTAAAAACCCTTTTCGTTTCATCAATTTTGGATTAAAAAAAATTCATCAGCCACATACCCTACAAATACCCATAATATTGCCACTTTTTGGCCCATCATGATCCTACACATACCCAGATGCTTTGGTGTAGCTTAAGAAGTCTCAGTGTAACCTCTTGGCGAAGTGGTAAGTCTTACCAATAGCAATGTTGAGATTGGTGTGACTTGTGAATAGCGATATGAGTCTTTCTAATGATGAAACTCTTGGCAATATCGGATGCTAAGCTTTGTGGCATCGGGGAGACACGGTCAGTGTCTCACCGACAAGCCAACATAGATTGAAGTTTTTTGATCGAGTGAAGACCATCCTATGTGGCTCATTGTCGACCAATCAGAAGAGTTGAATGAGAGTTGTTGGAAGACAGTTCGTTGTGGCAGTTCTGAGAGGAAGCTTGACAGATAGAAATGAAATGAATATAGCCTGGAATAGAAGATGATGCTTGGTTGGATTCTTTGATACAGGTGACCGATAGAGTGAGGGCCGACTGGCTGGTTGGAAGGCCGAGGCAATGAGGCCAAAACAGAGGAAGTGAGAGGAAAGGTTATGTTGTCGAATTCTCTCCTGATCAAGGATTAAATGCCATGGTTGATCTCTCATGTTGATCTGTACTATATACTGTGTGAGGGTACTGCAATAGTAAAAAGATTGTTTGGTTTGAGAGGTTGATCAGGAAATGTACAGAGGGAGAGTTGGTTACCAGATTCTATCCAGAATGAACAAGATGTAATCTCTGAAAAGGCTATGAGCCTAAGTTCTATTGTAGCCTTCAGTTGCTGAATAATACAATGGCTCGATCTTTGGAGTGTGGGGTTTTTACCCAAAAGGTTTTTCCCCACGTAAATATGTGTGTTCTTGTTTTCTGTCTTATCTTTCATTTGTGTTGGTTCTGCTTTTAGAATCTTTTATTCCATGATGTTGAATTTACATGTGCTTCTCTCAGAAGGATTAATGTGGGAAATAAATTGTCTGTTTCTGCTTTAGGACATAGTTGTTTGTGTCTTTGAGGTAGTCTAATTGAAATTGAAGTTACCAAAGGCACCACTATTCTTGGAGATTTCTCTGAGCTGCACCAAATTTCCCTTACAAGTGGTATCAGAGCCATCTTTTGGTTGCTAGTTTTGGGTATTTCTCTTTTGAAGATTTCTTAGCTTGATAGGTTGGAGGAAATCTGGAGGAATGGACTGATTTATTGATCCTTTGGTGAGTGGAAGTCTTGTGATATTCGGAGACAACATGCAGCTTGAAGGATGGTGGAGATGGAGAAGGGAGTTGATCATGTTGCTTTGATGTGATATGTGTCTCCTGATTGGTAGTAGTATATCCTTGGTGTATGAGGTGGATTTCTTTGCTTCGTGGCTGTGTAGCAGTAAAGCTTTCATATTAGGTGTCTGTTTGAGAGGCTCCTTGATGATATGGAGAAGCCTAGTGTGTTTCTTAGCCATGGAAGAGAGTGCTTATGCTAGGTGGTGTTCCCTGGTGTTGGAAGTCACTGCTTCCTATTAACCTCGAATACATGAAGGCTATGAAGTTAATCATTAGATGATTTGCAAGCTTCTGAAATAGCCTTTCTCTCTTTCTCGGATGCATGTACATGTTGGTGGTTTAGATTTGGCCTGAAAGGGGTCTAGATTTCCTGAAAAACTATTTTCTTTTTAAGGATTCTTTGTACTTGTATGGCTCTGTGGTTTTGTAGGTTTTACATGGTTAAGCAAAACTTGTGATTATGTGGAGTTGTTGTTAAGCTATTTTCTAGAGCCTGGCTTTTGGGGTATTGCTGGATGAGATATTTGCAGTTTTGCATGCATGTTTTGTGCATGGTTTGAGGAGGTGTGTTTTCTTCTCTGCATGGGAGTGTTGGTACATGATTTGTCACTCAGAATTCTTGTGGTGGTGCTTGTGGGTCCCTTGATTATGGTGCTCATTGTGGACATGATTGGAAAATCAGGTTTTGTGTGCTATGGTGTTTTGAGTCACGTTGTCTACGTGGTTATTCTCTTTGAAATCTCAGTGTTGCAGTTTCCAATGCGATGATGGGTTTGCATGTTTGATGTTTGTGATCTACAAGTTATGTAGTTGGTGGATTAGCTACCCATTGGATGTAGTGAGATAACTTGGATGTGGACTGTCTTTATCCATGAGGTTGATTCTTTGCATGTGCAGACTTGTTAGTTGGCCCTGTATGTGGTCACTTGTGCATTGGTGTGATTGCTTTGAGATGAGAGGGTGGATATTGTTGAGTACCTGAATAGTCAGTTATAGGAATCTGAAGCAGTTGGACATGATGCTTGGAGAGCTTGGATGTTACTTTTCAGTGGGAGCTTTAGTAGTAATTGTGGTATCATCACATGGTGGTGAATGGTCTTCTTTAGTGTTGCAGATGTTTCAAGGGGGAGCTTTTAGATCCTGTTTCTGCAGAAGGGTTCTTTCACTTTTGCATGGATCTTATTTGAAGATGTGCAACATCTTGGATCCATGGAGGAAACTTTGGGTCTTTGGCTAAGGTGTTGGTGGTACTTGACAGGTGATGTTGGTTTTGAGTTTGTTTGTGTTATGTCATGTTATACTCTTGTTTATGGACTGGAGTTTTGGCATTGTGCATTGTACTTGAGACCATGGTGAAGTCACTTGAAGTATGGTATCTCCTAAGGGGATATGTAGATCATGGTGTCATGATAAGTTTCTGATTCAAATGATTGGAGCTTTGACAGTGGTCTGGTAAATTCTTTGTGTATTTGGTTCTTTGATTATTTGCTTGATACTTCATGATAGTGCAGTAATGCAGTGGAAATTTAGCATGAGATGATCAGTTGCTAGTACTGATGGATACATGGAGAATAAGGTGAGGCTATTTTTCTCTTATGAGAGAAGTGTTGTTGATTGTTACTCTTGATAAAAAATTTAGCAGAAAGTCCGAGAAGCCTACACCTTGGTTGAACGTGAGTTCAATTAGAGACCTATGAGGAGATTGCTCTTGGATTAGTCATGATGGCTTATATATCTTGAAGTATTCTTGTTCCCACTCTTGGTCTACTTGGCAGTTGATCTGAGAGGTATTTTGGCCCATTATATTTTTCAGATGTGGTTTTCTGTTCACTTTCATGATATGGATCTTGAATTGTTGTTTAATGGTTCTGGAGGATTCATAGTGGAATTTGTATAACTTTTTTATCTCCTTGAGCTTTTGTGTTATGTTATTTACTGATGAAAATTGGTAGGAGATGATGTTTGGGCTGATTTCCTGAAATGGGAAATGAACTAGCTTGATCTTCTTTGAGAGGCTTACATCCATGTTGATTACATGATATTAGAATTTGGTTTGATCTTGGTGATTGAATGGTTAGATGTTGTCAAGGATTTTCTTTTGGGATGAGAAGGAGATCATTCTTGACACAACTGGCTATTAGAAGTGTATATAGGAGGATGTTCTACAGGGATATGGTGTGCAGAGTTTCTCTCTTTGGTCTTGGTTTACTTCTTAGATGTTTGGTTTCACATTTCATTGGTTTGAGGTTTGGTTGGAGCTATAGTGATCACTTGCTTGTGGTCATGTGTTTTCACTCATGTTCATGGGTGATGACATGGAGGTTCTTAATCCTTTTTCCTTTGATTGTGTGTGGAGAACTTGGGAGAATTGTGAAGCCTTGTGGTGAGAGAAATGAATCTTGTAACGGTTTGTTGTAGGTTGTGCGTATCATTGTGGATATTTTTGGTACTACATGGTTACATTTTCTATGTGTTGTTATTGGTAGACTTGGTATGTCTTTGATCTTTCAGATTTGGAATTACTCAGGCAGTGGGAGTTCCTATATGTGTTTTGTCTTCTTTGACTAGCTAGCACTTGGAGCTTGCATTCACTGTTGATGGGTTGGTTTTGAGCAGCATGAGTTTACTAATGCTAATACCTTTAAGGTATGTGAGATCGGATGGAATAGCACGAGCTGTGGGTGCTATTTTCAGTTGCATGGGTTTATCATTTGGATGGAACTAGTCATTCTGATTGTTGTTCTAGCTAGTGTTTTTGTCTTGTTTCTAGAGAATGACTTCACGGTTGTGTTTTGTTTGAGGCTTGAAGTTGATATTACTTCTATATAGCATTTGAGCATGGTGAAGTGGTAGCAATATCTTGTTGATGATATCACTAGGATATTTTGCTTATGTTCGTTGGAATGGTGCTTATACACCTTGGCATGTATCTTTGTTCCTCATGTGGCATGTTGGAAGATGACAAGGATTGTTGTCTGAATGGTGGACATCTTGAATGTTGGAGCAGAATTCTTGATGGAGCATGAGAGCATGTTTGAGGTCTATATGGTTTCCTCGAAGGCTATGATCAGTTGCATTTCAGTTGCTTTGTTGTAGATTGTCTGGTGGACTATTATATGTGGAATCTTGTTGATTGAGTGTCTTGAGTATTGCGAGGTTTGAACTCATGGAGCTAGTGTGATCTTAGTGTCTGGTTGCTTTGGAGGTTCCTGTGTGATCTTCATCAAGTGGGAGATTGTTAGAATTGTTGCCTCAATCTCACAGGCTGAAACCTCTGAGAAAGCATGGTCACTAAGACTGGTGGCATGTTTCACCAACTAGCAGTTGAAACCTTGTTGAAATTATTCAGGTCGCTGTGACCTTGTGTCTGTATCACCGAAGGAGCCTATCACTGTGACATTTTGTTCGGTATAATATCTCACCGCCCGTGGATATCTCTGGCAGACAGGCCATTCATATCGTATATCGGGCATCGAGGATACTCAATGACCGAGGGCTTCAGGGTGACTTGAACACTCAGGAAGAAGTCCCAACGACTGAAGAATGTCTTACTGATAGCATATGTCCATTGGGGTAACTCAAAGGTCTTGGGGAGAAGTCTTAGTGATGAAGGAATGTCTCACTGATGGGTATACATTTGGAGTCTTCGCAGTCACACAAAGACCTCGGCGTGAACTCTTGGCGACATGGAGATGTCTCACCGATTGGAGTCATCGGGGTAATTGAAAGGGTTCGGTAAGAACTCTTGGCGAAGGGAGTTTGTCTCACTGATGTTGTGGGATGTGTTTGGTATGACTCCTGGTGAAAGGAAGCTTCGGTATAACATGAAGGCATTGGTATGATCTCTTGGCGAAAGATGATTACCTTGCCGATGGGAATACTCTTGTCTATGTGACTTGTGAACTTCACTATGACCTCTTGGTGAAAGCGGTAGGTCTTAGTGATCATTTAGATGCTTTAGAATAACATGAGAGCTCAGTGTGTTGTCTTGGTGAAAGATGATAGTCTCGCCAATGATGAGGAGACTTCGGTATAACTCTTGGCTAATGGTGGTTTCAGAATAACATGAAGTATTCGCGGTGATGTCTTGGCGATAGCAGTATGTCTTGGTGACTGTTGGATGCTTTGGTGTAACTTAAGAAGTCTCGGTGTAACCTCTTGGCGAAGCAGTAAGTCTTGCTGATAGTAATGTTGAGATTGGTGTCACTTGTGAATAGTGATATGAGTCTTGCTGATGAGGAAACTATTGGCGATATTGGATGCTAAGCTATGTGGCATCGGGGAGACATGATCAGTGTCTCACCGACATGCCAACATAGATTGAAGTTTTTTGAAAGAGTGAAGACCATCCTATGTGGCTTGTTGTTGACCAATCAGAAGAGCCGAATGAGAACCATTGGTAGACAGTTCGTTGTGGAAATTTGGAGAGGAAGCTCGACAGACATAAATGAAATGAATATAGCCTGGAATAGAGGATGATGCTTGGTTGGATTCTTCGATACAGGTGACTGATAGAGTGAGGGCCGAGTGGCTGGCTAGAAGGCCGAGCCCATGAGGCCGAAATAGAGAAAGTGAGAGGCAGGGTTATGCTGCCGAATTCTCTCTTGATCAAGGATTAAATGCCATGGTTGATCTCTCATGTTGATCTGTAATGTATACTATGTGAGGGTATTGCAACAGTACAAAGATTGTTTGGTTTGAGAGGTTGATCAGGAAATGTACAGAGGGTGAGTTGGTTACCATATTCTATCTAGAATGAACAAGATGTAATCTCTGAAAAAGCTATGAGCCTGAGTTGTATTGTAACCTTCAGTTGCTGAATAATACAATGGCTCAATCTTTGGAGTGTGAGGTTTTTACCCGAAAGGGTTTTCCCCACATAAATCTGTGTGTTGTGGTTTTTTGTCTTATCTTTCATCTGTGTTGGTTCTGCTTCTAGAATCTTTTATTCCATGATGTTGAATTTACATGTGCTTCTCTTAGAAGGATTAAAGTGGGAAATAAATTGTGTCTGTTTCCGCTTTAGGACATAGTTGTTTGTGTCTTTGACGTAATCTAATCAAAATTGAAGTTACCAAAGGCACCACTATTCTTGGAGATTTCTTTGAGCTGCACCAAATTTCCCTTACATCATGTAGAAAGCTTTATACACAGTGAAACTCTCGATACCTATTAAGAGTGAGGAAACTCTCATCATCAAATCAAAACCCAAATGCACAATCAAAATGACCTCAACTTTTCCAGAGGGCACAAAGATTCAGTAGTGGTGAAAGAGAGGGTCTGAGGACACAACAAAGAATAACTTTAAGAATCTATAGAATAGAAAACCCAGATACAATAAAGTAAACCACAGATACCGAAGGAGAATTTACAAAATGTGTTTTATTTTTTGCACTCTCAGAAGCTTATTTTTTAACTTTTACTCACAGAGACAAAGAAATATGTAGAGATATTCACTATTTTCTGTACAAGAACCAAATGCAGCAATGATTCGATAAGAGGCTTGAAATTATACAAAGGTATTCATGAATTTATACAAGAAAATCAAAACCCAGATGCCAAAAGTTAAAGTCCTCAACTCAAAATGAAGTCTTTTGCATGAAAATATAGATATAATGCTGAATAAGATGCTTATTAGAAGAGAGAGTGAGTTGGAAAAATCAAGTTTCTTCATCTTTCGCAGATTTTATCTACTGAAAACAAATAGGAAAGTGGAGAATATGCTTATAGAAGGTTACCGTAGGTTTTCTCATAATGGATTTGTTGAGAAATTTTCTAGAAAATGTCGATGTTTGCACACAGTTCACCATGAATCAGCTCTAGAAACCTACAGAGAGATCTTCCTCAGAGCTCCAAACCCTCATGGAGTTGGTGGCACTCAAGCTTCTCTTAGAAGCTTCACCAAATGAAATGCTTTTCTTTTTTTTTAGGGTTTCAACCCTAATGTTGTTGATGGAATGGCATTTTTTGCATTGTTTTGTCAAAAATCAATTCAACTAATGTATGAGCCCACGACCCTAGTTTTTTTTGGGTGTTTGTGTCTTAGGCGATTTGTTTTTCCTTAAGAGTATTTTTATATTTTTGACATGATAAATTCCATCTCAACACATGGAGTCCACCTCATTTTGAGATTGCCACCTTAGCTATTTATGTTTACTTGGAGGTTTTCCTTTGAATTTTCATCTTTTGCATATATATTTATTGTAAAACAAAATGGTTTTAGTGTGCAATTATAAGCCTTAAATTATTTTGTTATTTTAAAAGAAAATGCAAAAATGATGGAGATTACCAATAGAAGATGAGAGTTGTGCTTTGAAAACAAGTGGAGGGAATATAGGGGAATTTTTTTTCAGTTTGGAGACATGTACCAACATTTGTAGGGTCATTAATGCACTTTGTTGGTAGTTTTTCCTATCTAGGTGTTTGGTTTGACCAAAATATTCTTCCTCACATGTTGGAGGTTGTTTTAGGAGGAATCTAGTGCCTCATTATTAGGGTTTTCTAGGGCATCCGGCATAAGGTAGTTGCTTGCTCCTATTTTGGTGCAACTACTTGGGTTGTGTTTTATATTCACTCATGTAACTCTTTTTGGAGTTAGTTCTAAATTTGTAGATTTTTGAAGATAGTAATTACACAATTCTTTATCAGACTTCAACACTCTTTGTAACTCATTATGTCATGCAAACTGTGAGTACCTTGGATGATTAATATTACTGAGTTATTTTTACCCTCTCATTGCTTGCTTTCTTGTGTGCATTTCTTTATTGTGATTGATTGAACTACTTGTGAAAGTTGCATTTTTTCCTTGTATTTATGTCTCACTAAAAGCACCTTGTTGCAAGAAGATATATGTTTACAGGTTATGAGTTGTGTGAAAAAAAAATACAATAATTCTAGTTATGAAATGTATCTTTTCTTTCTAGGGTCTTGTGTCAACACCCTCTTATAAAATACTTGTGTAAGCAATATGCAGAAATGAGTTTTGTAAGCCTTTTATTAATCTGTTAAATAAAAAGTGTAACAAAACTGAGTTTGCATTCTATTTAGTCAGTTCAGTATTTCACCATAAGATATAAATTTTTAGTTTCATTTCAATGTTTTATTTTTCTTACCTTTTCCTCAGAGAGAAAAGTAGTAGTTTAGGTAATATCCAATAAAGATCCAACTTTCTCTGGAGGTCCTTTACTACTATAAGGTCACCCACAACCTTAGAAAAGTTCCCATGTTTCACATGAATTGTTGCATTAAATTTTAGCTAGGGTGCAAATCATAGTGTTAACAATATTGTTAAACTCATAAGATCCAATGGTAACATTGATAAATGCATCTTTGTCTTTTGGTAAAGATATCAAAGACTTTGTTCCCTTATGCTTCTCCCTAATCTTGACCACTCCAACATGTCCTCCATTATAGCTGCCAATAATCATGATGACACTACCAAAATAAAACTTGATAAAATCCTTCATCAATTGACACCCATTGTCTAAATCTAGATCTTTCTATGGATTCCTCTAAATATTCCAAACGAAACTACTCCAAATGGATCAATAAAATAGTATCAAATGTACTCAATCTTCTTACCTTCAAGAAAGATGACCAATACCTTCTAAAAGGAAGCATCCAATTGCATCAATAGTAATACAAATAATGTCTCCTTGCTCCAAAGTTTTCTAGGCTCCTTTCTAATAGGCTTGGACTTGGAAGAAGTCTTCTTTACACATCCAATGTCAATAGTGTTCTTGGAATTACTTCTCATATTAAAGTCACTTGTAATTTCTATGGCATGAGTATCTGATTGTTCTACAAACAGATCATTCCAAGAGTTGAAACAACTCAAACAAAATAGATATTTTTCGTTATGTGGAAACTTATTCAACATCTATTACCAATGATAGCATGTGATTGAATCTTGCACTCTCCTCTATATACATGTGCTACAAGAAACATATATCTTCAAATGAGAGTATTAAATATGCATTTGACCCATAACTTGTACAACAATACAATGGCTTAAATAAAAAATATATAGTCTTGTTCTTCCTTCATGATCTACAAGAGATCCATGCTCCTCCACACCTTTGTATTTGGATAAAAAGAAGGGATTTTCTTCAAGCACAACAAAACTTGTATTGCTCTCTCACAACACAAGATCGCATATTGCTCCATAGACTTCAACGTGTAGGTACATGGTTTCTATAGTGTAGCAAAATGCATACCCTTGCATTTTCACACTTGTTTGTCCTTTCTTTATTTATGCTTCTTTATGGCTTAATTGGTGCTATTTTGTATCCACAGGCCTAATAAACTATATATTTTTATGGAAAATCCCAACAAACCTCAAAAGATAAATGATCGTTTAATGTTTCTATCTATGTGTTCCTTATTTGTGGACTGGGACTAAAACACCACCTAGGGTGTCTTTTTGCTTCATGGGTCTTGGGACCTTGATATTAAAAACTCCTGAAAAGTTCCCTTTTAGAGTCGGTGCCCTGAGAATTGAGCCTTGGGACTAAGACATGTTGAACAGTCCAGATAATTGAGAGGGGAGGTGAATCAGTTATCATTAAATAATTTTATTTTCTTTAATTAATCTAGAGAAGGCTTATATCAATCAAAAAATAATCAAAGAGATGTGAACATGAAAGCACACAATAACACCATGCATAATAAACACTAAAATTTACATGGAAACCTAAGAAGGGAAAAACCACAAAGAATGTAGCTAATTCTCAATTATAGAACACCGGTTAAGGTGATTTTTACAAAGACTCACTACCAAGTTGCTCACTGCAGGTAAGGTTCATTGCCCGACTATTACAACCAAATATAAAAAGGCTTACTGCCAAAAGAGAAAGGCTCACTTCCTACAGAAAAAGGGCTCACTGCCAACATAAAACAACTCACTACCAGAAGAATGATGAAAGGGAATCCACCCCTGAAATAATTGTCACCAACAATGACACTGGATAGAATCTTGTTGTCTTCTACCTCCGATCATATACTTTGGCATACTTCACAATGTCTTTATTTTTGCATTCATCACACTCTCTTTCATCGAACAGAATCAACTTTTACTTATACCATTCCATGCTTCCATAAACTCCTAAGTTAGCCAAACATAATTTCTTCATAATCTTTTGAGTCAGCCAAACACAATTTGAATTTAGATTACCACAAAACATGTCATCATGAAGAACAACCTTGAAATATTCAATAAGGCCTTACACGCTAGCACCAGACCCAAAATATAGGTCACACATAAATATCTTCTTACCACATTACCAAGGGACCCATAAATAGGTCATACATAAGATAAGTTCATTACATAACATAATTATCAAAGGATAGAAAACTTTGAATTACATGAATTATATTCCGGAGCCAAGACCAAATCTTGATTATCATCAATTTCAACATCAACAAGACAAACACAATTTGACATACCAAAACTTGTAACATGCTACATGAAAGTTTGAATAGCAAGGTTACCTAGAGTAAGCTTTGAGCACAACAACCAACACCAAAAGATTAGACTTCATTATTATGCATTAACTATCTTCCACATATGTCCCAAAAATAAGTACTTCCATATTCGTATCAAAGATAACAACCATACTACGTAACATCATAACACTTGATATGATAGATCATTTTTGTATATCGATCGGAGCACAACCTTTCGGATCCATCTTTTGACATCAATGACAACAATGTTAAATCATCTCAACAACTTCTCAATAATCTCCCCCTTTGGCATTTATGGTAAAACAACAAAAACACAAAAAACACAAAACTCCAAAAACTTCAAGCACTCCCCCTTAGACAAGCAATTTAATACCTCTTGTTTCTATTTTCTCTTCATTTTCTCCCCCTTTTTTCCATCAAAGGAAAAGGGAAAAATAAGAAAATTCAGGAGATCAAGTAAACATAACATTTTTTACATGAAAAATCTTTTTGTATCTTTCTCTCATGATTGGAAGAATCCTCTTCCAAGCTAGCACTACAGAAACCATTTTCGCACACATATTGTCCAGTAGAGTAAAAAAAAAATGAAGATGACCAGTTCGGAGATAGGAACTATTGTTCACAATCCTCTAAATTAGAAAGCATCCTAGAGAGATGATCCAACCAAACCTCAACAATTTCTTTGACCAACCAAATTTTTTTAACCAAATCTTCCCTCTGTCTCTAAGTAGACAATAACTCAGGTTGCAACTCTCCAACTCTTATTCTTTGTTTTCCATCTTTAACTTTGAAGAAGTCAAAACACTTTCCAATATCATTCAATTCAGATTCAATAGCTTCAATTCTACTTCTAAAATTATCAACAGCAGTAGACCACCAAAGACAATACTTGTAGATGTTAGACATTTCCTTAATGCATTCTCTTGTCTCACCAATGTGTTTGGATAACTTATGTTTGGCTTTGACACACCTTCTCTCAATCATAGCTTGGAGCTTATGTCCTTTAGATCCTTCCCACAACAACCTTTCTTCAACAAATTCTACCAAATCATCTAGTAATGATTCATAAATATTTGACACAATAATACCCTTTTGGAGCAAATAATCAACCAAGGCATCATCAATCCTAAGCCTACTAGCTAGAGAGTAGGAATACAACATTTCACCAATCTTTTTCATATCACCTTTATCGAACACCAAACAAAATTCATCTAGATCAAAAGAGTCAGATCTAGGCAGGGACTCTTCTTCCTTCTCCTTCTCTTCTGAGATAGTGATGACATCCTTTGTGTTAATTTTCCTCCTTTTAGGTTTTGGAGGGGAACCACCAATGACAACCTCTAACTCCTTCTTACTGGAGGAGGAAACCTCCTCAAACTAACTAGACCCTATTACACTGGAGCACAGATTCATCTGCAAGGATGGGAAATAAAATTTGCATGTACTTGCTTTATGTTCCATACATTCCAGATACCTATAGACTTGCTTTCTAACAAGAATGTCAGACTTCCACTTAACATTATCCTTCGACGGTAGTGAACTCAAAAAGTAAAATACTAAACATATAAGTAGAGACCCAAACTGGAAAGGACAACTCTCAACCAAAGACATTTTGACATTCTCAATTAGGTTTTCTATTATGAGGCTACACAAATCAAACTACTTATTTTCCTTCACCATCTTATGTGCAAGATATATAGCAATAGCCGAAGTAGAATCTTCACAATTTTTGAAATAGATTTTGTAAGATATCGTAAGCAACATACCTTACTATAGGATCAATAATGGTATTTATCAGTAGAGCTCCGGGGTCTTTTTTGATACTAGTAAGTTCCACCACGTCTCTGTATTTCACCATTTTCTTCCTAGGGAGGTCACCAAAATTGTACAGTCCAATAATAGCTTCAATGTATCTCCTTAGTGATTGGATAGGGTTTGTGAAAAATTATGTTTCCATCCTCGAATCAACTCAACATGAACAAGATAGACTCTTTGTCAAAAAACTAGGGATATTCTCCCCATAAATCCATACCCAGAGCACTTACATTCTACATTTCATCAGACTTCAACCCTAGTTCCATTTCCTTCATCTTTTGAAGATCAAATTAGTCCAACTCTACTCCCTTTAGCCTCAGTGGGATATCGCCACTTGATTCTATGTCATGAGATTCCATCATTGCGCTTATCTTCTTCAATCTTTTATCGCTCTGCAAAACTTCTTCTTCTTTGCAAACTGTGAGAAATGTTTTGAAAACTCCACCTTTTAACCTTAATTTCTCATGATGAACTTGCCGCCAAGAAATTAAATTGATGATGCTATCAATTGTACTTCACTTTTCAATCAGGCGGATTAAGCTTCATCATATATCACCAACCGGATCAAACTTAGTCATGTTGAAAACATGTCAATATTACTTCAGAGAGGGGGAACTGATAGGATATGCATAGTAATACTCCTAAACCAAGGTGATTGGCTAAATTTCTAGAAGAGTTTGTACTAGGATCCGGTACCATAGAAGAGTTCTCCAAACTCATTTCATTTTTCTTCCACACCATGAAGGTCTTCTTCTTAGATTCACCTGATTCTGCAACCTTCTTTTTGTTTTCAAGATTTTCCAAAGCAACATATCTTCATGCATCAGCATAATGTCCAAGTTGACTGCACTTGTAACATCTTTGTCCTGACTTAACTGAGTGAACCCTAGGTCTGCACTGATTAGCTTTGTGACCATAACCATGACATAAATAACAATTACTATAAAAGAGAATATTCATTCCATTCCTTCTAATTAGATTAGATAACTGACTTTTGCAATGACTTGCTTTGTGACCAAACTTGTGACAGTTAAAGCATTGAGTACTCGGTTCCTTCTTGCTTCTACACTCTACAACCTTGTGTCCAAAGTTCTTGCATAGAAAATAATAGTCATTAAATGATAAGTACCTTTGAGCATTTGGTTACTTGACCAGAGGTCTTTTAGGTGTTCTAGAGTTTTGGGCCATGCTTGTTACACCTGATCTTGCTTCAGCTTCAACTGCTTTTTCTTCACCCTTAGTGTTCTGATTTGAGATTTCACCAGTGAAACCAAGTCCTCCCTTATCCTTGTGATATTTCTTTAGGGACAATATTTGATCTAGAATTATGCTACTTTCACATACTCTTGCTTTTTTTTCAGCGTTCTTAACTCTTGATGTAACTTCTCATTTTCTTCTAATTTATGTTTGATGGTATCCTTGAGATTTTCTTCAGTCATTTTCCATTCTTCTATTTTCTATTTGATATTATCTTTGAGATTTTCTTCAGTCTTCTTGCATTCATCTAGTTGTTGTTTTAAATCCACAATACTTTCCTTTGACTCCTTTAATTCCTAGCTGACCTCTCTATGTCTTGCTTTGAATTTCCAGATTTTCTCCCTTAGCTTTGAGATACAAGCATTTGCTTCATTGAGGTTTTTTGTCAATTCTTTATTTTTCAGATTTTGTGCTTTCCATATCATCTAACATTATCTCCAGTTCTTCCTCAAAGTGACAAGCTATTTCCATCTATTCAAACTACCAAGATCTCCCTCAAGTGGTTAAGCTCTATTTGTAAGGGACCAAGCTTTGATACCAATTTTTGAACAGTTTGGATAATTGAGAGGGGGGGTGAATCAGTTATCATAAAAAAAAAAAAAATCTTTAATTAATCTAGAGTAGGCTTATATCAATCACAAAATAATCAAATGGATATGAACATGAAAGCACACAACAACACGATGGGGTGATCCCACAATATTAGTTTACAATTTTTGGCCAAACTAGACACTGAAATATTTTTTTCTAACTAAATCTTCACTTTCGGGCACCTATAGCGGCTAAACCATAGGAATTCAAAGATGATGCAAACTAGTGATTTGTGACATTTTTTCTATAGATTCTAAATATATTTTTTTTCAAAATTTTTGGAATCAGATTGCACTTCTTTTTCCATCTCCTTCAAAAACTAGTTTTTTCAGTAAACACCATTTTTAAGGAGTGATGCTCACCATATACAACATAACTTTTTTTCCATTAAGGATAATTTTTTTTTTAATTTAGATTTGTAACTATGATAGCTAGTGCTTCCAATTGGTTTCATAGTGTTTTATTGAATATTTTTTCCTTAATCAAGTTTCAAAGTCAAACCAATTACAATTCAGACATAGGTGGACCGTATACAACATAACTTTTTTTGTATGTATCAAAATTCAATTTTTTTTATTGGATCAAAGACTTCAATATCTAGTTCACTCATATTTTTCAATTTTTTTTTGATAATATACTATTTTTTCACATGTGCAGAACAAAGAGCTTGATTTTCGGTGAAAAACTTATGTTTAATAAAACTAAAAAAAATTACATAATAAAACCAAAACATATTAAA
Source organism: Sequoia sempervirens (assembly GCA_007258455.2). NCBI lineage: Eukaryota > Viridiplantae > Streptophyta > Pinopsida > Cupressales > Cupressaceae > Sequoia > Sequoia sempervirens. Next base: position 33,826,596 of record VDFB02000003.1, on the reverse strand, counting down.
ATTATATTTGTTGGATAGCTCGTTTCAAGGACTACCATCATCCAATTGGGTCTATGAAGTCTCCTTGATTTTCATCCTCAACTTGAGCTTCAAAGGGAAAATTTTTGGAGTTTTTGGTGCCAGAGGGGGAGAAGGGAGAAGAAGGGGGGTTTGAGCGAACCAGGGGGGTTCAAGTGAACCCCCTTTCTACAACCATTTTCTTTGCTTATTCTGCCAATAAATGTGGGACCCAACATTTAATGGGTTTTCCCAAAGGGGGGTTCTAGCAAACCCCATTTGGGTTCGCTTGAACCAAAAGTTCATTCGAACCCCCAAAAACCATTTTTTTTTGCATGGGGTCATTTTTTGCAACTTTTCCTTCCTCACTAGAACTATAAACCACTTTGGTGGGTTTACCCCATGCACAATAAACACCAAAATTTATGTGGAAACCCAAGAAGGGAAAAACCACAGAGAATGCTAATTCTCAATTATAGAATACTAGTTAAGGTGATTTTTACAAAGGCTCACTGCCAAGTTGCTCACTACATGTAAGGCTCACTGACGACGGGCTCACTACCTGGCTATTATAGCCAAAGATAAAAAGGCTTACTACCAAAAGAGAAAGGCTCACTACCAACATAAAATGAATCACTGCCAAAAGAATGATGAAAGAGAATCCATAGCTAAAATAACTATCACCAACAATGACACCATATAGAATCTCATTGTCTGTTGCCTCCAATCATATACTTTCACTTACTTCACAATGTCTAGATTTTTGAATTCATCACACTTTCTTTCATCGAACAAGGTCAAATTTTACTTATACCATTCCATGCTTCCATAAAATCCTAAGTCGGTCAAATACAATGTATTCATAATCTTCTTAGTCAACAAAACACTATTTGAATTTAGATCACCACAAAACATGTCAACATGAAGAACAACCTTGAAATATTCAATAAGGCCTTCCATGCTAGCACTAGACCCAAAAGATAGGTCACATATAAAGATCTTCTTATGACATTACCAAGGGACCCATAAATAGGTCATACATAAGATAGGTTCATTACATAACATAATTATCAAATGATAGAAAACTTTGAATTACATGAAATATATTCTAGAGCCAAGACAAAATCTTGATTATCAACAATTTTAGCATCAACCAGAGAAACACAATTTGACATACCAAAACTTGTAACATGCTACATGAGTGTCTAGATAGCAAGGTTACTTGGATTAAGCTTTGAGCACAATAGCCAACATCAAAAGATTAGACTTCATTATTTTGCATTGTGTCGTAGAAAAAAGGACCCTTTGCTTGACATGGGATTAATTCATGATAAAATGGACTTAATGAGGCCTTGATTCTAGTGTTGTGAGGTATTTTATGTGTCCACACTAGGTTTTGGACCCTTATAAATTAAATAAAATGGGTATGTATAGGATCATGATGGGCCAAAAAGTGGCAATATGATGGGTATGTGGCTGATGACTTCTTTTTTACCCAAAATTGATGAAACAAAAAGTGTTTTTAAAGGAGATTCTTCGCTTTCCACCAATATAAATTATTCTTTAATTTTAATTTAATAAGTAATTATTATTCATTTTCTATTTGAATTACGACTAAAGTCCTAATTGATAGGTTGATTGCAAAACATCTATAGCCTTCAAACGGTATCACATTTTTTGAATCCAAAACATGTGTCACATTCTATGCTTCACATACTATAGGATTAAAAAAATAAAAATTGAATTTCATGAAGTTTTGACCAAGTTATGGTGGTCAGACATACGAGTTTTTATATTTTTTAAAAGTTGTAATAAAAAATTTATAATTAATTATTTGCTTGGAAAAAAATTACAAAAAAATATGGATCACATCGGGGCATGAGTCCTCTACTTATATCTAAAATATTATAAAAAAATATTATCATTTTATTGTGGTTAGGGTGGTCAGACAAACACCTACTTATTTTTTCCTTGAAATTTAAGTACTACTACATTGAAATTTCAAATTTTCAAGTCAAATGGATTTTTTTTTTAAACAAACCTCTAGTAGTTTAGAAACTACATTCAATTTGATACATATTCTATTCTTACATATTTTGAAATAATATAGATAACTTATACAAAATTTTATGTCAAGTTGCCTAACTCTGATTTTTCAGAATTTTTTACCACTTAAGGGCCTATTTTCTCCATGATGATCCTGCACATACCCAAATGCTTGTAGTGATGTCTTCTAAAGGTGTTGTAGAGTCCTGTAAAGGACTTTCACACTTTTCTAGACTTAATTAACCTATTTCTCCCTAATTCAACATTATAAAATGTGTCTAATAACATTATTACATCAATCTAGAAGGTTCTTAATGTAAATTTAACTCTAAACTAGTGTTGTAGTGTAATTTACACATTCACATTGGTTTTTGTGCCCTTCTAGGTTATGTGGACCTAATTTTAGTGTTGTAAAGTGTATTTAATCATACTTTTAAATTGATTTATGTGTCCCAAGCCCTATTTTATATTTACATCATCACTAATAGGTCTCAATTAACCCATATTATGCATCCTAAGGCTTTAATTGATCAAATACCTGACAAGATGGAATTTTAGACCTTATTTCCTAATTCCTTGGCTTCTTAGGCGTCAAAATGGCCCCTATGGGACCCATTTTCCATGCATGGTGAATCATTCCCATCCACGTGGGACCCATTTTCCATGTGTGGTGAATGAGTCCTATTTGGCCTCATTTTGACCTTTGAGCAGGAAAAAGTGAAATTTAAAGTTTATTTTCACATGTTAGCCTGTGATGAGGTATTGTCGAGTACTAAGGCACAATTATCTATAAATAAGTATTTTTATCCTCATTTTACATCTAGCAACTCATTCTTACATCTCTCATCACTAAGCCATCTTCTATCTTCTCATCAAAGTCAAGCAAGCTAGGGGTTGTTCATTAGAAGTTATCAAGTTACCTTCCTAAATCATTCAAAGGTTGAATCTTCATGTTATTTTATAGACTTTCAAGATCAAATCATCATGAAAATTTAATCATCCCCATTGTTCATTACATCTTTTCATCATTTTGGTTTAATTACCTAAACGAGGTTTGACCAAGGCACACCCCCATGCCCTAACATTCAACATATCACTCTATTGTCTTGTTTGTTTGCATATTTAGAACTCTTGGAAGCTTATAAATAATTGAAGATAAAGTTGAAAAGTCATTGAATTCATTTCTTCATCATTCAAGTCAAAACATCAACAAAAAGTTATTTTTAGACCTGAATCTAGCAGTTTCAAAAGTAGACACCTGTAGAGAGCAGAAGTGCAGATCTAGCTCCACAGAATCAACTCTTGGTTTTGTAGATTATTGTAGGTGGACTAATTCACCACCCATGGAGAATGATTCCCATTTGTGGACTTGAAAAGTGATTTTCTCATAATTCAGCTCTTGGCAGTCAGAAACAGGTTTCTAGAAGTTTTCACCAGAAGTAGGACTAATTCGCCATGCATGGAGAATCAATGCCAGTGGTCATTAATAGTGTTTTTGAGGCATTCTAGGATCTTCCAGTAACATCAATCTACCTCTAGGTGCACTCTTTTTAGTCTCATTCATTTTTGTTTCATTTGCCTAAGTTTCTAGTTCATATTTGCAATCAACACTATGTTTTCCAGCACTTTGCATTAGAGTAGTTTGCATTCATTCATTTGCATTTTTAAGTATTACAAATACATCTACACACACTTCACATTTAGTTCTCATCGATTCATATGGTAATATCTAATGAAACATATGTACATTTTGGCCTCAACTTTCTCCTTCTAAGTGAAACACCCTAGGAGAGCTAGAAAGAAAGTGGGTATCGAAATATTTCGTTTCATTTTCATGAACCTACATTTTGAATACTTTTATTTTCTGATTTGGAGTCCTTCATCATCATTGATCTAGCTTGCATCAGGATTTACATTCAATTCATTTGCATGTTAGGTGTTAAATTTTGCATTCATAAAAAGTGCATTTAGGTTGCATTTTTGGCATCTAAATTCAATTTTTATTTTTATTTTTTGCATTTTTCATTTACACCTGCATCATAGCATTCTGAAAACATAAAAATCAGTCACAAAGTTATGAAAATCTTGAAAAAAGTCCATACTAGGATTCATTTGCCACCCTGGGCGAATCAGTCCCTTCTGACACCTGAAACAACACTTTACAAAATTCAGAACATTTTTTTTGGGCTTCTGTTTGGTGCCATTTCATACCTATATCAGTTATTTTCATTTATGTAGAATGTATTTCATAAAATCTAGCCTTAATTAGCTCATTTCATGCATAGTTTAAATTTCAAATTTACATTCTCATATTCTTACATAGCATAATCAATCAATTGTTCTATGAAAATTGCATTTCATTTTAGACTTTTGCATTGAATTTTGAGTTAGCATAGATTGTTCTTTCAAAATGTTAGTTTCAATCTTCTCCAAATTTGCAAAGAAAAATTTAGTTCATAGGCATGTTAATCATTCATTTAATACATTCCCTAGTTATTATAGTCTCTTAGCACAAGAGAATGAAATTGGTGATGTTTTTCTTAACTTACACTCCCCCCTATCTCTCCTATTTGTGAGGATGATGTGTTAGAAGGGAATATAAACATAGATAACAATAATGATCATAATTTTCCTTCCCTTGATATCTCTCCTTTTTGTGATGAAGGTATCTTGATGAAAGAAGGTGCACTTGTTGAGCATCATGGCGTTCTTGTTTGTCCTTCTCCTCATTCCCCTTCGGAAGATATAAAAGCAACACCAGATGAATGCATTGTCACCACTTTACCTAGTTTCCATTCATTTCCCAACACTTCCCCTATTTGTGAGACTATTTTTGTGAGCAATCATGGCTATCACATTAATTATGAGGAGCATATGTTTACATTAAATGATCAAAGCTTTAAGAGCTACGACAACCCTCTTTATGATCCTTCCCCTACCTCTCCTATTTTAGAAGATATATGACATCATAAATGATCATGATAATCACAATTGTTTTTCTCCTAGTATCTCTCCTAGTTGTGATGAAGATACTTTGTTAGAAAACATAACCAATGAGAGTCATGAGAATCTTAGTTGTCTCCTTTCACTTACAGAAAACTATATCGCACAAATCAATTCAATCTTTTATCCTCATCATACTTGTGATGAAGCTACTTTGCAAATTTCATCCTTAGATGAACATATTACAAGCTCTCCTAGTATGGTAGACAATATGGAACAAGAGAATGCGACTTTAAAAACAACCAACAATCAATACAACCTTTCCCTAATCTCTACACTATCAATAATCAAACACATTCAACCATTAATAACTCCCTTGGATGCAATGAAGTTATTTTGGATGAACTACACCTTAATTATCATGAACATGTGGTTTGTTGTTCTCCTAAAAACTCTCCTTCTAGGGAGGATATTATGACCCAAGACAACGATAATATCCCCTTCAAAGAAAATGAAGAATCTCACTTGTTAAGAGATGTTAAAACAATATTCAACATCATTACACCCTTTACCCACCTTCACACAAACAACAAACTCAAAATAAACCTAAATTTATCCTTTACCCACCCTCACATCCACTTCATCCCTCTAATCAACCACACCACACCATGGATAACTTTAAGAAACCCCCCCCCCCTGAGTGAAGGTGTAAAATTGTGGCAAATCTTTCCTTTTATTTGACAAAAATATTAATTTTCTTAGCAAATCTATGCACATTATTAAAAAAATTGTAAAATATTAGCGAATCTTAATGAATAATTGATAAAAATAATAATCATAGTGGTGAACCCTAATGAATAATCACTAAAAAGATAAATTAAAATGGCCAATCTCTCCTTTTAAATTTTTCTAATGATTATTGATATACAATAGTGATGTAAAATCAACAAATGAAATTGTGCCACGTGTTGACACATCACTTGTCCATCACCTTTGACTACCACACCAAATTGTCAGTCGTTCCTTGTGGTCTCCACCAAGACACATGTACACCACTTGTGCAATTCCAAAGAATCAAGATGGGAATAGATACAATATTCACAACAAGTCTCCCAAAAAAGACATAAATATTTAACTCCCAACCTCCAAGTGGTCCCCACATTTGTTAGCATCTAAGTCACCGACATATGCAGTCGTCACCATCCATGTAGACCAGTCCCACCATCCATCAGCTTGTCGCCCAATCGGAGTTTAGGAAACTCCAAGACGTCATGACAACAAAGAAGATCGACCAATTGGGAAGTTAAGAAACTTTCAAACACCATGACAAGGTTCCAAGGTTAGACAAGTCAGTGATCCCTCAACCAACACACTGTCGCCTAGTTTTGAAACTTCCATAACCCCACGACATAGGCTACAAGGTTCAAGTTTTGGGTGATAGGCCGATAATGACAATAAATAAAAGCCCTATTCAAGGCTAAAGTATCCCTAAAATTAAATGCTAATTTATTATTGTGGCGATATTGCCCTAAAATTAATGGTAGTAATACAATATTATCAATTGACGAATTTAATTAATATTTGTAATTATAGTATATACTACTAGCGAATCGGTTCCAATGCCGCATTGTTTACATAGGTGAATTGATTGAGACAAAATTATTTTTTGTAAAAACTTGGCGATTCAACATCCTTTTTAGCTTGTACTATTCGCCATTTTTGGAAGTCCTGATTTCAATTATTAGCCAATTGGCAAAGATTCGCCACTAAATTTTTCTCTGCACCACACTTTATACCCACCTAACACTAATGTATCACAACAATCTAGTGATGATACTGTTGCTCATACATATAACACTCACAATAATCCATAGTTACTGCCGCAACCAATCCCACCCTCCTTACCTTTACCTAATCCACCTAGTGCTCCTCATTATAATGCACCTACAAAGGAGTATGATCTTGTTGAACAATTAAAGAATATTCCTACCAAAATTTCACTTTGGGATTTACTTCAGACCTCACCACATTACAACAATATTCTCCAAATAGCCTTACAAAAAATTGTAGATCCTCATGGTACAACTCCAACTGATGTGGCAGCTTTAATTCATAAACTAAATCAAACTAATCTTGACATTATTTTTCATCAACATGAAATCCCTTCTTTGGAGTTGCGAAAACAAAACATGATGCCTTTATGATAATTGCTCAATTCCATTGCACAGGTATCAAACACACTCTCATAGATAATGGTCCTTCCCTTAATGTGTGTGGTGTGAGTCTCCTTGATCGATTACATGTTTATAGATCACAAATAATACTTGATTCCACACCTATTCGAGGATTTGATAATACAACAAAGCAACCGCTTGATATAATCACTTTACCTATTACGTTTGGAGTGGTTACTTTGCAAACTCCTATTCATGTCATGCCTTATGATCTTTTGTACAATGTTCTTCTAGGTAGACAATGGATTCATGAGATGAATGAAGTGCCTTCAACCCTTCATCATATAATGAAATATGTCTATATAACAATAAAATTTATCACATTGAAGCCAATCCTGAGCCTAAAAGTTGCTTGCATCTTGAAAAAGGAGCTACAAGTTCTCTAAATGTTCACATTGATTCCCATCTCCAACTTCAAAATTGAACACAACGATGAAGCATTGCCATCTAAATTATTTGGTGATGATTGGGGATCCTTAGAATTCACAACCTCAGTTATGGGCGAATACATCTTCACACACAAGAAAGATAAAGAACAAGAACAACCAACCATCATGTTAGCCCAAAATTCAAATAACCTTTCAAAAGCATTTGCCTCAACCACTTTTGAAAATGTCACAAACTCTACAATCACCCTTGGTGAACACAACAATGAACAACCACCCAATTCCAAAGTACTGAAACAACTTTATGGCAAAGGGTATGACTTCATGAAACAATTTGGGTATAATGGAAAAGGTTGTGGTGCTCAGGAGCAAGGTATCCGCAACCCTATAGAGCTTAACACACAACAAACAACTCGTGGTCTTGGTTATTCTCCTTTAACTAAGAACACCAAACCTTCACTCAACATCAATATTATCACACAAGACTCTTCCAAGATTCTTACATCCTCACATAAATAACCTTAGTTATTGCTCCTTTCCATGTAATAGTTGTAGGATAATCACATTCCCACTATTGCATGTCTTGTATCTATTGCAAGGGGCAGCATATCGTCATGCACTTTAGGCTCACCCTTGTCCTACACTAAGTGGGGGGAAAAAGGGTTAGACAACCTTATCCCTTGTATGTCACTTGTCATTGTCTCTTTCGACTACTCATTAACTTTTCGTGAACATATAAGAGCAAGCTTGAGATGTGAATGACATGTCTTAAGATTGACTCGCATGTGACATACTCACTTTCTTTGAATGGTGTAGCTTATTGAAAACATATGACTTGGCATAGAGCTTGCTAGGTTGGCTCTCATGTCCTGTTTTTTCTTTTTTTTTTCTCTTCTTCTTTAATTTAAAATAATTTCTCATAGAATGATGTGTAGCAATCCCTTTAAAGTGGGGGGCATACAATACCATAATTCATTTACATTCTTGGTTCCTAGCATAGCCTTGTTGTTCATACGATGCATTTTTCACTTTGTGGATGACATCAAGTGTGATGTCCTTCATAAGCGTGATATTTATAAGCATATTAGAGTCCTCTTGTTGGCTTGATGAGATGCACTACATCCCTAAGCTGCAAATATACTATTCTTTGATTAGTCCTCTCTTGGAGACATTAGACACAATGTTCCCTAAGTGACTAACCTTGCATGAACTGAACAATACTCCTTTGAACTTCTTTTACATTTTACATTTTGCACCTTTTTTCCAACTTGCATAATGAAACTTGCATGACTGTGGTACCTTTTCTTTTTGTTCATAAGTGTTTTCTTGTGGTGCCTTGTTAAAGTTATCATGAGGTATAACTTTGACATGGTTGAACGGGAAGCCCACCTAGCGGCATGATTTTCCCCATAGCCACATTTGTGTTTGTGAGTGCATGCCAACTAGTGTATGTATCTTATGTTTTTGGGATTTCTCACCCCACAGACAACTAGTTTTGTGGCCCCAAAGTGAGTATACCATTGGCCTTTCTCACCCAGCAGACAAAAAAGTAGTTTCGTCAGCCCAAAGTGAGTACATCTTTTCTACCTCATCTTTAATTCTCTTCATTCTTTCCATTTCATGATTTTGTATCTTGGGTGATTGACTTAGGATCTTCGATCCTGGGCACTTGCACAACCTCCTTGATCTTTGTCATTCTTTTTCATATGTATCTGTGCATGAAGACCTCTCTTGAATGTATACTTTAGTGTGAGTTTGAAGTAGGTTCATCCTCTCACTAAAGTGGGGGCTAAATGTGCCATAGAAAAAATGACCCTTTGCTTGACATAGGATTAATTCATGATAAAATGGACTTAATGAGGCCTTGATTCTAGTGTTGTGAGGTATTTTATGCATCCACACTAGGTCTTGGACCCTTATAAATTAAATAAAATTCTTTTAACGATGTCTTGTAAAGGTGTTGTAGAGTCTTGTAAAGGATTTTCATGCTTTTCTAGACTTAATTAACAAATTTCTCCCTAATTCAACATTATAAAATGTGTCTAATAACATTATTACATCAATCTAGAAGGTAAGAATTTAATTCAAATTTAACTCTAAACTAGTGTTGTAGTGTGATTTACACATTCACATTGGTTTTTGTGCCCTTCTAGGCTATGTGGACCTAATTTTAGTGTTGTAAAGTGTATTTAATCATATTTTCACATTGATTTATGTGTCCCAAGCCCTATTTTACATTTACATCATCACTAATGGGTGTCAATTAACCCATATTGTGCATCCTAAGGCTTTAATTGATCAAATACCCAACAAGATGGCATTTTAGATCTTATTTCCTAATTCCTTAGCTTCTTAGGTGTCGGAATGGCCCCTATGGGACCCATTTTCCATGCATGGAGAATCAGTCCCATCCAGGTGGGACCCATTAGCCATGTGTGGCAAATGAGTCCTATTTGGCCCCATTTTGACCTTTGAGCGGGGAAAAGTGAAATTTAAAGTTTATTTTCTCTACTTGTCAGCCTGTGATGAGGTATTGTCGAGTACTAAGGCACAATTATCTATAAATAAGTGTTTTTATCCTCATTTTACATCTAACAACTCATTCTTACATCTCTCATCATTAATCCATCTTCTACCTTGTCATCCAAGTCAAGCAAGCTAGGGTTTCTTCATTAGAAGTCATCAAGTTACCTTCCTAAAGCATTCAAAGGTTGAATCTTCATGTTATGTTGTAGACTTTCAAGATCAAATCATCATGACAAGGTAATCATCTCCATTTTTTCATGATTCATTACATCTTTTCATCATTTTGGTTTAATTACCTAAACGGGGTTTGACCAAGGAAAACCTCCATGCCCTAACATTCAACATATATCTCTCTTGTCTTGTTTGTTTGAAAATTTAGGACTCTTGGAAGTTTAGAAATCATTGAAGATCAGGTTGAAAATTCATTCAATTCAAAACATCAACAAAAAGTCATTTTCAGGCCCGAATTCGACAATTTCAGAAGCGAACACTTGTAGAGAGCAAAAGTTTAGATCTAGCTCCACAAAATCAACTCCTAATTTTGTAGATTCTTGTAGGTGGACTAATTCACCGTCCATGGTGAATGAGTCCCATATTTGGGCCTAAAAAGTGGTTTTCTCATAATTCAACTCTCGGCAGTCATAAACAGGTTTCTAGAAGTTTTCACCAGAAGTACCTAACTAATTTGCCATGCATGGTGAATCAGTACCAGTGGTCATTAATAGTGTTTTCTGAGACATTCCAAGATCTTCTAGTAACATCAATCTACCTTCAGGTGCACTCTATTCAGTCTCATTCATTTTTGTTTTAATTTGCCTAAGTTTCTAGTTCATATTTGCAATCAACACTGTGTTTTCCAGCACCTTGCATTAGAGTAGTTTGCATTTGTAAGTATTCCAAATACATCTACACATACTTCACATTCAATTCTCATCCATTCATACATTAATCTCGAATGAAACATATGTACATTTTGGCCTCACATTTCTCCTTCTAGGTGAAAAACCCTAGGAGAGCTAGAAAGCAAGTGGGTGTCAAAATCTTTCGTTTCATGTATTAACTATCTTCTGCAGATGTCCCAAAAAGAAGTGCTACCATATCTAGATCAAAGATAACATCCATACTACATAACATCATAGCACTCGATAGGATAGATCATTTATGTATATCGTCCAGAGCACAACCTTTTGGATCTAGGTTTTGACATCAATGATAAATTAATGTTAAATCATCTCAACAACTTCTGAACAAGATGCCACCTCACGCATCTTAGTCTTCCTTGGGTTATTTTCAAGATTCAATTTCAAATATTTGTTGGATTTAGCCTCCTTTACTTAATGAATTCCTATGTTGGCTTGTTGTGGTGTAATTTCAGGATATTAAGCATGAATAAGTATAAATAAAAGGTTCCTCCACTCATTTTCATATAACAAGATAACAAGCATTCAATTATCCTTAGAGTTAAGATAGCCACAAGATGACTATTCATAACCACAAGATAGCCACAAGATGACTTAATTAAGAGTTAAGATAGGTAATTAAGCATGAATAGTTACATTTTCTAGCCTTCATTTCCACAATTTTTTGTTTCCAAACATCAGGTCCCTGGGTAGGTAACCTGGGAATACTATCATCAACCCAATTTTTTTTTATTTTCTACAAAAAACCCTTACTAGTACTAAAACGCCCTTGGTGGCATCTTAGTCCCTCTCTAGTTTTCTATTGCAGAACCCTGTTTGAGTGATTTGCTATCTTTTTCAGCTTCTGAAACCTTCAAATTTCATCAAGAGGACTAAGACAACCCTCCCTAGTGTCTTAGTCCCTGTGGAATCTCAAATTGTAGTTTTTCAGGATCTGAATCAACATTTTTGTCCTTTTGTTTACTATTATTGGTTACCTGTTTCAGTAGGTTGACTTTTTGTTTCATGCATTTTATTAAATCTAGCTTAAAGTGCTTCATTTCATGCATTTCTTATTTTCATTTTTCCATTCACAATGTTTCATTTTCAGATCATTACATAAAGTAATTAGTAAATTACCTTGGTTGAAATCTAAAAAATTGCATTTCATTCCAGGCCTTTACATTACATTTTAAGTTTGTATAGATTACTTTTCAAAAATGTTAGTTTTGGTCTTTCCCAAGTTTGCAAAGAAAAAATTAGTCAATAAGCACATGTTAGTCATTCATTCAATGCATTCCCTACTTATGATCTAGTTTGTTAGTGTAAGAGAGTGAAAATGTTAATGCATGCCTTAAACTTACCCCCCCTTCTATCTCCCCTATTGTGAGGATGATGTGATAGTAGAAATACAAACATAGATGATCATAATTGTTCTTCTCCTGATACCTCTCCTTTTAGTGACAAAGGTATCTTGGTGAAAGAGATAGGATCATTGAGAATCATGAAGATCTTGCTTGTCCTTCTCCTCATCCCCTTTGGGAAGATATTATAGCACAAGAGAATGAGATCATAGACTCATTTCTCAACATTACTTTACCTAATCTCCATTCCCCCTTTGCTTATGAGAATAATTTAGTGGAAGAGAATGAGATTATAAATGATGAGGATGATAGATTGGTGTTAGATGATCAAATCTTTAAGGTCTATAATAACCCTCATTATGATCCTTCCCCCACTTATCCTATTTTAGTCGATATTAAGGAACAAAGGAATAAAATCATAAGTGATCATGAAAATCATACTTGTCAAGAAGATACTTTGATTGATGAAAGTCATGAGAATCTTAGTTTTCCCCTTTGCTTAGGGAAACCCTTATTGAGAAAGAAAATTCAACCATTGATAACTCCCTCCTGTGTGATAAAGTCATTTTAGAAGAACCAACCCTTGAATGTCAACAACATTTGGTTTGTAGTTCTCCTAAAAATTCTCCTACTAGGGTAGATATCATGGTGGAAGAAAAGGAGCACATTGACAATAGTAATTCCTTATATGAAGATGATGAAGTAACCTTAAACTCCTCTTTACCAAGATATCATGAAAATAACAATAATTCTTTTGAGGTTATGTACATTATATATCCCTTGGAGTACTCTCCTAAGCCTAAACTTATCATTTATCCACCCTCTCAAAAACCAGAAGTTCAAAACAAACATGTCCTTATCCTTGAACCACCTAAAAACAATGTTTCATAGCAACCAAGTTACAATATTGTTTCTCATACATACAACACTAGGAACAATCCATAACCAAGACAAACAACTTCAATGTCCCTCCCTTTGCCTAATCCCATTTTTCCTAGTGCTCCCCATTTAACTTTGCATAGTGGAAAGGAGTATGATCTTGTTGAAAAACTTAAGAATACTCCCACAAAGATATCACTCTAGGACTTGATTTAGAATTCACCTAATTATCACACTATGCTTCAAACAACCTTGCAACAAGTTGTGGTTCCCTCTAGTGCAAACCCAAATGACATAGCAACCATGATTCAAGGGGTAAATGCTGAAATTGTTTTCCACCAAAGTGAACTCCCTACTTTGGAAATACAAAACTAATGTGATGCTCTCATGATAATAGCTCAATACAATACGAAAGGGATAAAACGAACCCTTGTGGACAATGGCTCAGCCTTAAACATGTGTGTAATGTGAACCTTTTGGATAAGCTTGGTGTTGAAAAATCCAAAATCTAACCCACCTCTTTATCTATTAATGGCCTTGATAACATGAGAAAATGACCACTTGGGGTGATCACATTACCTATTAAAGTTGACAAAGTTACATTACAAACCCTAATCCATGTTATGCCTGATGATCTTTCATACAATCTCCTTTTAGGCAGACCATGGATTCATGAGATGCATGTTGTGCCCTCTACCCGCCACTATATCATAAAATATTCCTACAACAACAAAGTTTATACAATCAAAGCCGATCCTAAACCATAAATTTGTTTGAACATTGAGAAAGGTAAAGGGAAACCCTTGAAAACATTAACACCAACTACACAAGTGGAACCTGTGCAACAGAAAGACAAAGAAAAACACATTGAGCAAATCATGAAGCTATTGGAAGATGATTTGGGTTCCTTAGATTTTGAACATACATTCATGGGAGAATACAAGATCATAAACAAAGAGTCAGTCAAGGGAAAAGAAAAAGAAGTAACGTCAATACAAAACTCAGAAGACCCTATGAAAGCATCCACCTCAACCACTAAAGACAAAGAAGCAAATTATACAAAAAAATTTGACAACACTGATTGTCAACAACCACTGAATCCAATAGAGATGAAAAAACTTTATGGAAAAGGTTATGAGCTTATGAAACAACTTCGATATATACTGGAAAAGGATGTGGTGTTAGAGAACAAGGTATCCGTGTCCCTATAGAACCTCACACACAAGAAAAGACTAGTGGTCTTGGTTATTGTCCCTCAAAAGACACAAACAAGCCTTCACTTAATATTAACACTATCACAAAGCATCCTTCTAAACCAACTTTAATAATGGTGCATCCAGAACTGATAGACACTAGTGGTCTTGATTGTTATCATTTGCAAGAAACAAAGAAATCTTTTCTTAATGTCAATGTCATCACACAAAACACTTATGACTTGAATTTGTTAGATTTTACACCCTCTTGCAAAGGAGAGAACAAAATCTCACAATCTCTAGAGTATTGTGGGGTAAACTCACAAAAGTGGTTTACAATTGGAGTGATGAAGGAAAAGTTGAAAAATGACCCCATCAGAAAAAAAAATATTTTGGGGGTTCGAGCAAACTAATAGGTTCAAACAAACCAAAAGAGGGTTCGCTAGAACTTGGGTTCGAGTGAACCCATTCAATGCAGGTTCCCACCACCCCACCAAAAAACACAATGAAAACCCCTTTTTCAAAGGGAGTTCGACTAAACCCTGGTTCACTCGAACCCTTGGGGGTTCGCTCAAACCTCCCCTGGTTCGAGCAAACCCCCCTTTTCTCACCTTTCTACTCTCTGGCACCAAAAAAATTAGAATTTTTTCCCTTCAAAGCTCAGGTTGAGGATGAAAATGGAGGAGGCTTCACAAACCCAACTAGAATCAAGTAGTCCTCAGAACGAGCTATCCAACGACTATAATTTTAATATGTTTTGGTTTTATTATATATTTTTCTTTTAGTTTTATTAAACATAGGTTTTTCACCAAAAATAAAGCTCTCTGTTATGCACATGTGGAAAAATAGTAAATTATCAAAAAAAAAAAATTGAAAAATATGAGTGCACCAGATATTGAAGTCCTTGATCCAACCAAAAGAAAAATTGAATTTTGATACTTACAAAAAACGTTATGCATTATACAATCCGCGTATGTTTGAATTTTAATTGGTTTGACTTCAAAACTTGATTAAGGAAAAAATATTCAATAAAACACTATCTAACCAAGTGGAAGCACTAGATATCAGAGTTACAAATCTACATTTGAAAGAATTGGAATTTTATCCTTCATGGAAAAAAATTTATGCGTTATATGGTGAGCATCACTCCT
Source organism: Sequoia sempervirens (assembly GCA_007258455.2). Taxonomy (NCBI): domain Eukaryota; kingdom Viridiplantae; phylum Streptophyta; class Pinopsida; order Cupressales; family Cupressaceae; genus Sequoia; species Sequoia sempervirens. The sequence continues at coordinate 33,810,978 of VDFB02000003.1, read as the reverse complement.
TAAAAATGTTGTTTTCTGGAAAAAACTATTTTTCAAAGGAGATAGAAAATGAAGTGCAATTTGATTTCAAAAATTTTGAAAAAAATATTTTAGAATCTACAGAAAAAATGTCACAAAACTCTAGTTCGCGTCATCTTCAAATTCCTTACAGTTTAGCTGCTATACGTGCCCGAAAGTGAAGATTTAGTTAGAAAACATTATTTCAGTGTCTAGTTTGGCCAAAATTTGTCAACCAATATTGTGGGATCACCATGTGTAGGTATGACAACTAATACTAAGCAAGAGATGTCTTTGTCACAAAATAAAGCAATATCCTCACCTTTTGACCAAGAGAGTATCTTGATGAGACTCCTGTAATATCGTTTGATCTCTCGCCCTCCAAGAACATGAAATAAATTTTATTACCAGACTTTATTTTGCGCATATCATAGAGTTCATGGTCATGCTACTAGTGAACGTAAGGCTTTACAAAACAAAATTCAACATCTCAAGGAATGTGGTGCTCTTCCTTGTGTTGAAGCGCCTAGTTCCTCCAACGGATACTCATTTTCATCCTATTCAACTCACCATTGTCTTGCACTAAATGGGGGAAAGGGGTTAGTTAGCCTTGTCCTCGTATGTCATCAGTCTTTGCCTTTTTTGGCTAGTTGACCACCTTTCATGAACATACAAGAGGAGGCTTGGGATGTGGATGGCATGCCTTAAGTTGGTTTGCATGTGACATACTTCCTTTTGCATGATGTAGCTTACCATAAACATATGACTTGGCATAGGGCTTTTCGAATAAGCTCTCATGTCCTTGGTATGTGCAGAATCATCATGGAAAAAATAGGTCCTTAAGTGGCAAAAAATTTAGAAAAATAAGAGTTAGACAACTTGACATAAAAATTTGAATACGTTATCTATATTATTTTAAAAATATTTAAGAATAAAATTTGTAGAAATTTGAATGTAGTTTCTAAAATACTAGGTTTATTTAAAAAAAAAAGAAATCTATTTGGTGAAAATTTGAAATTTCAATCCAGTAGTACTTAAATTTCAAGGAAAAAATAAGAAGTGTGTGTCTGTCTGACCACCCTAACCACAATAAAATGATAATATTTTTTTATAAGATTTTATATATAAGTAGAGGACTCATGCCCCGATGTGATGCATATTTTTTTGTAATTTTTTTCCAAGTAAATAATTAATAATGATTTTTTTATTACAAATTTTCAAAAATATTAAAAATCATGTGTCTAACCACCTTAACTTGGTCAAAACTTCATGAAATTCATTTTTTCTTTTTGTAATCCTATAGTATGTGAAGCATAGAATGTGACACATGTTTCAGATTCAAAAAATGTGATACTGCTTGAAAGCTATATATGTTTTTCAATCAACCTATCAATTAGGACTTTAGTCGTAATTCAAATAGAAAATGAATAATAATTACTTGTTAAATTCAAAGTAAATCATAATTTATATTGGTCAAAATCTGACAATCTCCTTTAAAAACCCTTCTTGTTTCATCATTTTTGGGTAAGAAAAAGGTCGCCAGCCACATACCCTACACATTCCCATCATATTGCCACTTTTTGGCCCATCATGATCTTGCACATACCCTCCTCTTTATTGTTAGCATTTATCCTTTTCTAGTTTAAAGTAATTTCTCCCAACATGGTGTTAGCAATTTCTTTGAAGTGGGGGCATGCATTGGCATTATTTTGGATTAATTTCATTTGCATTTGTTTTCATGTTCCTTGTGTGATTTTCTTTCTTCTTGTGATGCGTCCTTTCCTTGGTGGTGTCATTGGGCTTCATTTCCTCTGAGAGCGTGATATTTCTTTGACTTGTCCTCTCTTAGAAACATTAGGAACAATGTTCCCTAAGAAGAGACCTTTGCACAAACTAAGCATGATATTTTTTTGTAATTTATTAAAGTTATGGAGGTATGACTTTGATATGGTCCCCTGGGGTTCACCTAGTGAACAACTAGCTTCACTAGCCCTTGTGAGCATGCATTTTTATTTTGTCCTTATCATAGACATGGGGGTATGAATTTGATATGGACCTCTTGGGGCTCACCTAGTGGACAACTAGCTCCCACTAGCCCTCGTGAGCATCCATTTTGTTTCCATAGCAGACAACACATTCCACTTGTAAACCTTTTTTGGTCAAATAGCCTAGACCCGGTCCACCGTGTTGGATGGCCAGTCAAAGCTTGATCCATTGCAGTTTTTCCTTTTTCCTTTTTCTTTTTCCTTTTTCTTGTCCTTAATGGTGTATGATGGTGATCTGATTATGCCTTCATATATCAGCTGCATGTGTGTTCCTTTGTGCCTATGTTGGTTTTTCATAGGATCTCGACCTTGGGGGCTTGATCATCCCTCTTGATCATTGTCATCCTATCTTGCTAACATTCGTATATTTGAACCCCTCTTGATTGTGTGGTTGGCTACTTTAATGTGAGTTTGAAGCAAGTTCATCCTCTCACTAAAGTGGGGGCTAAATGTAGTGTAGTAAAATGCATACCCTTGCATTTTCACACTTTTTAAGGCCTGCCTTGCTTTATTTATGGCTTAATTGGTCCATTTTGCATCCACAAGCCTAATAAACTATATATTTTTATGGTAAATCCTGAAAAACCTCAAAAGATAAATGATCATTTAATGTTTCTAGTTGTGTCCCTAATTTGTGGACTAGGACTAAAATGCCACCTAGGGCGTCTTTGTCCTCCATGGGTCTTGGGACCCTAATATTGAAAACACCTATAAAGGTCCCTCTTTGGAGTCTATGCCATGAGGATTGAGCCTTGGGACTAAGATGCCACCTAGGGCATCTTAGTCCTCGGCTTATTTTCAGGATTCAATTTCAAATTTGGGCGGGATTTAGCCTCATTTATTTAGTGAATTCCTCTGTAAGCTTATTGTGGTGTAATTTCAGGATATTAAGCATGAATAAGTACAAATAGAAGGTTTTTCCACTCATTTTCATATAGCAGGATAACAAGCATTCAAGTATTCATTTAAGTAAGGAAAGTTTATGCATTCAAGAGCATTTTTCATCAAGCATTTGGAGCCATCATCAAGGTTCAAGCATCATGTGAAGGGTTTAGTGCATCCATTCATGTTGTTGAGACAAGATTGTGGATGTAGCATTGAAGATCTATTTGCAACCATTTTTCACATCATATACAAGGATCCAAGATCTACATTCTTCATGGGCGCCACTACATGGTAGATTGTAGATTTGCTTCACAAGACATCATATAAGGTGATATCATTTACATATTTCATTTCATCATTTGGTTCAATTACCTACATGGGGTTTGACCAAGGAAAACCCCCATTTACTAACAAACAACAAATTTTTCCATCTTGCATAATTGTGATTACAGATCTAGGTTGAAGACTTGAAAACCCTTTAAAGTGCAAAGTTGTCAAAGTTGCAAAGTTGCATTGCCAAAGTTGTCATCTTCACAAAAACTCACCTACAGGTCAAATATGGAAGATTGAGGACCTCAGATCTGATAAGAAGCAAGTGCAGACATCAACCCTCAGGACCACACTTAGAAATTCTAGAAATTCAAAACGAGACTAATACACCACCTTGGGTGTCTTAGTCCTCCACAAGGTATTTTCAAAGATTCTTCGAGATTCTATTTCGACATCTGAAGACTCCATAATTGCCTCAAAAAATAGTAGCGAGATTAATACGCCACTTTGGGAATCTCAGTCCTCCACAACACTTTTTGACAACCTTTTTACATTTCCAAAATCCTCACAACATCTCCAACCTTCCCAGGTACATGTACCCTAACTTTGTGTTGCATAATTTCATCATTTGCATCTCTCATTTAGCTTACATTTCTAGTTATAAGTCATTTTGCATATCACAAAGTGTTTTCCAACATTTCCTTTTACAAGCACTTGTTTGGTGGTGAACCCCTTAGAACTTAAAGAACCCCCTCCTAGGTCCTTCCTAATTGAGAAATTGACTCACCTTGTGAGGTTGTTAGTCAATCCAATTGGGACTCCTAGGACATTAGTGAATGATTGAGTGGAAAAAGTGTGATGTCTCTTTAGGTACCCATTTTTCCTATTCATCAGTTTCTAACCTTCTTATACTAGTCTTATCATAGATCATTATCATCCTCTGCACACCTCTGCTTCATTGTACCCATCCATCGCAAGTGATTGCACTCCCTATAACGAACAATCCAACTCAAGTTCAATCTCTACTCTCAAATCGTACGCTTCTCATCACCTGCTCACCACCATTTCTCATTTTCTTCTAGCATCGATTTTGGATCTCTTCCATCACTCACTATACAAGCCATAGATCTCTTTGCAATATATAAACTTCAACGCAGGAACATACCCAATCTTTACACCTCCATTCTCACCTCTTATCGTACTCTTTTTTCCATCACACACTGAGATAGAAGCATTGATACTCTGATACCAAATGTTGGAAAAATGTTTGATAGATTTATTCATTATTATGCAAGTGCATTTATACAAGAGAGAAGTAGTCAGAATGTGTGGTTGCACGGTTGGAATGAGTGGTTGTAGAACTGTTCAAACACCCGCAACCCCATACAATCTAATATATGCTAACACATACAACCTTGCATTATATGATGTCTGGGACTTGCGAAAAGTTTCCTCTTTGCACCTATGAAACTACTCTTGTTATGCTCATCATGCCCATTACAGGTGCAAGGAAAACTAAACTTTTCAATTGTGGTCCACATTGAAATTTCATGAGAAAATGCCTTTGATGATAATTAATTACAATGATAAAGGCTGGACAAGTCCAATTAGTAATAGGTTAGGCTTACCCTTTATACATGTCTACAAAGGTTTCAAGTTGTAAAAGGTATCTCAATGCAACCCATATTGAGAGAAATATTGTTGCCTATTTTGATAATATCTTAGCTCTTTTCTTGATACATGATTCTTGTTGGTCACTGGCCATGAATGCTAGCTAGTTTCATCAAAATTCAACATGCTTTCAAAGTAGGGATTTTGTTCAATATGTAGAAAGATAGAAATTCAATTTTGTTTCCAAGAGCTTTTGTTGACTTACATTTTTTTTTGTTTACTAAATCCATGATTTGTTCTAATCCTCTTCTACATACATATTCAAATGTAAGCTACCAAGTTTTCCCATGTGCAGACTTTTATGGAGTATTAGGCTAATGCACTTTGTATCATTGCATGCATGCCATGCTACTCTTCTGGTAGGAGATCATCTCCTCTCCAAGGGCATAGGTGTGGCTATAGTCATAGTGATGATATTAGGCATAACTATCATGGCTCTCGTCAATACCAAGGACATGGATTGTCACAATAGATGTGTATGCTTTTTGATTCTTCTTAACCAAACTATTTATAAATATTGCTAGCCCCCATATATTAGAAATAACAAACAAAACTAAGATAAATTAGACATAATAAATAACATCAATCTACAAATTTCAATTACAACTTTACATTAACATGATAGATATATGATTGTGTAGTTATCCTTAATGTCTAAACTTTGTCTATATATAAAATGACTTACATTCTAAAAACAAAATTAGTGTTTATACTATTTTAAATTGGACATCCTTCAAACTCAAAACTAAATACCTAATTTTTATTACATCTATTTTTTAAAACAATTATTCCAAATTATTATATTATCCATTTTATTCCAATTAACATATATTAAACATTCCTTCAAAAATGTGAAGAGTTTTTAAATAGAATCAATACGAAGGGAAAAAAAAAACTCTATTTAACATATATTTGTTTTTTGAAAATTAAAAAATTCACATAAGAAAACTCTATAAAAATATCCCCATTAAAATTTCCATTGATTTCTGTTATATAGACTTTAATTTTGCATTTTTGAAACCTTGATTCAACATCAAGTCAGACTCCCATTAGGGGAGAGGGACCTATAGTGGAGCACCCTAACTTCGCGTTTCTCAAAATCCTACGTGGAAATTTCAAATCACTCCCAATTCTGTACAACAATTTATTTGGCAACTCATGTGCTTTTATATTTCGTTTTAGGGCCACATCATCGCATATGATGCCACATCAACATGCTTTTTGTTGAGGTATCCAAAAAGGCCCAAAAAAATAAGTGAGACCGATAGTGGTGCACTAAGTCATGTTTTATTGGTGCACTAATGTGGCATCATATGATTTGTCACTTTACGTACTTATTGGATAAAAAGTGATTTACAATTGGATATTAAAATACTCCACTATGGGTCCCCACTATAGACTACTTCTATCCCCACTATTAGAACCTGCTCCATTATGAGCCCCTCTACCCTATCTAAAGTAAAAACAAAAAGGTTATATTTCTTCACATTCTCTAACAGCTCCATAGAATAGGCCCGAATTCCAACAAATTTATGAGATTGATCAATCCATCCTTATTTTGGCATCTGGAACTCATGCTTTGCTTACATTTACACAATCAACACGTAGTCAAATTAATCGCAAAGCTTGGAATTACATGTCCCATCCCTGAGACGGCAAGTGTTTCTAAACTCTGACGCAGTTGAAAGTATTGTTTAATTTTCTGGTTATCCTCTATCTGGAATTAGCTCGGTTTGCAGAAGCCTATTTTGTTTTATATGTTTAGTGTGATTTCAGAGGTTTTAATATTTATGCAGGGTTTGCAGAAGCCTATTTTCTGGTGAAGGATAAGGACCACCCGCTGGTTTTCGAGACGCTGCAAACCCTAATCGGAAGCTCTCTTTCTGGAAACCCTAATTGTTTTGTTTTGATACCAGTTCCTTCTTCAATGCATTCACTTTCCAAATCTTTTTGGTCTAATCAGTCATTATCGACCTCAACCACCTAAGCTTGAGTTTTCTTCTATATACCTTCTATATTCTTTCTTTTATGCTCAACTAGATATTAACACGGTCAATGTTCTTTTATGTCTGTTAAAGCTCTGAACTTTGAAGGGGCTAAAATGGTAGTAAGTGCAGCAGCAATGATATCTTCTACAACTCATCAATACACAATACAAACCAAGATCTCTTTGTCTCCTTCGTTGCATGGAATGGTGAGGGTGAATGCTTCCGGGGCTTTCGACGTGAAGCCCAAGAAATCATCACCACTCTACAAGGGAGTTCAACTCAACCCAATTTCTCTCGATGGGGTGAAGATCAATGGAGCTGCCACTGGTAGCTTGAACGTGAATAATATTAATGTTGGGTTGTATGAAAAGTTGTTTTATATATTGCTTGAATATAAAAAAATTTCACTTAAAATCTCAGTAGAACCCTCTTTTTTTAACTGTATTTGTATTTTCGTAAATAATACGTTTTGACTTGGGTATAGCTAGATCAATCTTCGTGGTCCTATTATTATGTGAATAATGGAAAGGGTCTTCTGTTTCTTTTTCGTCCTACTTTTCCTTTTCAATGTCCTCCGATAATGGGGATGGCATAGCGTTTGCGATTTTGCTAGGTGGGTATCCGTCAGGAGGCCTGGATAGGCAGTGGTTTGGGTTTTTTAACATAACAAGGGATCTGGATCTGTTTCCCATATATCCAATCTATTTGCTGTAGAGTTTGTCTCTGCACTCAACAAGGTCATGGACGTGAATGCTAACCATGTCGGTATTGATATAGAGAGCTTAATTTCCACTAAGAGTGCTGATGTTTCTGAGATTGAACTTATTCTCAATGATGGCTCCCAACTGCATGCTTGGATCGATTATGATTCATGGTGCACAATTCTAGAGGTTAGATTGAGCAAATCAAGTCTCATTAGGGCCTCTGTTCCACTGATTTCCCATCCCATTGATCTCGCTAGCCTGTGGAAGGATGAAATGTATATTGGGATTAGTTCCCCCAGTGGGGATTCTTCTCAGACTAGTCTTATTTACTCATGGAATCTCACTAGCAGCCCTTTCCGTTGGCCTCAGCACTCATTCCCTGCGAATCCTCAAGCAATCTCTTCACTTTATGGGCCAAATTCTTCACGCCAGAGACCCAATGAAATTTCGGGCATTCTTTTTGCTCTGCTGTTTGGTATTGGGTGCGATGCCATGGCTGCATTGATCATGTTCTTGGTGTGTTCCCTCCTTTTTAGTAGGTTTGTGTTTGCATCGAAAGATTTTAATTACGAAAAAATTGAATGGCTGGAGTGGACCCTGAAAAATTGTAGTGACAGGTGACAAAGAAGCTAATCAGAATCTTTATAGGATCATTCTTACGGACCCCATGTGCAATAATGCAGCGTATCACTGTTCATAGTGAAAGTAAACAGTATAAAGCAGCGCCAACTTTCTTCACATTCTCATTAAAAGACAACGAACTTAGCTCTACATTATCATTAA
>VDFB02000003.1:33742159-33802535 GCA_007258455.2 Sequoia sempervirens | reverse complement strand
CCCATAAATTTTATAACACCAAATAAAGCTAAAATTTAATTATAAATAAGACCTGGGTATTTGAAATTTAAAAACAGGTTTTTTTTTTTTTAATTAGCTTATAGAACTATCTACTCTATTAAAAAAATCCTGAAAACCCTACATAAAACTACTTCCTTGATAACTATACTTTATGGAAGAAACCACCTAATACATACACTAGTCGTGGGTATAGGAGATACAGAGTTTATCAACTGAAAGTACAAATAAAAATATATGATGGACAGCCGTAGAATTCAGCCAAATTATTGATAGCATTTGGGATCAGGAAAAATCAACCATCCCAGATAACATTGAAATGGAGAAAAACAATAACGAGAAGAATACCTTCTGCTAAGATTAGCTGCTACCGCTGCAATGGACATCCTTGTCACCGATAGAAATCGCTGATTGCTGTTTACAGGCAAGACAGAGGATAATAGTAAGACAATCACCTCGAATTGAAAAGCCCGAGTATTTCTTTGGGCATCCTGAGGTGCGAGGTGGTACTGTTTATCTTTCTGTTTCTGTGGTTCATATGTAAACTCGAGTCACCATCTCCTTTTATGCATTGATAATCTGTTCAACAACTCGAGATATGATCCGAGCTCATCATCTTCTGCCATTGTAGGTATCTAGTTTTAATTAAGGGCTCTCACAATTCCCTAGTGTTACCAAAGTCTTTGAGCTCCTTGGACTAAGAAAAGAATTTGGTGTATTCCTATTGCAAGGCCCACATACTCTCACCAATCTGTCAGAGTACAGGTTATGTATTTAATCCTTGATTGAAGAGTGAACATGATGGTGGACCCATCTGTTTTTGATTTAATAGGGTGACCTTACATCACCGGCAATGTCACTATCACTAAGGTTAGGTGAGAGGGTCCAGTAGTCGTGCACCCTAACTTCGCGCTTCGAATTATCCTACGTCGAAATTTCAAATCACTCCCAATTTTTTACAGCAGCTTACTTGGCAAGTTCTCTGCTTATAACTAAGGTTTCAGGGCCACATCATCAAATATGATGCCACATCAGCATGCGTTTTTGTCAAGGTGTCCAAAAAGGCCCCAAAAAATAGTGAGACCAATTCTCCTGCATTACATCATGAGTAGTTGAGCGCTGATGTGGTATCACATGATTGGTTGCTTTTTAGATCAAAAGCATACATTTTGTTTAATTATGGGTAGTCAAATCACAACTATTGGACATTATATAAACGACTATTAGGTATTATATTTACGATTGGGTGCATGACTATTAGACCCCGCATGACTATTGGGCCCTCTCCCCTAATCTCATGAGTCAAAAGAAGACTAAATTGCAATAACAGTTCAGAATGACGAAACCAGTTATAGCAAGCCATAAAAGAGCTGCAGCGGGAAAAACAGCATTAAAAGGCCTGCAAGGAACTTAACAGAACATAAATACACATAACCGACACAAGCTGTACAATTAACCAGCTGAAAACTCAAGCTGGCAATAGAAAAGCTACAGAGGAGAGTAAACTTTTGAGTTAGCAGCTAAAAACGGTAAGCCAATCGCTGATGCAAGACGAATCAATAGTCTGAATTTGTAGGCAGAGGTCCTAGAATTTGGTTAAACACCATGTCTAACAGAGTCATCAAGATCTCCATCAGTATTAGACAGGTCTGTCTACACCGACAGTCACACATTACAGATTTTAGCCCAAGAGAGATGAATCAGCCCATATGCAGAGAATGAACATTCATCACTATCACAAAATGTTTCTTCTACAACAATCTAAGTAGGAGCAAGGGTCCAATAGCTTTCCATGTATCAATAATCGTTCATTTTTTGTATAATTGTTCATTTATATGGACTTTTAAATACACATTTTCTCATACTTACTCTCACATCCATATGGATCAGATCCATTTACTATAAGTACGCACACAAACAATATAAGACTCCTTGCTAAACATCAAAATAAATATATTTCACAACTTATTCTATTAGGATAGCTTTCTTATAAAAATTACTTCAAACTATATGAGAAATTCACTCATGTCATCATAAATATATCTCCTTTTTAAACTATAAAGAATTGGTGAGTGAGTAAATTTCACTATCTGCATTTAATTTAAATTTATGTAAAAAGCAAGGTAGTAGCTTCTTATTAGTTTGAGGATTTGTGGTTATGTTGCTTGGCATGTACGCCTTCTTTTGAATGGGGGAACTTTGTAGACAATAATATTATAATGTAGAAATTCAATCACATCATCATAAATATATCTCCATTTTAAACTATAAAGAATGGGTGAGTGAGTATATTTCACTATCTACATTTCAAAGCCTTTTTCTCTAACATTGTTTGCTTCTCCTTTGACACATGTGCATATGCCTCACAACCAAACACTCCTGATAAGAATCAAGTCATCAGCATAGAGAACAAGAATCAAGTGAGAATCATCCTACCAAAGAATGTAGACATTAAGAAATGAGTGGCACTTGGTGAACCCAATAGAAAGAAGAAAGGAGTTCATTTTGGCATACCAAGTCCTTGAGGCCTGTTTGATTCCATAAAGAGACTTCTACAATATGCAAACCATAGAAGAACCCTAAAAAAATTCTGGAAGTTGCTCCATGTAAGTCTCTTCTTGTAGATCCCCATGAAGAAAGACACTCTTCACATCCATCCAATGTACAACCCAACCTTGAGTTGTTGTAGTGAAAAGTGTTAATCGAATGGAGTTCATTTTTGCGATGGAGGCAAAGGTTTTGGTGTAGTCAATACCATGTATCTGTGAGAAACCTTTTTCCACAAACCATGATGCTTTCAACTTGTCATCTGATCTAGTTGCTGCAAAATTGGTTTGATAGATCCACTTACACCAAACTAGTTTTCTTCCCTTAGGAAGTGGAACAAGATCCCAAGTGTTGTTCCAAATCAAGGATTTGTAATCTTCCTCCATAGCTAAATCCCAATCCGAAATACCTGAAGCTTCCTTGAAGGACTGTGGCTATGAAGCTATAGAAGTGTAAGAATGTGTGATTTCTTGGTATTGTGAATGTGTACTCCTAGTGTTAGAAGGATCCCCCATAAGAGTGCATGTAGACTGAAGAGTCTAATGAGCCCACTAAGGCATGAATCAATGGGATGGAGGGGCTGAATCCTCAACTTTTGAAGGGACACTCGATAAAGGAGGAGGTTGAACCTCATGATTATCCCAATGAATGGAAGAAGCTAAGGGAAATTCCTCTATATTATTGTCATTCGAGTCCATGATGGATGAAGGAAGAGGAATGGAGGATATGCTAGGAGAGATTTCCTCAAAATGAATAGTTCACTCAATAAAGAGCTCATGGGTGTTAGGACCCAAAATCTTGTGGCCTTTGACACCATTAGGATATCTGATGAAGATGTAGTGTCGAATCCATGGTTCTAAAGCTTTATGCCTTTTCAAAGGTATGTGTGGGCCCAAGCATAAAAACCAAAGACTCTGAAATGTTGCAGGATATGCTTGCAACCAAACCAAGCTTCAAAGGGAGTGATTCCCTTCAAGGCCTTATAAGGAACCCTATTTTGGATGTATGCAACATAGTTGATGGCTTCAACCCAATATTATGGTGAAAGAGAATGTGCATGGATCATGCAACCAACCATCTCTTTTAGGGTTCTATTTTTCCTTTTAGCTATACCATTTTATTAAGGTGTGTAAGGAATGGAGTGTCAAAGATCAATCCCTTCAAGAGTGAAATATTTCTCAAAGAGTTGGTTCATATATTCTCTACCATTATCTAAGTAGAGAATCTTAACAAACTTTCCAGAATATTTCTTTACATGAGTCTTTAACTCAAGAAACCAATCAAAGACTTCACTTTTTTAGCGAAGGAAGTAAACCCATGTGAATCGTAAAAGATCATCAATGAATGTGAGTACACAGTGAGCCTTAATGAAGGAAAATGGACCTGCAAGATCATTGTGAATTAGCTCAAGGGCTTCTGAAGCCCTCCAAGCTTTCCCTTTCTCAAACTTATCCTCAAGATGCTTTCCCAATTCACAACCATGACAAACACCATTTTGAAAACCTAATATGTGGAAGACCTATGACCATATCCTTCATACTAAGCTACTGGAGATAATAATAGTTGATATTACCAAACCACTAATGCCACAATTTGATCACTAAATCTGAATGGGTGAGAAATATAGTGGAAGGTGTATCAGTCACAAAGTGTGAAAAGGCATAAGTTGAGAATGACAATCAACCTTTCCAACTTAAAGTAGAGAATTATCTAGAAGATCCCTTATGGCAATAGAATTTAGAGTGAACTCAACCTTTTTATAATTTCCATGATAGGTTATTTGATAGACAAAAAGAAGATTGGATGTTAGTTCAAGTACGTGCAAAGAACATCTTCAAATGTACCATCCCTTGTTTCTATTGAGCCCTTTCCAATGACTTCAATTGGGGAGCCATCACCAATGATGATATGTGGCACTATACATGATTCCAAGGAAGAAAATTGTTCTATATTCTAGAACCCATGTGGTGAAAAGCATCAGAATCTAAAACCTATTGTCTAGAAGAATCGGCTAAGGCAACTAGAGCTATGGATTTCCCTTTCCCATATTTTGAGGGAGTGGAAGACTATTTTTCATAAGAGGATGGTAAACTAATGTTGTTCTTCGTGAGAAGATGAGTAAGTTCAACAATTTGTTTCTCATGACACTATTGTTTAGCATGACTGACCTTCTTATAATAGGCACAAGTTGGTCTTTCCTTCTTCTAGGTGTTTCCCTTTGATGAAGAGGAATCAAAATCTGCTTTGGAAGAAAAGGAGGATTGAGTTGGCTTTGTTTGAGATTTTTTGTTGGAATACTTCTATTTCCTTGTAGGTTTATCAGACTTGGGTTGTTCTTTGGATTGTCCAACCAACAATGCAAAAGACTATGATGACTTGATGAACCCATGAATAGTATCTTTCCTTGTTCATGCATCAAGAGTTTAGAGAAAGTGCCAAATGAAGGAATTACATAGTTCCCTCCCTTAGTTAGCTTATGAGTATGAAAACTAGAAACAAAAGTGCCATATTCAAGACTTTGTTCTTTCATTGCATTATATATCAACTAGATAACCTTTTTCTCAATGTTACATTCTTTGAGTTGTGTTCTTATATTTTTTACCTTAGTAATATAGTCCTATATGTTATCAAAGCTCTTTGAATAAAGACTTATGAGTTCATTGTCGATTTGATAACCTCTTACTTCATTAGTTTTACCATAGAGTACCTTTAGTGTGTCCCAAGCATTGTTGAGAGATTTACATGTTTCAAGATGAAATTGCAATTCTAAAGACACTCAAGTTCTGAAATGTCCAAGTGATTTAGTATGTTCAAGCATCCACAAAAATATCTTTAGCATTGGTAGGTTCAAAAATTATACCTTCAACATATAGAGTAAATCCCATATAGTCATTAATATATTCCACATATTGTATTTCCAAGTTAAGTAGTTGTATGCATTTGATAAAGGAAGCTTAGGATGACCCATTTTTCTAGAAAAAAAGTACAAACTCAAGTCTAGAAAGGGAAAAGACATAGAGACACCCCCCTTGAATACTTAATCAAAAGACCCCCTCTCAAAAGATTGGAAATTTATAAGTAGTACATTTACAATGCAATGTTATTGGTAGAGTACAGTTTAGGACACCAAATGTATCCCTCTTATACAAAGATGATCACCAACCTTTACAATTATGCCAAATTATAAGCCAAAGTACAAAACTGCAAATGTTTGAATTTTTTAATTCTAGTTTAAAATATAGAAAATCTACAAGGATGACTGTGTAGAGCATTGCAATACCTTTCAAATGCCTATTGGAACTCAACAAATGGAGCTCGTGGGTGCAAGTTATGGCTCAACGATTAGAAAAGAGGAATATTTAGCTTTAACTAGCAAAAATAGGTAGTAAACAATAAAATCTATAATTTTTCTCTCCACCACAAGTTGCTCCAAACCAACTTTCCAACGCCTATTCAAATGCAAAAATATGACATTTTGGTGAAAAGATATGGCCTCCAAATAATGCCTAGTTAGGCATGCAAGTGCTGAAATCAACACGATGTCATCTGACGAAAAAATCAATCAGGGTCTAAGTTGTCAAAATTCTATATATTTTATACAAAATTAAGGGTTTTGGGCCTTCTAGACACAAAGGAACAATCTGTGTTGCCTCAAAATGCCCCGATTTTCACCAACATGTTAGAATGCTCACAAAAGATTCATGATTCATGCCTTAATCAATTTGGTCTTCGATGTCTGATTTTGGTGAAATGAGAGGCTTCTCTAACTTTCTTGGTTGCTTTGAACATGATGGTGAGTTTATATATGATCTAGGAGGTTGCAAAACATACATGCAATGTTCACACATGCAACTCACATGCAACTAAAAAAGATGTCAAACCCACAAAACCTAGTATTTTTTTTGCAATTATCTCATTCTCTAGATCATCTAAGGATGAAATAGAAGAGCATAATCTTTTTTTACCATAAAATAAGTTACTAGAAAATAATAGATTTGCACTCTTGATATTTCTTAAAATCAATCTATCAATCATGAAGGCTCTAATACCATGTAAGATTTACTATTAAGTAAACCCAAGATACAATGAAAGATTAGGAAAGCTTGAAAGAAAAACAATATTCTAGAATAAAATGTATTCTATATAGAAAATGAGAGCATGTGCGTGAAATGTACAAAGATCTATTGCTTTATATAGAGCAAGGAAATGTATGAGATAACCCAAGATCTCACATAAAGCATGGAGTTCAACTAGAGTTAGCCTATGCAGTAAAGAAGGAAAACTTATCTAAGAAAGCTTATCCAAATTTAGAGAAAATATAGTAAATAACTAATAAACTAATTACTTAAATAAATATAAATGCAACTAGATAAAAACATACTAAGTGAACTTAAGTGAGTGTAAAAAATGAATCTTTTACACTAACGAAAACCATGTCTTTAAATTATCAATGATATTTTGTAGTTGATTTAATATAGAAATTTTATGCCCTCTCAATTTTCTTTTATTAAAGGTAAACAATAAGTTTTGATGGGAACATCAAACCTATTACAATGGAACAAAATATTTAACATAGGGTGATCCCACAATAGTGGTTTACAATTTTTGGCCAAACTGAACACTAAAATATTTTTTTCTAGCTAAATCTTCACTTTCAGGCACCTATAGCGGCTAAATCGTGAGGAATTTGAAGATGATGCACACTAGAGTTTCGTGACTTTTTGTCTGTAGATTCTAAATATATTTTTTTCAAAAATTTTGGAATCAGATTGCACCTCTTTATCCATCTCCCTCGAAAACTAGTTTTTTTCAGAAAACAACATTTTTAAGGAGTGACACTCACTATATAACGCATACATTTTTTTTTATGAAGGATAAAATTCTAATTCTTTCAAATTTAGATTTGTAACTCTAATATCTAGTGCTTCCACTTGACTAGATAGTGTTTTATTGAATATTATTTTCTTAATCAAGTTTTGAAGTCAAACCAATTACAATTTAGACATAGGCGGACTGTATAATGCGTAAATTTTTTTGTATGTATCGAAATTCAATTTTTTTTGTTGGATAAAGGACTTTAATATCTGGGGAAGTCATATTTTTCAAAAAAAAATTGATAATCTTCTATTTTTCCACGTGTGCAAAAAAGAGAGCATTTTCGGTGAAAAACCTATGTTTAATAAAACTAAAAAAAAAAAGATAATAAAACCAAAACATATTAAAATTATAGTCGTTGGATAGCTCGTTCTGAGGATTACCTGATTCTAGTTGGGTTCGTCAAGTCTCCTCCATTTTCATGCTCAACCCGAGCTTCGAAGGGAAAATTTTCTAATTTTTTTGGTGGCAAAGAGCAGGGATTAGGGAAAAGGGGGGTTCGCTCAAACCAGGGTTCATTTGAACTCCCTTTCAAAAAGGGGTTTGCATGTGCTTTTTTGGCGAGATGCATTTAATAGGTTTGCTCAAACCTAGGTTCGAGCGAACCCTCTTTTGGTTCATTTGAACCCCAAGAATGATTTTTTTTGGCATGGAGTCATTTTTTGTTATTTTTCCTTCCTCATTCGAATTGTAAACCACTTTTGTGGGTTTACCCCATAGAAAAACTAAAAAGCTCCAAGGAAAATAAAACAATTTCCATAAGAATGAAACACCCAAACAACATATAGACAAAAGAATAGAAACCAAACTACAATATAGAAATCAATTTACCAAAGAGCAAGCCTAAATAATGTAAGACCCAACCCTAGAAAACCACACACCTTTTACCCTTGTAATGAGTGAGAGGAAAATGCGGGAAGACCTTTCTTTCTCCTTTGAACAATATTCCATGAATCATAGTTTTTTGGGTCCTCAAATAGAGAATAAGGGAGTGAAGAAACTTCCATAGCTAGTTTGACCATAGGTGTTGAGTAGGGAGAATAATGCCTATATGAATAAATGAAACATCAAGGATGTTTAATAGGAACATGTGGGTGTTGTGCCAAGGCTAAGGGAGACTGAGGATAAACTAAATTATATAGGAGAAAAACAATGTTAGAAGCTATGAATGAACCATCACTAGGAGTTGAGGATGCTAGAGGATCCAAGATAGACATGGTAGGAGAATCCATAGGAGTTAAAATCACTAAAATAGGCTTAGAGAGATTTGAAACCTTCATACCTATTTTAGAGCTCTCAAGAAACACTATAAGGTGGTTGGGGGAGTATTCTACCACCACAAAGGAGAGGATAAATTAGGATAGCATGAGAACAATCAAAAGTCAAATGCCTTATGAGACAGTAGTGTTTGTAATGGAAGGAGATGTCCTTATTTAATGGATTAATTCCAAGGATGATATTTAACTTGCAAGATAGTATCCCCAAGGAGATTCTTTTTAAGGACATTCTCTACCAAGATGCTAGTGAAGGAGATTTTCAATAATAGTTCAAAGCAGTAGTGTTGACCTTTAAGGAGTGACCAAGAGCATTTTTGATAGCTTCAAATAGATCCAATTCCAAGGAAAAATCCATTGTGAAGTAATGATGTAGGCAACAAAAGAGAGTCCTCTTAAAAACCCCCACTAGTGCAAGAAAATATTCCATACCAATAGGATTTGCCAAATCCACCACTAGGTTGTAGTTCACTGAGACATTGGAAGAGGAATCAACCCTTGTATCAATATCATGGGTCATAGGGAGAGGTACACAAATGTTATAAGAGAACAAGGTAAGGGTTTTAGAGTCAACAGCCTATAGAGCAAAGAACTTGAGAAAATCAATCTTAAAGATTATTCTAATAAGTATTTGAATGAAAGATTATACTTTAAGATTCTCCTCAAAGATGGGTAAACCCACAAAAGTGGTTTACAATTGGAGTGAGGAAGGAAAAGTTGAAAAAATTGACCCTATGGAAAAAACATTCATTTTTGGGGTTCGAGTGAACTATTTGGTTCAAACGAACCAAAAGAGGGTTCGCTAGAACCTAGGTTTGAGTGAACCCATTTAATGAAATGCCCCACCATTCTCGCCAAAAAAGACAAGGAACACCCCTTTTGAAAGGGGGTTTGCGTGAACTAGGGTTTGAATGAACCCTAGTTTGCTCAAACCCTTGGGGGTTTGCTTGAACCACCTCGGGTTCAAGTGAACCCCCATTTTCCCACCTTCCTACTCTCTGGCACAAAAAAATCAAAATTCTTGCCCTTCAAAGCTCGGGTTGAGGATGAAAATGGAGGAGTCTTCACAAACCCAACTGGAATCAGGTAGTTCTTAGAATGAGCTATCCAATGACTATAATTTTAATATGTATTTGTTTTTTTAGTTTTATTAAACATAGGTTTTTCACCAAAAAATAATCTCTCTATTCTGCACATGTGAAAAAATAGCAGATTATCAAAAAAAAATTGAAAAATATGAGTGCACAAGATATTGAAGTCCTTGATCCAACAACAAAAAAAAGAATTTTGATACAAACAAAAAAAGTTACGTGTTATACGATCTGCCTATGTTTGAATTGTAATTGGTTTGACTTTGAAACTTGTTTAAGGAAAAAATATTCAATAAAACACTATCTAACCAATTGGAAGCACTAGATATTGGAGTTAAAAATCTAAATTCGAAAGAATTAGAATTTTATCCTTCATGGAAAAAAAGTTATGTGCTATACGGTGAGTGTCACTCCTTAAAAATGTTGTTTTCTGAAGAAAAAAAAGTTTTCAAAGGAGATGGAAAAAGAAGTGCAATTTGATTCCAATTTTTTTGAAAAAAATATATTTAGAATCTACAGACAAAATTTCACAAATCACTAGTTTGCATCATCTTCAAATTCCTCACAATTTAGCCACTATAGGTGCCTAAAAGTGAAGATTTAGTTAGAAAAAAATATTTCAGTGTCCAATTTAGC
The DNA here is from genome assembly GCA_007258455.2 of Sequoia sempervirens. Taxonomy (NCBI): domain Eukaryota; kingdom Viridiplantae; phylum Streptophyta; class Pinopsida; order Cupressales; family Cupressaceae; genus Sequoia; species Sequoia sempervirens. Next base: position 33,792,094 of record VDFB02000003.1, on the reverse strand, counting down.
CAAAAATTGTAAACCAGTATTGTGGGATCACATAGATCATACCCTATGTCAAGCACTAAAATTTTAAATGATGTGCACCATTTTGTACTAGCTTTGAAAATGTATTCCCAAAGAATTTCAAATTAGGGATCAAGACTATAAAAAAACCTTGATTAGAAATAAAAACTATTGTACTCTTTATTGATTATTCACTTGAGATTTCTAGTTTAAATATTAGAATTCATATTTTTCTACCAAGGACACATTTACTATCAAAAATATTAGAGAACATATAGTTTGATATATATATATCCAAACCTAAGTTTGAAACCATGGAAATAACATAGCATATGTTATATTTTAAGGGAGATTGCCAAAGGTAATTTTGCAAGAAAGACAAATTAATGAATTGAATCACAACTTAAAAGTCTCTTTCTTACTCTATATGCATTTAATATGATTATTGAAATTGTGACTACCCAAAATGATATCATTTCAATAAAATTGCCTAAGTGGAGAGACTAGGTGATTTGGCTCCTAGCATGGGTGTATTGTATCCTATTTAAGATATTTAAAGGATAGACGCATTAATTATGTAAATAGAGAGACATAACTTGTTCTATTTAGAGTTCATCATTCAAATGAGAAGATAAAAATATGTATGGTGGAACTACAAACACGACTCAAAACTATGTTTTGTTAAAGATACTAAAGGAGGTGGGACTCACAATCTAATATAAGGTAATCAACATACCAACCAAGTGAATGTCAAATATAGTCAAGAACATTTCCATGAATATTGGAGAGTGGAATGAAAATAGACATCTAATGATCAAGATTTAAATGAATGGTTTTGACTTAATTCTTTCCACTTAGGTTTATGAGACTTGAAAAGGAGGAAATTTTTCTTGGTAATTTTGTTAGATCTAAATTAAAATTTATTAGTGAAGAAAATTTAGACAAAATGAAAAAAATAAAAAATTATATTGCTCATGAGCATGTGGATGGAAGGGAAAGGAACAAATTTGTTATTCTAGAGTTTAGGATTCAATTAGATCCTAAAGTTTAGTTATTTTTAGTGGTTGATGTGTTCTATATATTAATACAAAATTATTATAAACTAATTTCTTGTAGTTCTAAACATTTACGTTAATTTAATACCAATGTTAACAAAAAGTAAAACCTAACCACTTATTAACAATTATCTAGATTGAGAGAATTTTTTGACATACTATATAAGTTTTACTGAGATTTATAGCCATCAACACTAGATGATCCATTCTTGGAGAATCACCCTCCTCTACATAAAAAACCAAAACAATTTATATAATCAAATATCAAATGCATGCATATGTAGTAAAATGTTCACCATCAATTATTATTTTTCCAAAAAGTATTAATAAATATATGATGTACATAAGACATACTTGTGTATTAATAGAAAGTATACTACTCTATTAAATTAGAAAAAAATGTCTCGATGGAGACAACACTATTTCGATCTCTCACCCAATTTTGCAAAACACAGATTACACTCGATTAACATTCAAGATCGATAATTACATTTGTTGATTTCAATAATTTCTCGAGTGCACTATATACTTTTTATATAGTAAATTTTATTTTTTTTCATTCTGTATTTATAAGTTAAAGATTTAGTGAATTATTTTTTTTTTTTCAATTTTGATTAAATTTAAAAAAAAAAACAATAAAATAAGCGCATATTGAAAAATATGTTTTTTCATGGGACATCATCTTTTGTCATTCTTTTATTTAGTACATCATACTTTTTTTTCATTTAAAAAAAATAAATTGTAGCATTTTTTCTTGACAAAATAATCAAACTTATATTTATGAAAACTAGTCTAGAAAATTCTTCGTGGGAAAATTAAACCACCACAATTCACTCTATAGAAAAATTAATTGTATCATTTTTTAATATATATTTCCAAAAAGTTAATACGATTAATATTCCTAGTGGTGAATTGCTGCTGGTGAATTTTGTGAATCGTGGTGGTGATTTTTTGTTGAAGTGATACAAAAGAGTTTTTTTATATTTTTTTAAAATGTTATTTGCATGGGTAGTAGTTTTAAAACATCAAGTTTTTTGAATAATTTTATTTTTTCGTAAATTGACTTCAAAATGGTGCTACATATGCATTTAGTGAACACTTTTATTTGAATTTTTTTTGTCCATATCTAAATTAGCTACAACGAATCTATCTAGATAAGATGTTTGACCAAAATTAGTTTGTAGTTAGAAATACTTAAATTCACTTGTGTTGATAAATTGACCAAAAGTTTAACACAACTTTGTACTTTTACTTCTTGAAAGTGAATGTGCAATGACCATAACATAGTTGATTAAATTTTCTATACAATGGGGTGAACTCCATACAAGTGTGAATATGATTAAGTTTCTAGATGAACGAATATCTTCCATGATCTCTATTGAACCTAAACCCTAAACATTGGTGAATTGGGGTAGGAATGGCAAGTAAAAGAGAATCAACCAAATTTGGAATAGGTAGCTATAAATTTAGATCAACATATGCAATAGGTCTAGATTGTGGCATACTACTACTGCCACCTTGTAATAATCTCATATAAAGGTTATTAGGTTTTGAGCCCATCTCAAACTTAGTTTGTAAATTCTTCAAAAAAAAAAAATGATAGTATTTCAAGATTGTAATGTGGTTTATGATCAAATATCATCCACCAATGATCCCAAAAATTAGTTGAAATCTCATCATGTCTATACTATTTAATTAAAATAATTCCTTTTGTTCAAAGGATGGGGATATTGGTTGAAGGGTTGATGAAATATTGTGCTAATATTTATTTTTTATAATATGAAAATAATTTATTTCTTTATATGAAAAACATATTTAAATAAAATTGGCTCCTCTACTTTCTCTATTGATGAAATCTATCTAAATCAGAATTTATGATTTTAACTATCCACCATTGTTTGCATAGAAGTGGGAAACCTATGTAAATGGGGGTATCCATATAAAATAAATCTATTTTTATTTACAATGGGGTTATGTTTTTAGTCATCTCCACTCTCAAACTTTGTTCATTAGTTTGAGCTAGGTTTTGAGACAAATTTTGAGTTCATTAGTTTGAGCTAGGTTTTGAGATAAATTTTGAGTTGGCTTTTGAGGTATGTTTTGAGGTTGGTTTTGATGCATATATTGAGTCAAAGTTTTAAGTGAGTTTCTAGATGGATCAAATATATTTTCATCTTAAATAAAATAATTCACATTTATACAATCCATATCAATTACAATTATACAAAATAAATTTAAATAACCACATTTTCTAAAAAAAATAGTTTACATACTAAATTTTCTATAATTTAAATTTATTTAAATAATGGATAAATTTAAACTCATTTTATCAAAAAAATATAAATCCTAGACACGAGATTAAAATCTAAACTTTAATTCCTAAACCGTAAAGTAATACATAAAACTATGAACCCTAAACACTAATCCCTAAAACCTATTTTTTAACCTTAAAACACTCAAAGAAACCTCTAAGAAAAAGGCACTAAAATATAACTATCTACCTTAGAAACTTGTGGATTGTAGTCATGGAGGTAGAAGGAAAATACTGGGTGGTATAATGGTTTCAAAAGTTATATATCCATTCATTACATCTCAAAGTTAATTAACTCATTAAGCAATGATAGTGGAAAAATGCTTATGAGAGTAGGAAAAATAAAAATAAATATTTTCAAGTACATTTCTCTTCATATATGTGATTCTAATAGATAACTATTCTTAAGAAGTATCCATTTATAATGGATACTTATGTAGGTATAGAGATCCAAATTCAAGTAGATGCATTTTTCTAAAAGGTGGGTATTCAATTTTTAGTGAGTGAATTTTGATTCTGTTGGATGATTTTTAGTCCCACGGTTTTTTGCTAAATGTGCAATCAACTTACTTATCCTAACCAACTTCTGTACTTACCCATTTGGAAGGTAAACCCGGGAGCGACCGGAAATCAATGGAGAGCAAACCCACAGCCTAAGCCAACTCCACTACCGGAAATCAATAGAGAGCAAACCCACAGCCTAAGCCAACTCCACTACCCATATGGGCTGAAGAGTTACCAACTTGACTGATGGGTAACACTAAAAGAAAAAGATCTTCAATTTGATAGAATTAGAAGTCTATAGACTTACAAAATTTAATATTATAACTTGTTGATTGATGTTATAATATGCACCCTTGAGGATTTGAAGCAGAGGGGACTCCCCTCTGCCAATCAACCATTCACAATGACAAACAGACAATACTCTGTCCAAAATTGCAACGAACCTCTATCCTTTATTCAAATTTACAGATTACAGAATTTCACAACTTCGCAGTTAAATAATCACTGACAATTTCATTTATCAATCAATCCTCCAAATACAATTGACACTAAAATTCATCCGATATATAAATCAATTTCTTTTATTTATTTCTTATCTTCAAGCAATTCAATTTACAACCTTCCAGTCCATTTCTCTATCGACTTTACTCATTTGTTTTAGAAACTCCAAACTCCACCAGTCACTCTCTCACTTCCTGCACAGCTTCTTCCCAGTCTACTGCGTGTTAATCTTTCAGCAGTTCCTCTCTAATTTGAAATCACAGGTAATTAATATCTGTATAAAAGTTCTTTTGTATCGCCCTTTGCTATTCTCTTACTCTGTCCCGGCCTCACTTACCAAGGTACACTTCGTATCTTCCTTATGGTGCGCAGCCTGCATATTAAACTCTCTTTTTTTGTCTTTTAAAACAGCATTGACCTCCTTTTCAACGCAGCCCCCATTCTCCTCTGTCATGCAGCTCTCTTTTTTATCTTTCTTAAACTTCTCCCCTCTTCTCCTGCAGGTCGCGCCTTCTTCCGCACTTTAATTTGCCTCTCTTTTTCTCTCAAACGATCTGCTCTCCATTGGTTACATGTGCTGCCTTGGAAGCTGAAAAAGGTGTTGTCCAAAAAATTGCCACCAATAATAATAACTGCTCAATAATAAATCATGGTTTTAATTTACTGTGGAAAATTCACCGTCAACAATTCACTGCAGAAAAATTCATTGCCATGACAAATTCACCTCAACACCACCAACAATTCACGGCCGTGAAAAATTCATGGCATTAAAACTGCGGAAAATTCATCACATTAAAAGTTTATGTTGGATGAGAATTTTCCTTGAAGTGAATTTGTCATGACAGTGATGAATTGTTAGCGATGAATTGCTCACAGTGAATTTGCTTGATGCCATTGAATAACTGTGTGTTTGCTGCCCTACTGCTTGGTTATGGCATAAGTTTGGTGATTGCTTTTTTTAATCCAAAATATTTGATGGATCCAATAGTTAGCCAAACATTCCACAGTCCATGGGGCTTATTTCATGCCAAAAGAAGGCCTGCAACAGTCTTGAAATTTGTATGCTGAACATACATTTTGGTGTTTGCCATATTGATGAAAAATAATAAAAATCATTATTAAATGATCTTGATAGAAGGATGTTCCCCCAATGACTTGTGTGATGCTAGGAAAACAACCCTCAATATTTTATGTGTTGGGTTTGGTGAAGCCCAAATATTCTAATTTAAACGATAGTTTCTTTCACATTTGAAATATATGCCTTTTTTGTAACTAACTTCTTTTTGACATGTATTCGCTAATTTAGAAGTTGACCGTTTTGATGGATTTTTTCCATTTTGGAGATGAGACCAAAATTATAAAACTGTTGCTGCCTAAATATATAATTCATTCAGAATTAATAAAAGTGAGATAATCTTTGTTGAAAGTGGACATAGCCATTATTGGGTGAACCACTATAAATATTGTGTTCTTCTTCCATGTTATTTAGATCTTTTAATTTCTATTCTTTTTTCTACAATTTCTTCTTTCATTTGTTTTTACAATTTTTATCAACAATTAGTATTAGAGCCTGGTGGAGAAGCTCGGTGTTGGAAATTGGTAAAGAATTTCCAGAGCCATGGACGATGCAGACAAATGGAAGATTGAAAAGTTTGTAGGTCAGAACTTTGGTCTGTGAAGGTGCAAATGGAGTTGTTGCTCATCAAGCAAGATCTCTCAAATGCATTGGCTAGAAAAGCCAAAGGGCAAGGTTCTTTATCAGACAAAGATTGGGAGAATCTAGACAAGAAAGTAAGAGCAACCATTTTTCTTTCACTGTCCAACAATGTTTTATTTAATGTTTTAGCTGAGAAGACAATGCAGGAGTTGTGGGATAAACTCTCTTCAATGTACGAAATAGCATCAACTTTGAATAAGGTATTCATTATGAAAAAGTTTATAATTTGAAAATGCAAGGTGGGATTATGTTGAATCATTTAAATAAATTCAATACCTTAGTCACCTAGTTGATTTTTGTGGGCATTAACTTATATGATGAAATCAAGACAATATTATTATTGTGTTATTTACTGAACAACTGGGAAGGTGTGGTGATGGCAGTTAGCACTTCGGTGGTTGCCAAAAGTAAATTAAAATTTGATGATGTTGTAGCCACTTTTCCCAGTGAAGACATGCAGAGAAAAAATCAAGAACCCTTATCCGGTGATGCATTAATTGCTGTCAACATTGGCAATAGAGGTAGGAGTCAAGAAAGAGGAAAAAATAATAATAGAAGAAGGTCGAAATCTACACATAGATCGAAGCCCAAAGGAAGAAATGGTACATGTTGGTTTTGTGGCAAACTGGGTCACATAAAGAAGAATTGTTGGAATTATAAAAAAGCACAGGACAAAGACAACAATAATGAAGCAAACATTGTCGCTGAAAAAGATGATGGTGTTATGGTTTTGGCTGTTGGTGACATGACTGCAGATTCATGGGTGCTTGATTCCTGTGCTTCTTTCCATACTACTTCATGTTGGGAGGCTTTTACAAATTTCAAAGAAGGTGCATTTAGTAAGGTTTTTCTTGGTGACAATAAAGAATGTGCAATCATAAGTAAGGGTGATATAATTTAACATTTGAAAAATGGAAATAAATGGATTTTGAAGGATATGAGATATGTTCCATTCTTCAAATAAAATTTAATATTAGTGAGCCAGCTTATTGCTTGTGGGTGTAATGCTAATTTTTCTCTTTACACTTGGAAAGTAACCAAGGGATTTTGGTGATTGCAAAGGAAAAGAAGTTGGGTAATCTTTACATTTTAGAATGCCATGGTGAAGTGGGAGCTGCAATGACAATTATGGACAACAATCCAGAAATTTGGCATAAGAGGCTCGGGCATATGAGCAAGAAAGGGCTTCAAGTTATGCTTCAATGGGATCAACTTCCAGGCTTAAAATTGCTTGATTTGGAGTTATGTGACCATGGCCTTTATAGAAAATAGAGTCGGACCAACATCTTGAGGACATGCCATGATAAAAAAACTACTCCTTTGGAACTTGTGCACTCAGACATTTTTCGGTCCCATAGAGGCAACCTCTTTTGGAGGTGCAAATTATTTTGTTACTTTCCTTAATGATTTCACTCACAAAGTTTGGATTTATATGTTAAATAGAAAATCAAAGGTGTTTTCAAAATTTAAAACTTTTAAAACTCTTGTTGAAAACCAGATTTGGCATGAAATTAAATGTCTTAAAACTGATATGGGGGAGAGTTTTGCTCTTCGGAGTTTGACAATTTTTGTGCAGATAATGACATTTGTAGAATTAAAGTGGTTTTGTTCACCCCTCAGGAAAATGGTGCAACTAAGAGGTTGAATCAGACGATTCTTGAAAGAGCTTGGTGTGTGCTCTCCAATGCAAATTTGGGGAAAGAGTTTTAGGTAGAAGCGTGTAATAATGCAATGTATTTAATTAATCGTGCTCCTTCATCTCGATTAGATTTTGATATTCCGGAGGTGAGATGGCTTGGGAAAAGAATTTCTTATCATCATTTGAATGTGTTTGGTTGTGAAGCATTTGTGCATATTCCTAAGGAGCGGCGAACAAAACTTGATTTCAAATCCAAGAGGTGCATATTTCTTGGCTATGGAGAGGATCAATTTGGTTTTAGGCTGTGGAATCCTATTGCCAAAAATATTATTCGTAGTCAGGATGTCGTGTTTAATAAGAAAAAATTTCCAGGTTTGCAGCCACATGAGACATCTTTAAATGAATATTTAGATGTTGATTTATTTAATAATGGCAATTCCAAGCAAACCTCTATTTCTTTTTCCTAGCCTTTAATAATTTATGTACAAGCATCACATGTTATTACATAGCCTTCATTGGTTCATTCACAACCTTCCTCATATGTTATTTCCCCTTCTATAGTGTCATCGTTGCCTTTAATAATTCAAACAAAACCTCCTATTAATGTTATGCTACCTAAAGACCTTTCTATGCAGCCCATAAATCCTAATGTGCAGCCTCCTTTAATTGATATGCAACATCAAATTAATGAGCACCCTTCATCTTTGAATGTTCTTCCACCTCTTGTTCATTCACATCCCTTAGCTCTTTCATAGTTGCCTTCACTTAGTGCAACACAATCTCTACATGTGTATGTGCTGCCTCAAATTAATCATTCGTTGCCTTTTTCCAATGTGCCTCCTTCACATTTGTTGCTTCCTCCATTGATGTCTCTAAAACATGGTGCACAACCTTCAAAAGTTAATGCACAACCTATACAAGGCAATACACCTCCATTAAATAGTTTGTTTCCTCCTTTAAATAGATCATTGCCTCTTCAAAGTTCTATGCAACTCTTTGACACTACCTTGCCATCATTTTAAATTCAAACACATGCAAATGAAGTGCTTTCAGAAAGTCGATTGGGGGAAAGGAACCTGAAATATGTGCAACAACAAGACAGTATATAGAGGTAGAGTAATGAAGAAAATAGAGAACAACAGGGTAATTTGCAGCCAGACATGGGTCCTCAACTAAGGAGATCTACTCGAGAGAGAAGGCAACCAACAAAATTCAACGACTAGGAATTATTACTCTCTTATGAGGTAGTGGCTGCAACTTTTAAACAAGTTTGTAAAGATGCAAATTCAGTGAAATGGATGGAGGCAATGAATGAAGAAATGGAGTCTTTTGCGTGCAAATGGCACATGAGATTTGGTTCCTCTTCCCCCAAATCGAAAACCACTAAAAAATAAATGAGTATATCATTTGAAAGAGGAAGATGGAGGTCATATTTACATTACAGGGCCAGATTGGTTGTGAAGGGTTTTTCTCAGCAAAAAGGAATTGATTTTAATGATATTTTTTCACCAGTTTTGAAAATGCACACCATTTGAGTAGTGTTAGGCTTGGCAGTTGTTTGGGACCTTGAGCTTGAGCAACTTGATGTCAAAACAACTTTTCTTCATAGAGATATAGAAGAGAAATTGTATATGGAGCAACCTAAAGGTTTTGCACAACAGGGTCAAGAACATTTATATTGCAGATTGAAGTGGAGTTTGTATGGGCTCAAGCAAGCCTTGAGGAAATGGTATCTCAAATTTGATAACTTCATGACTCAACAAAATTTCACTCGTTGTGAATTAGGCCCATGCGTTTATTACAAGAAGCTTGCTAATGGTGATTGTGTTATTCTCTTACTCTATGTTGATGATATGTTGGTTGCTGGTAATAGTGTCAAGATTGTTCATGAGTTGAAGCAACATTTATTTCAACAATTTTCCATGAAAGATTTAGGGGTAGCAAAGAGGATTCTTGGGATGAATATAATCAGGGATAGAAATAAGAGAGAAATCAGATTATCTTAAGAAAAGTATATTCTTAAAATCTTAGATAGGTTCAATATGAAGAATGCCAAGTCTGTTAGTACTCCTCTAGCTAATCATTTTCACTTATCCTCAAATATGTGTTCTAAAATAGAAGAGGATCAAGAACACATGAAGTGTGTTCCATATTCATCAACAATTGTCAGTCTCATGTGTGCCATGATGTGTACTGGTTCGAATATTGCTCATGTAGTGGGAGTTGTGAGAAAATTTATGAGTAATCCAGGTAAATCACATTGGCAAGCAGTACAATAGATCTTCAGGTACTTGAAATTCACTTCAAATCATGTTTTATGTTTCAGTGGTAAGGACACTCACCTATGAGGTTATGTTGATTTGGATATGGTTGGAGATCTGGATAAATGACGTTCTACTACTGGTTATGTGTTTACTTTTTTTGGGGCAACGATCAGTTGGGTTTCTCAGTTGCAACAAGTGGTTGCACTTTCTTCTATTGAGGTTGAATATATTGTTCTCACTAAAGGAGCAAAGAAAATGATATGGTTGCAATGGTTAAGTGAATTATGGTGTAAGCAATCAATTTTTACTCTGTTTTGTGATAGCAATAGTGCTATTCACTTGGCCAAGAATTCCGCCTTCCACAATTAGACAAAGCATATAGATCTGTGATATCATTTTATTCACTATGTTATTGATGAAGGTAAGTTTTAGGTGGAGAAAATTGACATGAAGTTGAAGGGTATGTGCAGGATCATGATGGGCCAACCTAGACCCTTAAGTGGAAATGAAAATTCTTCTCTCAAACTTTTCCAAAATTGACGTAAAAATTTGAATGGGGGATATCTCTGAGCAACTATTTGGTCTTCAAGTGGGAGATTGTTGGGTTCAGTGAAGCCCAAATATTCTAATTTAAACGGTAGTTTCTCTCACATTCAAAATGGATGTCTTTTTTGTAACTGACTTCTTTTTGGCATGTATTCGCTAATTTAGAAGTTAACCGTTTTGATGGATTTTTTCCATTTTGGAGATGAGACCAAAATTATAAAGCTATTGTTGCCTGAATATGTAATTCATTTAGAATTAATAAAAGTGAGATAGTCCCTGTTGAAAGTGGACGTAGCCATTATTGGGTGAACCACTATAAATATTGTGTTCTTCTTTTGTGTTATTTAGATCTTTTAATTTCTGTTCTTTTCTATAATTTTTTGTTTCATTTGATTCTACAATTTTTATCAACATTATGACATTTAGAATTCAAAACTTAACACCTACAACAATTTGTAACCGGCCTATACCATAGCTACAAGTAAGTTGTAGCTTGTAAAAGCACATGTAGGCAACTTGTATTGTAGTGACCCGTAACTAACTTGTAGAAGCTTGTTGTATGCTTGCTGCAATTTGTAACCAATCTGAAACTTGTTTTTAGTTGATGTTGATTGTAGTCCTCCTGCATTAGGTTTATAGAGGGAAGAAATATAAATAGGTTAATCATGGAAATATTTAAATAATTTTGATAAAATTTAAGGAAAAAATAATTGTTTACTTATATGCATGGTCAACAAATAGGTACAATGGGTATTATCATGCCCCTTTCTATGCTAAAGGGAACTTGTGGCGTGGAAAATAAAAACAACAGAGGGGGTTTGACAAATATTAAATCATAAGGATAGGAAGGAGGTTGCAAGATGGGAGAAAGCATGCCAACCAATGAAAAAGGAAAAAGATAAAGAACACAAGTGGAGAAAATGAGAACAAATACATGAATTTTTTAGTAACTTATTTTTTCCTCGTATGGAGTAGTAAAATCGATGAACATTAGTATAATCAAAGACTAGCAATCAATGCACATGTTTAGGTGAATTAAACCTTGATTTGATATGGTGTTATGAATTATAATAGTTGTATGATGTGTAGAAAATATTCCTTTTTAAAAGGATTTTGGAATTTTTTTAAAATGCATTGAAGAGAAGATTTATATAGAATATAGTTCTCTCTAATTTATAGAAACTTAAGAAATAATTCTCTTAGATGATAAATTTAATATATTTAAACAATAAATTGAATTCATGGAATTAAAAAAAACATGAGTTTTGTGCACTTCAATAAATGCAACAATTTAATACCATCCTAGAGTCATGTGTTCATGTGAAAACATCTCCTATAAAATATTCTTATTGGTTTTTGCATTTAAATCTTAATCATTTAATTAAAATAGTTTAGCCGAGCTTTCATGTTGGAGTAAGAAATGCTACAATTGTAAAGTTAATTATTTTTGTTCTAAATCTAGTTATTGTCAATCTTTTGCAAATACAATGATTGGAAGGCTTAAATGATTATGTGTTCATATTTCCTAATTAATACACATAGTGTAAAGAAAGTTTTGGTTTTAAGGTGGTCACATCCAAAACTTATTGAAAGAGCAAAAAAAAATCATTTATAGCTATGACCAAAATTTTAATCCAACAATCCTTGATATTTTCTACTTAACACATTATGAAAGGTTTACTAGATTATTTGAAAAGCCATTACCACTATTTTTTTACCTCATATTATCAATAGTTATGAAGTTCCTTTAGACAAAATTAACTATTGTATATGCAATCTTGAACTAAATATAAAAAAAGACTTTTTAAATACTTCAGTCATCTTAAATTTATACTTTAAAATTAGTTTAATCCACTTTAATCATCATAAATACACTAGGTATAAATATGCTTATTATACACAATAATCTATAATAAAATTTGAAAACTCATAATTATATTTTATATTCATATAATAAAACTAAATTCCTTAATTTATATTAAATATAATTATATATGTCTTTTCAAAGACATCCAATAAAATTGGAATGATACATAAAAGATTAGTATGGCCCTTGTGCAATGACACACATAAATCGAGAAATATAATTATATATATTCTCTAACAAATTGTACATTTAATTATTTTCCCAAATGATCACCATCAAAATCAAAATAACTTTTATTAGGGTTTTATATATATTAGGGGAGAGGACTTGGTGGTTCAGCACTCTAACTTTGCACTTCTCAAAATCTTATGTGGAAATTTTAAAAATTCCCATTTTTTACAGCAGCTTGCTTGACAACGCCCCTACTTATAACTAAGGTTTCAAGGCCACATCATCAAATATGATGCCACATCAGCATGCTTTTTGTTGAGGTGTCCAAAAAGGTCCAAAAAAAGCGAGACCGAAACTTGTGCACTAAATCATGTTTTATTAGTGCACTGATGTGGCATCACATGATTTTTTGCTTTTTAGATCTAAGGAATACACATTATTCAATTATTAGTAGTTATCATCAACACTAACAACTTTAAAGTCACAACTATTGGTTTAATATTATTAAAAATATTAAATGTTAAATCAATAAATACTATAATAACTATTGAAACATACTCAACTACTGGATAGACACCCCAATCATGATTTACTACTGTGAACCCTCCATCTACCACAAGATTAAGGCCACTTACAAACTTAGCTTCCTCGCTGGCCAAATACAAAGCAGCCTCTGCAATATCATGTCCCTTAAGAGTTTGGTCCTTTAAATTGGCTATCTTGTTACAAAATGCCTCCCAATTAACCTTGTTCTCTTCTGGATTATTGGGATTCTTTCCGAAGAATTGCAATGCAAGAACCGAGGCTAAACCAGATGGAGAAACACAATTCACTCTGATACCATAGCGTCCCATCTCGGCTGCACCTTGTTTGGTAAGGCCTATAATTGCATGTTTAGAAGCTGTGTATGAATATGAAGCCGTTCCACCAAGTATCCCTGCAATGCTGGAGGTAGAAATTATGCAGCCCTTTTTGTTTGGGATCATAACGCGGGCTGCATGCTTTATTCCGTGCATTACTCCTTTTACGTTTACATTCATCACACGCTGAAACTCTTCCATGTCACAATCTACCGCCTTAATTGTTTTCTTATCAATGGTTGCTGCATTATTAAACATAATGTCCAGTTTACCATGTTTCTCCATGGCCAAATCCACAGCTGAACTGACATCTTCGTCTCTGCTCACATCACAGTGGACGTATGTGACCTCCGGGGAAAAGGATTGAGCAACTTTTTTACCGAGTTGGTGTGCAATGTCAGCAATGATGACTTTGGCTTCATGTTTTGCAAAGAGCCCAACTGTGGCTTCTCCAATTCCTGATCCCCCGCCTGTGATTACTGCAACCTTTCCTTCTAATCTGCATATAATTACTTTACCATATGCAACATCAGCTTTGAAAAATGTAGCATGACTGTTCTATATCTAGCTCTATTTGCTATAATACATGTTTAATAATTTAGTTTAGTTTTAATTTTCAACATTCCTGACCAAATGAACTAGGAATTAAGAAGAGGTGGTTTGACTGTTTTCTTAGAGGAGAGGATCTGTCACTTTAACTTTGCACTTCTCAAAATCTTAGGTGGAAATTTCAAAAATTTCTCAAATTTTTACAGCAGTTCGTTTGGCAACGCCCCTGCTTATAACTAAGGTTTCAGGGCCACATTAGCATGCTTTTTGTTGAGGCGTCCAAAAAGGTCCAAAAAGAAAAGTGAGACCAATACTTGTGCACTAAATCATGTTTCATTCATGCACTAATGTGGCATCACATGATTTGTTGCTTTTTAGATCTAAGGAATACATATTATTCAATTATTGGTAGTTATCATCAACACTAACAACTTTAAAGTCACAACTATTGATTCAATATTGTTAAAAATATTGGACATTAAATCAATGAATACTATAACAACTATTCGAACATACTCAACTATTAGGTCCTTTTCCCTAGTTTTGGGCAGCCTGCTTTGTAATGCCAATTTTAAATTTTCAATATTTCATAGATCTACGAAAAGGTTATCAGCATAGAAAAGTGCACAGTGTCAATAGTGCAAATCCAATTCTAAAAGTTCGGAGCGAACATACACAGTTTATGAGGAGTATTTAGATATCAGATACCCTATTCTGTTTTATTTAGTACAGGTACTGTTATGTTTTTTATTAGATAAGCACGGTTTTGCAAGGGATTCTTGTACAAGAAAAATATAGAGCATGAAGTACAACGGACAACTGAAAAAGGACAATAAAGGACTACAGAAAGAACAGCAAAACTTAAAAGATCATCCAGCCCATCCTAAATTAGGATGGTTTAAAAAATTGTTCCAATAAACTTTACTTTATTTCAAAACTAGATTATTTTCCCCAAAACTAACTTTTTAGTTACAGAAAGGGGTCATATAATTACTGGCTGAACCAGCACCCAAATCCAATACATTAAATTCCATAGAGGTATATCCTTTCAGATCTGCTTTTTGAACTTCCGAAGAGGGAGGAAAAATGGAATCCTCCTTAAAAGCTGAAATATGGTCCTCCTTTTTCCAAACAAATTGTTGTTCCTTATGCTTGAAAGAGCTGCTGGTGCTGTTATGTTTTCCATATGATTTTCTAAATTTTACCTAGATAGGTTATGTTTACTATTTATCCAAAATAATGTTTAGGAAATAAAAGTATATTGCCCATATGGCAGAAGTAGATATTAAATAGCCAGAGGCCATATATTGTCTAATCATGGTTGTCACTCCTGTACAATATATTCCATGATCTTTACATATTAAAAATGTATAGCTTTTCTGTTTGACTAAAAATACTGATGAATGCCAATTACCAGTTCTTCGTACTGCTTTATTTTGTATTTGGTCCAAGCTGAAATGGAGGGCGAATCTAAGACTGCCACAGTATATGAATGCGATTATGATGACAGATATTATCTGTCTGGGATCTGCCATCGGCATCACAAATGTGGCTGTGGTTCCTGTCTTGAATGAGCCTGTTAACAGAAATAGTTGATGCAATCACACTGCAAACCCTTCGGATAATGAAGGAAGGAAGCGTTCGATTCCTGTGGCTTGCCAACATCCATACAGTGACTTCTCACCAGAGATTGGATTTGATAAAAAAAAAATGTATACATCCAGATTTCAAAAGATCTAAGACCCATTTGCTTTATTGGAGATAAAAATTTAATGTTTTGTGTGTTGATGTTTATGTATTGGGTTTCTTATTGATGAATGGCAATTGTCCTGGGTGACTCACAGAATCTGGTATTTTATTATTTGGCAATTTCAATCATATAGTCCAATATTTTCAACTGGGTCTGAGCCATCAGCCAAATTTATGATTATTGTTGGAATATGTAATCCCAACTACCGTTCTTAACAGTGTTTTGTTCTGTTCATCCTCTGCATTTAATTTGTACCCTGATATGCATGAAAACAACAGGGGATTAATTTCATTGTGCAGAGGAGTATGGGTATGAGCCAGGCAGCAATAATCATAGTTGTTTCCTCCAGACTGATGGTCTCGTGGACGTCATTAAAAACTATTTATCCATTCATCCACCCTTAGAAAATGCTCTATTTCATCTTATGTTGACTCATAACATCAGTGAAACGTGGGATAAGTATACAGCATCCCAAAACAGAAAAAGGCTTTGTATGTAGCTGAAGCTCTTTTAGAATATTTTTTGTAAGAAACTATTTTTAATGAATACATGGGAGTAAATCTTTGAGTACGTTATCTTAGTTTTTATTTTTTTGTGTTCTCGTTTCATCTGCTATTAGAATTAGTGAAGGCATCTTTCTTTGGCACAAGTACTATTAATCTTCAAATTTCTCAATTTGCTATGAAGAGTTTGAATATTGATCAACCATAATGAAGGTTTTATTCACCTTCACTTTTGAAGATATATAGGAGCTTGTTGGGAAAATGGATTTGTTGAGTCTACAAATAGAAAAGCATACAATGCATTATCTCAGGTAAAGACACTTTACCTTTAAAGTGTATTGTAAAATGTGCAAATCTCTCTAGACTGATTTGGTTCACCATTTTATGAGAAGATCAAGGAAAAAAGAAAATTGTTTACTTGTATGCATTAAAACATAGGTAAAATGAGAATTAGCAATGCCCCTTTCTATGCTAAAGCGAACATGTGGCATGGAAAATAAAAATAAAAGAGGGGGTTTAGCAATTATTAAATGATAAAGGAGGGGAAGGAGGTTACAAGATGAGAGTTGACTGAAGAAATGCTGGCAGGTTTTGCCATGTCAATGGTTTCACATGGAGAGAAAAAAAATTTTTTTTGCATTTACAAATCTAATTAATTGGCTTATACTTGTTCTTAGGCAAAATGCTTGCACAAAATGTTGGTATAAGGTCTTTTACGGTTCGTGACCGAGGTGTACCTAGAAGTTTGCTATAAAGACATGTTTGTCAAATCTTTTAATTTAGTGAGTGTATTAGAGAGATTTATAGAATTGGTCATATGCCAATAAAAATAGAAGTTGGTTTTAATTTATAAGAAAATATTCACGAATTAAGTTTTTTGTGTTTTTCTTCATGACCTCATCATTTCAAATTATTTTATTCAAATAAACAAGATTGATAATTCAATTTTGTGTAAACTTAATTTTATTTTTTAAATTATCATTTAAAAAATATTGATAAATAAAATTTCTTATACAAGTTTGTACAATTTTTTATACATAATCCATTCATATATAATTTATATGCTTGTCAAAATTATTGCTCTGCCTATTACCCTACTATTCACATACATGTATGCACATTATTTACTAATTTTCTGGAATAAGTCATTGATTAAAAACAGATCTGATGTTTTAATCAATCCACTCGTGGATGACAAATTCATCCACCTCCCAAAAGACTCGATGAAGTAGAACTTTTACAATAAATGTTATAAATAAATCTTGAAATTTTTTATTCATAATTATACTTTATAGAAGGGTGGAGGGTTTACATCGATTGGTAAAACATTCTGTGTAGGTAAGATTTCACAAGATTTAGTCTCCTCCCGTCCCATAATACTGGAGGGTGTGTAGCTCCAACAGCAATGATCACGTAAAAATAAAATATATGAGAAAATTCGATTGCTATGTCTAAAAACAATTATACTTTATGAATAAACAACCACAGAGTTTATCAACTGAAAACAAAAAAAATATATGACACACCTATGATATACTTTTTTTATCTAACTTGTTTGTTCCTTATGCAGATAAAGAAAAATCTTTGATACTATTTTGATTCAACTGATTACAACATATAGAGTAAAATTTGCTCCTATGAGGGCTTAGCCTGCATGCTGTCCCTTGTGTTTGAGGAGGGATAGGAAATTGATAAACTTGATCAAATCAATGATAAACACATCAAATACATTAAATCAATATGAAATCACACTAGTTGATCAACTTTCATTATTAGTAAAAAGATGCAATGTTTTCTGTGGTTAATATGTAAAGTCGTACATCGACACACCATCTGTTCCAGTATTTTTTGTCACGTATTCTAATCATAATCTGTGCAGTTTGTTTTGGTTCATGTAAAATAATCGTAGTAATCTGTTAAGGGAAAGGGACACATCAGAAAGATCTCAGCTTCCTGGTTCCAACACAACTTGAATAGAGCAAAAAGGACTCCGTTTGTGCAAGTTACGACTGGTCAAACTTCCAGTCAAACTGGCTTCAGGGTCGTCCAGAAAAATGTAATTATTTAATATTGGGGAAATAATAAATAAAGCACCCAATATTAAATAAGGGGACATGATTTGTAATCTCATAGTTATTGTCACTTGGTTTTGTGCAATACCACTTAGTGGTTTTGTGGGAGCTTGTTTCTATAAAAGCAACCACAAAAGTAGTTATTAGGAGAGATGCAATTTTTCTGGTTAGTATTTGTGAGGGTTTGAAGCATGACACATTATGTGTGGTTGCATGCTTGTTCGCATGGATTACTTGGAAAGAGCTTGTTGTTTCAATGGTGTTCATGGAGATTTAGAAGATGTATTGTAATCTTATTGCTGAATAATACATGAGAGATGGATGTTTTTGGAGGCTGGTTTTTTTCCCTTTTGAGGGTTTTCCCAAGGTATATCTTGTGCCATATTTTCATGGGTATGTTGTCTATTCTCTTGTATGTGGATTCTGAATACTTAAATGCATAGATTTCTTTATGAGTTATGTGGAAATTGTTTTTAATTGGCTGCAAGTTTCCAACAAGTGGTATTAGAGCTTTGGTTATGGTTGTATAACCCTTGGTTGAGAAAAAATCTTGTTTAAGTTTGAATTTATGCATTGCATGTGAGGATCAAAGACATGGCAGGATATGAAGGTGTTGCGGGTTGTTTATTGCAGATTTGAGGGTTTTGAGTTTGCTGATTAAATGGGTTATTTGTGGATATAGGATGTGAGAAATTTTTGGGTGAAATAGGTTTCTTGGTTTTGTATTCAAATGAGGGTTTTTGAATGAAGCTTTCACAGATGATCTCCTAACTCAAAATAGACCTCACGGTTGGATCCAGATTGGCCAAGAGAGGAAAATTGATATATAACATGACCTATTTCTGATACTGTGAAAAATTACAAAATTTTTGTGTCCATACCCAAATCGTACGGACGTTAAAAATAATATTAAGAAATATATATTCTCCGTCGCCATTAAATTTCGAACTTGCACAAATAAATAAAAAATAAAATAATTAGAAATCAAAAATAGAAGTTGGAGGAGTTTGAAAGTTTTGTT
This sequence comes from Sequoia sempervirens, assembly GCA_007258455.2. Classification (NCBI taxonomy): domain Eukaryota; kingdom Viridiplantae; phylum Streptophyta; class Pinopsida; order Cupressales; family Cupressaceae; genus Sequoia; species Sequoia sempervirens. The sequence goes on along the minus strand of VDFB02000003.1, from coordinate 33,772,767 downwards.
ACGAAAATTTCAAAACAAAAACAAAAAAAAAAATATAACTTTGTGGAGGGGGCGGGGCCACCCCGTACCTCCCCCCGTCGGCTGTTACCATACTCTGACAGGCTGCCAATGGTACTTTAAGGTACCGCCAACAGTCCTGTCGGTAGGTTGACCGCCGGTGGGGCCTGGTACAGTTGCTTGCAGGGCTGGCAACCGTCCACCCCTTTATGGGGTAAACATATTTTTTAAATAAAGTTTTTTATTTATTAAATTTGTACATTGAACATTCCGCCATGCAATATTTAATCCGCCGGATTTTTTGGACAATGCAATTTTTGCATGAAAATAAATTTAATTATATTTTGAAATTTTATTTTGGGTCCGCCACCCAAGGAGCGGCGCCCCCCCGGGTGGGGTAACCGCCCAGCCACCAGTGGTGGCTAAATTTTTTTGCCTTAGGTGCAAATTACAGTTTTATTTCGGTGGGGCATAACTTTTGCTCAGATTGTCCATTTTTTGACTTCTTGGATTCGTTGGAAAGCTGACTCAGAGATCTATACTGTGGTGATAGATATTTTACCAGATTTTTCAGTTTTGATAGTGTTTTTCTTGTTCAAAGTCAGATGTTTGTTTTGAGTTTCGAGAGGTGATATCGGGTGCATACAGAGTCAGATTTTGGACTTCGAATAGTCAACAAAAAACTTGTTCAGAGTACTACATAGTGGATCAAGTTTGGAGATATTTTGGCATGGTTTATTTGCTATTTTATTTATCTAAGCTGTTTATGGGTTTCTTTGACTATGGTGATATTGTGAGTTTATGGATGATCGGATCTTGGAGATTTGATGTTGGATTCATTGTATGCTTAGTTGTATATCTTAGATTATTTTATTTTTGACATGGTTATCAGTATATGGTTGGATTTATATGCTTCATTGATATATCTACAAATTGTGCAATGTTGTAGGCAGTCTATACTTACATGTTGCATTTATGACTTGGACATGGGTTGTTTTTTCCCATTGATATTTCAATGTTGATGCATGCTCAGTTTTGGTGGCTTGGTTTAGTCACTTAGTTTGCTGGTTTTGTTGTCATGTTGAGAAGGTGAGATGGTATTACCAGGTACAGTTATGATATGAGACCTATGTAGTTGACTATGATTATGCAGATATGTGGACACGGTTGAGTTGAGTTGTTGGTAGATTTGGTGGTGATCATGGTGTCATGGATGTTTCTTTTACTTTAGAGACTTTGGCATGTCATGATGGTTTATGCAGGTGCATTGTTGGTGGTATTGGATTGGTTTCTGACTATGGTTGAGGCGGTGTATCTTTGTGGTATGAGGATCATAGTTTTACTTTTCCTTTTGGGAGCTCTTGTTATATTTGAGTTCTTTGATTGTGTGAGGGCCTTTGGTTGATCTTCATGAGGAGATTGTTATCATGATGTCATGGATAGCTTGATTACACTTTTTAGTGGGAGCTTTTGACAGTGATGATTTTGGTGGTGATGGATATGTTTATGATGGTTTGGTGGTTGTAGGTATCTTCTTGGCTTGGAGATTATGATTCTATTTTTATGCTACTGACATTTCAGTTGTGTGTGTAGACTTGGATGATCTTCATGGAGAGGATGGTTGTCATGATGCCATGTGTGACTCGGTATCACAGTTCAGTGGGAGTTGTTGGCAGTGACATGGATGCATCATTTGGTAAGGTTATCCCCATGTGATTGGAGGTATAGTTTCTTAGTTTAGAGTGTATTTGTTATGATGTCATATTATACTCGTGATACTAGTTTAGAGTTTGGCATATTACATGTTCTCTTGAGACCAGGATGTATATATATGTTATGGTGCATGTGATCTCCTATTAGGAGATGGTTAGAGCATGTTGTCATGGTTATGTTCTTGATTTGCGATTGGATATATGACATTGATCTTGTGCGGTTCTCTTGGTATTGGGTACATTGACATTTGCTTGATTACTTCATGATGGTGCTATATTGCATTTGGAGTTTGGCATGGATTGGTTGGTTACAGGTACTCATGGATACTTGGAGACATAGGTGAGGCTTGAGTTCTCTTATGATTAGAGACATGTGTTGAGATGGTTACTCTTCATGAGATTTCAGTAGGGAGTCTGAGGAGCCTACACCTTGGTTGGGCGTGAGTTCAACATGGACTTATGAGGAGAGTGTTCTTGGATGAGCCATGATGACTTGGATGTCTTGGAGGAGCATTCTCATTCCCCACTCTTGGTCTACTCGGCAGTTTCACTTGAGAGGTATTTCCCATTGTTACTTTCAAGTGCTTTGTGTTTTATGCTTTATCTTCTCATGCATAAGGATCTTGAGATATGGATATATGGTTTTGGAGGGTTCATCTGAGCAGTGTTGGCATGTTTATCTCCTTATGCATTGCGATTACACTCATTGATGTTGAGTTTAGGAGATGTAATGGGATTATTTCCTTCATTGGGAATGGATTTAGTTTGATCTTCTTTGGTTATGAGAGGCTTACATCCATGTTGATTACATGATACATATGTTATGCTTGATCTTGGAGATTGAACGGTTGGGTGTAGTTATGGCTTTTCTTTTGGGGTGTTGAGGAGGAGATCGTACTTAACACAGTTGGCTTTTAGAGGTGTATGTAGGAGATTTTTCTTATAGGTGATTGATATACAAGTTTGTATATCATTGTGGATGATTCCTTGTTACTACATAATGTAATTTACACTTTCTATATGATGTTATTAGTAGACTTGGTATGCCTTGATCTTTTTCAGATTTGCATTACCCAAGCAATGGGAGCTCTTGGATGTGTATTTCATTCTTTGACAGGTTTTGCACATGGAGTTTATGATTGCAGTTTATGGGTGTATATGTTTATGGCATGAATTTACTATGTTTTGTATACCTTGGAGGTATGGATAGTTGGATGTATTGGCACTTGCTGTGGGTGTTATTTTAGCTTTGGGTTTGTGTATCTTGATAGCTATTGGTGCATATTGATACTTTTGGATTGATCATATGTGTTTGGGATATCAGTTGAGGCAGGACTTATGCTTTGTTTTGACAGATTGTGTGGCTTCTCTATTGGATGGTTTCTTATCTTTATGCAGTGGCATGATGGAGGATGAGAGCATTCATGCTTGGGATGGTAGTCACTTTGATTCTTGTTACAGGTATCTTGATGGAGCACATGGAGCATTTTGATTCCATGGTGGTATATGTGGCTATATGGATTGTTCATTTGATTCATGTTTTGAGGTTACTTGTTCCCCTTATGCAATGTATACAACAAGTGGGAGAATGTTGGGAAAATGTGTTTTATACACCTTGCATTATGTATTTAATGTAATTATTCTTGGGGCCACTTAATGTTGCATGTAACATTGACACATAAGTTAAATTGATAAAATGTAATTATTTAATATTGGGGAAATAATAAATAAATCACCCAATATTAAATAAGGGGACATGATTTGTAATCTCATAGTTATTGTCACTTGGTTTTGTGCAATACCACTTAGTGGTTTTGTGGGAGCTTGCTTCTATAAAAGCAACCACAAAGGTAGTTATTGGGAGAGATGCAATTTTTCTGGTTAGCATTTGTGAGGGTTTGAAGCATGGCACATGATGTGTGGCTGCATGCTTGTTCGCATGGATTACTTGGAGAGAGCTTATTGTTTCAATGGTGTTCATGGAGATTCAGAAGATGTATTGTAATCTTATTGCTGAATAATACATGAGAGATGGATGCTTTTGGAGGCTGGGTTTTTTCCCTTTTGAGGGTTTTCCCAGGGTATATCTTGTGTCATATTTTCATGGGTATGTTGTCTATTCTCTTGTATGTGGATTCTGAATACTTAGATGCATAGATTTCTTTATGGGTTATGTGGAAATTGTCTTTAATTGGCTGCAAGTTTCCAACAGAGTCCACGTCAGCAGTTTGGAGTCAAAAAAAGAAAATTTCACACGTCTCTACACAGTCTAGTTGGCACTCCCCCATTTTTTTCCTAGTGAAAATTGTGCACATCTATCGATGTTTCAGACCATTTTTCAAAAACCACAAAAAAAGAGCCAAAATGTGTCATCATAGTCGGTCACTAGGTCATGTATTATTGGTATACTGATGTGACATTACATGATTGGTCAGTTTGTGTACTTTTGAATTAAGATGATTTGCAATTGGATATTAAGTGTAAATTTATTGGATTTTTTATTGTCCAAAAGTGGGCCCTAGTCCAAAACTATACCCACCATATGTCATATGTCCATGATTGAATCCTCCCCCATAGTAAATTTAAAATAAATAAAAAATTATTGTATGACTTATTAGATGGAAAAATTGAAAATTTATTTTCTCCTACACCAAAAAAATCAATATAGAAAAAGATCACAACTTTGTTGAAATACAAAGTGGACTTAGTACCATGCAAATACCTAGGGGTCCCCATCTTCAAAGATATAGTAAGAACGAATTTATGGAGGGAGGTAGTTGAGAGTTGCAAAAGGCATGCTAATTAGTGGAAAAGAAAATGGTTAAGTTCGGTAAGCAAAATAACAATGATTAAGACCGCCCTTGTAGCGATCCCAATACATACAATGTCCAATATGCAACTGACCAATTAGGTATTGGATAGACTGGATAACATTATGAAAATCTTTCTTTCAAAAGGTTACAATGATACAAAATGAATTCCTCTCATTCATTGGGACAAAGTAAGAAGAGGACCGTTGTAGTGGTGCAATAGGAATAAAAAATTTGAAACTCCAAAATCTTGTGCTTGGTGCGAAGCTCGTTTGGCAGATGTACTCATCACGAGGAAAATTACGGTGAAAAATAATGCAAAATAAATATTTGGATAATAATTATCCGAGTAGAATCCCACGATTGCAAATGCTCCTAACAGATCTCATATATGGAGATTCATGTGGAAAAGTAGGAACATAATAATAATAATCTCTTAGCAAATTTTTGGTTGGATTCCTCAAATGGTCATCAATCCTTATCGGAAAAAGTTGGACTTTCGGATCTGAATGGAGACTCTCAGGAACATGTGGGGGGATAAAGTCAAAAACTATATTGAAGAGGATGCAAGTGGAGGCTATAAATGGATTGACTTTCATTTGTTGCCAATAAACAATGTAGCAAAACAACATCTAAAGGAAATGTCCAAGCAAAGGAACATATGCTTGAATAAGAATGAAGAAAAAATAATATACTGTGGAGCATGTTCAGAAAACTACTCTATTTTTCTAGAGTATAAAATTCAATCATAAGGGAGCATGGAAGGTTGGTTGAGTAAATTATGTTGGGGATATTGTCTCCTGCCCAAGGCAGGAGCTTTCGCATGGACAGCCCTATGTAAGCGTTATCTAACTAGTGACCATTTACGAACGGTTGGAATTTTGAGACCTAGCCACTGTGTGATGTGTAAATCCATTGAAGAAACCACATATCATTTGCCATTAAATTTCCCTTATGCCTCTTCATGTTGGGATTGGTTCTAGAGTACATTGAGATGGTATGGTCCAAGATCAAACGATCTTTGAGAGGTATTTGGATCATGGCCCATAATTTAGTGCTCAACATTTTGGAGGGACATTTGGTTGGTGAGTCCCTCTATACGAATTTGGCAATTATGGAAGGAGAGAAATCACAAGATCTTCCAAGAAGTCTCCTACTCTCGACAAGAGTTTGTTGCAATTATAAAATTGAGTATTTATGAATGTTTGAACGCAAAAGTTAAAATGCAAAAAATCTTTCATTTACAAGTTGGGATGACACATTGATGAGGAGGCTAAAGAATCTCAAAGTTCTCCAAAGGTCAATTGTTTTGCAGAATTTACAAGAGAAGAAGAAATTAGAGAAGTTGTGTACTTCGCCGAGTGGTAGGCTCAAGTTAAATTTTGACGGAGCATCTAAAGGAAACCCAGGAGTTGGATGCATTATCATAAATGAACTGGTAAACTTGGTTTGGTAGTGCCCAAGAAATTTCCACTTGGATCCAATAATGAAGCAAAATTTGAGGCGTTAATGGAAGGGCTCCAATAGTGTTAGAAGATGGGAATCAACAACCTGTACATAGAAGGGTACTTGATGGTTTGCATTGCAACTATCAGGTGGAATCATACGACAAATTGGAAATTACAGCCACGTCTGAATAACATCAGAGACCTGTTGCAAGGGGATCACTGACTATACAATATCACATATGTATAGGGAATCAAACTCAGTGGTAGACTTCCTCGGGAATTGTGGTGTGATTTACACTGTTCAGATGGTTACAGATGATAAAGTGGATTGATGGTCATGTCTGGAGGATATTATTTCATCGAAAAGAGGAGAAGGTGTATGATAAACTGTTCGGAGTCTAATCAAATGAGAATTCTTCATATAGACTTGAACTAGTCGAAAGTTTTTTGTAAGATTGAAAAAGTTTGTATCCCATACATGGAATGTGTAGCATGCGAAGAAGATTGTAGCAGCTCCTCCATAAGACCCGCTAGGACCTTTAGCGAAGAACAAGAAGCCGACACATGTTATAAATTGGTGCCCAAAGGAGGAATAGATACTTTTTATGAAAAAGTAGCTCGAAAAATAAATCTTCCAGTCGGGAACCGTGTCACCCAGGCTGGAGCGAGTGGATAAATTTCTTATTTTTTCTCCTTATTTCCTATGCACTTGTCAGTTTGGCAATTTATTTTTAAAAGCAACCATGTTTTCTTTTTAAGTTAATCTCTATATTCTACCGCTAGTGAATAGGAGATTATAAAAAAGAATTGATGTGTGTATTGTAGATATATAGATTGAAGGTTTTTGCAGGAAATGACATGGGAAGAAAGGGAGATTGCAATGAATAGAAGGAGGAGTTGAAACATTATCTAGAATTGTAGTATTGCTATGGATACCAAGTTTTGGTAGTTGTTGTAAATTTTTTCTTTTCTGTAATAATAAAATCTCTTTTGTTGAATGCTGGTTATTCCCCAAAGTTAGGAGTTTTCTAGGGTAAATCATTGTGTCAAAGTGTGATTAGTTTTCTTTAATTTTTGCTACGTTCAGTATTTTTTTTGTGAATGGTGTTGTGCATTCTTTAATTCTTTGTTTCAGTAATTTGATTTCTGTTATTCAAATTTCTAAGTTTAAACAATAGTGAATTTATTGCTGGGTTTCACAACACCAATAGAGGTGACATATTTTTCACTTGGTATCAGAGCTAATACTCTGAAAGAGAAAACTACAGCTTAATCACACAGGTGCAAGTTTCAAATTTCTTGTTGTGTTCAGGGAGGTTTAAGTTCAAGGGTTTCAGCAATGGCAGCAACTGAATTAAGAGATTCAGACAGACTTGAGGGGGCTTCAAACTTTGGCGTGTGGAAAACAAGAATTCTTCTGTTACTGGAGGAGAATGGTCTGAAGGAATACACAACCACTACTGTTTCTATTTTGACAAATGCTACGCTACTGGCGACCTACCGAAAAGAAGATTCCAAAGCTAGATGCATTGTTATGGATGGGGTCAAGGATCACCTTTTTACTCATATTGCTAATTTAGACATCTGCAAAAAGATGTATGATATCATACTCAACCTATACTAGAGTTCAAATTTGAACAAGAAGCTAATTCTTAGGAATAAGTTGAGAAACACCAAAATGAAGAAAAGGGAGAGTGTTGTGGACTACCTTACCAAGATCAAAACAGTAAAAGATGAGTTGATAATTGGTGGGGTAGAAATACCAAATGATAAGGTTGTTAGGATTGGATTGGCAGTATTCACAAAAGAATGAAACATCTTTGTTAAAGTTATATCTAGACGACAAGATATTTTTGATTGGGATCGTTTGTGGATTGATTTCACTCAAGAATAGTTACGAATGAGTTATGTTAATGCAGGCATCAACAGTGGTCATAAGGGTGAGGTGGAAGAGAATGTTGCTCTTGCTAGCAAAGGCAAAGCCAAGAAAGGCTCGAGCAGTGAGTCTACCTTAAAAGGGGACAAGAAGAAAAAGAAAGACTTGATCAAAATTAAATGTTATAGTTGTGATCAGCTAGGACATTATGTCAGTCAATGTCTGAATTAGAAGAAATGAGATAAGAAAAAAAACCAAACAATAGCTTCAATAGATGTTGATGAGCTATCCTCTAGACTAGAAAATGAGTTTTCTCTTCTAAACTGCTTATCTTGCTCAAACACTACAGGGGTCTAGTATATTGATAGTGGCACGTCATGCCATATGACTGAAGTTAGAGAAAAATTCTTCAATTACAAATCAAAAGATATAGGATTCTAGATAAAAATGGGAAACAAGTCCACATGCACTCCAGTTGGGAGAGGGACTGTTTCATTTTAGAGGGAGTCAAGCAGTGATATTAAGACCACAGATGTATTGCATGTGCCAAGGATGTGCATGAATATGATTTTAGTATTTTCCCTTGAAGACAAAGGGTGCAACATACTCTTTTAGGGACAAAAGGTGTATTTAAAATACAAGGACTAGAAGAAGGAAAAGCAGATTGGGGTTAGAAGTGACAATTTATACACATTTCAGTTTGAAACTCCAAAGGCACTAGTGAGCAGTGACAACTATAGATAAATAGGAGAGCTATGACATAGACCAATGGGACATATACACCATGGGGCATTGAAATTGCTCAGAGAAACCATGATAGGAATTCTAGAGTTGAGTGCAGAGCATGGTGACGCATGAAAATGATGTGCACTCAGGAAATTTTTAAAGGAAACCTTTCCTAGAAGTGATAGTAGAAGTAAAGGTGTTCTTGATTTGATACATTTTGATATTTGTGGTCCCATGTCTACTCAGTCTTTGAGGGGTTATGAGTATTACATAACCTTCAATGATGATTTCTCTAAGAAGACCTAGATATATTTCTTGAAGGCCAAAGATGAGGTCTTCAGTCACTTCCAAGAATTTAAAGCTCTTGTGGAGAATATGATAGGCAAGAAGATCAAGGTTCTTTAGACAGACAATGGGAGTGAGTATAAAAGTAAAGCCTTCCAGGAGTTCTGCACTAGAGAAGGAATCAAGAGAGAGTGGACTATTCCCTACAACCCACAACAAAACGGGGTTGTTGAGCATAAGAATAGGGCAATTGTTGAAGTAGCTAGGGCCATGTTGTTTGATCAGGATCTGCCTAAGTATCTTTGGGTAGAGGCTTGCAACACGTAGTCTATATTCAAAATAGAGTACCTCATAAGATTTTGGGGAAAATGACACCAGAAGAAGCCTTTACAAGGAAGAAGCTTGAGGTCAGGCATTTTAGGATCTTTGGTAGTATAGCATACTATCGCTTTCTATCAAAGAAAAAGGTTTCTTTGTTGGGTACAGTGAAACCTTCGAGGCATGCAAGATCTTTATTCTAGGGACGAGGAGGATCATAGTGAGACATGATGTGAAGTTTCTAGAGGAGAAAGCCTTCAGAAAATCTCAGGATTTTCTAGCAGTTGAGTAGAGTCAGCAGATTGAAGCTCCAAAAGTGGATCAAGAGTCTCAGGTACAAGGCATTGTGACAGGAACAAATGTAGATACAAGTACCTTGGGTGAGTTGAGTCCATATGATTAGGAGTAGTATAATAAGGAACAACAAGCTCCACCTATTGGTGTATCTCCTACTGATGGGAGAAGGACTAGCCGAGTGGAAACTCAGATTGTGTGAGATGCTCAGGAGTTTATGGGAGCTCCTAGAACGAGTGGCAAGGAGAGGAGACCACCAGCTAAATATTCAGATTATGTGGCATTAATAAGAAAGTTCATTAACAATGAGCCTTCTAGTTATTAGGATGCTACATAGCAGCAGGTTTGGAAGGATGCCATGGTGGAAGAATACAACTCCATCATGAAGAACAATGTTTGGGAGGTAGTGCTAAGGCCTAAAAATAAGGCAATGGTTGGTTCTCATTGGATCTATAAGATCAAGCATGCTGCAAATGGTAGCATAGAGAAATACAAAGCTAGGTTCGTGGCCAAGGGGTTCTCTCAGAAGGATGGAATTGATTATGATGAGACATTCGCTCTAGTGGCCAAATATACCTCCATACGAGCTGTGATATCATTAGTAGCACAAATGGGATGGCGGATCCATCAGATGGATGTCAAGATGACTTTCCTAAACAGAATCATAGAGGAGGAGGTGTACATTGAACAATTGGAAAGTTTTGTGGCACATGGGAGTGACTCTCATGTTTGTAGGTTAAAGAAAGCACTATATGGACTTAAGCAAGCACCTAGAGTGTAGTATGAGTGCATAGATAGCTACTTCTAGAGCATGGGATTCATGAAGAGTGAGGCAAACTCCAACCTTTACTATCTCATGGTGGGAGGTGAACCACTCATTCTAGTTTCGTATGTGGAGGATTTATTTATGACTGGTTCATTGAGGCTAATAGAGGATTGCAAGAGGGACCTAGTAGCAAAGTTCAAGATGAAGGATTTGGGGTTGATGCACTATTTTCTGGGACTAGAGGTGTGGTAGATAGAGGGTGATTTTTTCCTTGGTCAAGGGAAATATACTATGGAAATCTTGAAGTGATTCAGAATGCTAGACTGTAGACCCATGTCTACACCAATGGTTACAAATTGGCAAAAGATCAATGCACCAAAATAGGAGGTAGTAGACCCCGCCTTGTATAGACACCTTATTGGGTCATTGATGTATTTGGTCAATACAAGACCAGACATTTGCTTTGCAGTGAACTCTCTTAGTCGGTTTATGGTAGAACCAAAGAGAGTACATTGGACAACAATAAAGCATGTGCTAAGGTATCTACGTGGTACAATTAAGTATGGGTTGAGATTTACTCGAGGTGATGGTGTCAGGTTGATTGGCTACAATATTGATGCAAACTGGGCAGGTAATGCAGTAGATAGGAAAAACACTTTGGGGTGTTGTTTTAGTACGGGATCAGGGGTTGTCTCTTGGTATAGCAGGAAACCAAAATCTATTGCATTAAGCTCTACGGAAGCAAAGTACATGGCAATGAGCATGGAAACATGTGAGGCCATATGGCTTCTGAAGCTGTTAGTGACATAGTTTGGTCAGGAGCTAGAATCAACCATCATTCACTATGATAATCAGAGTTACATAAAAATATCTGAGAATCATATGTTTCATGATAGGTCGAAGCATATTGACATTAGATATCACCTTAGTAGGGATTATGTACAACGTGGATTAGTTCGACTACAATATTTATCTACAAGTGAGCAAGTTGCTGACATCTTAATGAAGGCCTTGATGAAAAGTAGGTTTGTCTTCTTCAAGGACAAGTTAGGTGTAGTAGAGAACATCTTCCTCACTAAGAGAGAGTGTTGAAAAAGTAGCTTGGAAGATAAATCTTCCAGCCCAGAACTGTGTCACCCAGGTTGGAGCATGTGGATAAATTTCCTATTTTTTCTCCTCCTTATCTCCTACTCACTTGCCAGTTTGGCAATTTCTTTTAAGAAATAGCTATGTTTTCTTTCTAATTTAATCTCTACTTTATTCTACCGCAGGTGAATAAGAGATTATAAAAAGGAATTGATGTGTGTATTGTAGACATATAGATTGAAGGTTTTTGTAAGAAATGACACAAGAAGAAAGGGAGATTGCAGTGAATAGGAGTTGAAACATTATCTAGAATTGCAGTATTGTTGTGGATGCCGAGTTCTGGAAGTTGTTGTAAATTTACCTTTTTTTGTAGTAATAAAATCTCCCTTGTTGAATGTTTGTTTTTCCCTAGAGTTAGGGGTTTTCCAGGGTAAATCATTGTGTTAAAGTGTGATTGGTTTTCTCTAATTTCTACTGCCTTCAATACCTTTTGTGAATGGTTTTGTGCATGCTTTAATTTTTTGTTTTAGTAATTTGTTTTCTATTATTCAAATTTTTGAGTTTAAACAATAGTGAATTTATTGTTGGGTTTCACAACACCAATAGAGGCGACATATTTTTCACACATTCTTCTTGAAAGAAAAATGGAGGTGGCATGCTCATGCTTGGCCGTGGATGCAAAATCTTAGGTCAAGCGGGTGTTCCCTAATTGCAGAGTGGGTATGGAGGAAGCAATTCAAAAAATTGTGGGAAGCTCAAGTGCTAGTCAGAGGGCCACGTGCATGATGGGAAACTTTATGAACTATTTTTAACAAATTTGATTCAGGGCTCAAGGAAGGAGGAATTGGTAGAAGTCTCAATTGTGTCACTCTTGAGTCTTGATGTTTAGACCCAGGAAGTGAAATTCATTTCCAACAAAAGATGCATGTCAAAAGGGGGTTGCATTACAATAATTTTTGACCTTAGTGCAAAAAGGAAAAAGAAGATAACAACTAAAGTGTGAAAATATGGAGACTTTTTTCTTCTATACAAGCCATTATGGGGACCTTCATGGTCCAACTCTATCTATCCATTCCAATGATATGGCTAAAGGAATTTTTCTTCTGAAGTCTCAACAAGCATGAATGAATATATAGTGTTTAGCACTGCATTTAACATATGTAATATTTTTTTATCTATTAATATGGGGCACTAATATCTTCGTAGTACTTATTTAAAATAATTTTTTTCTTCATATAAATAAAATTTCCTCCTCTCCTTACTTTAGTGATGAATCTATCCAAATCAAAAACTATGATTTTAAGTAAATCTATCATTGCCTACATAGAGGTAGGAAACCTATGTAAATGGGGTCATATGAGAATCAATATAAAATAAATCTATTTTTATTTAGAATGTGGTTATGTTTTTAGTCATCTCCACTCTCAAAATTTGTTTATTAATTTGAGTCAAACTTTGTGATGGTTTATGAGGCATGTTTTTAAATGGGTTTTGATGCATGTATTGAGTTAGAATTTTAGGTAGATGTATAGATGGATCAATTGTATATTCATCCTAAATAAAATCATTCATAATTTAAATTTATTTAAATAATAGATAAATTTACACTCATTTTATCAAAAATAAAACCTAAATCCTATACACTAGTTTAAAATCTAAACTTTAATTCCTAAACCATAATATATAAAAACTTTGAACCCTAAACACTGATCCTTGAAACCTAATTTTTAACCTTAAAACAATCAAAGAAACCTTTAAAAAAAAACTAAAATATAACTATCTACCTTAGAAATTTGTGTCTTGTAGTCATGGAGGTAGAAGGAAAATATTGGGTGGCATAGTGGTCTCCAAAGTTAGATATCCATTCAATCACATCTCAAAGTTGATTAATTCATTAGGTAGTGATAGTAAAAAATGCTTATGGGAGTAGGAAAAATAAAAGTAAATACCTTTCTCAAATAAATATTCATCAATAAATAAATATCCATTCTCTTCGTATTTGTAATCCTAAAGGATATATTCTTAATAAAGATCCATTTATAATGGATACTTGTGTAGGTTTAGAGATCTAAATTATAGTAGATGTATTTTTCTAAAAGATGGGTATCTAATTTTTAGTGAGTGGATTTTGATTTCATTTAATGATTTTAAATCTCACATTTTTTTCTAAATGTGTAACCAATTTCTTGTACTTATCCATTTACAAGGTAAATGAAGAGTTACCAATTTGATCAATTGATAACACTAATAGAGAAAGGTCTTCAATTTATTTTAATTTATTTCTCATTTTGATGGAATCATAATTCTATAGGCAGCTTATAAAATTTAATATTATAATTTGTTGGTTGATACAATATAATATGCACCCTTGGAGATTATAGAGGAAAGAAATATAACTAGGCCAATCGTGAAATTATTTAAACAATTTCAATAAATTTTAAAGAAAAAACTTGTTTACTTGTATGCATGGTCAAAATATAGGTAAAATGAGAATTAGCAATGCCCCTTTCTATGCTAAAGCGAACATGTGGCATGGAAAATAAAAATAAAAGAGGGGGTTTAGCAATTATTAAATGATAACGAGGAGGGGAAGGAGGTTACAAGATGAGAGAAATCATGCCAAACAATGAAAAAGGGAAAATATAAAGAACACAAGTGGATAAAATGAGAACAAATATTAATAACTTATTTTTTGCTTGTTGGGTGTATGATGCATGGATGGCCATTATACTAGTAATTAGGTGAATTAAACCTTGATTTGATATGGTGTTATTGTAAAATCTGCCCCTCAGGCACTAATTTTTTTTTTTTTTGCATTAACAACATCTACCAACTTAAACGATTAAGCGCCTTCCATGAAACTTAATTGTGTTAAATTTAATACTTCTTCATTCCCTTGGAGGCTTCATCTCATTATTTTCAATTATATGCTTGCACAAAAGAGTGTTGGTCCCAAGCTTAAGGTCTTTTCTAGACCTACAACCTAAGCCTCAAGGGTTCGTGATGACCCTACCTATGTAACCCCTCGTGGGAAATCAGAGTCTTCATAGTTGACCCCACAATGACAGAGGGAGTTCAATCTCTCCTCTTGTATGAGATCTATTATCTCACCTTTATCCCATAACTATTAATTTGGTACATGTAAGTTATCAAAATAGTCAATTATAATATAATGATAATATTCTTGCCATCAAGTGTTGGGTTCATACCAATCATTACCAAACATTAGTGTACAAACATTCACAATATTCACAAGAGGTCATTCATACCATGTGTTACTTGATTTTGCTTCCAGCTAAATCAGGTAACTTATTATTGTGTTTGCATTTAAAAACTAAAAGATACATCATTTTTTGCTAAATTCCATTCATGTGCATAAAGAAGATTGTCAAAACAATTGCATTATTACAGTTTTATAATTGCATACAATAAGAAAGAGAACCAACATGTATTACAAATTTAATCTTCATTGACGATCCTAAGTGTATAATGTCCCTCTCAATCCAAGGGACTGACTATTCTAATGCTTATGAAGAAAAGACTATACGCTTATAGATAAAAAAAAATAAATGCACATAAAATGAAAAGTGACCCGTCATTGCCTAGAATGACGAATCTTGTTGGCCTTGTCTTACATCATCTCGGTCTTCCCCATTTGTCCTGCTTCCATTTGACACTCTCCTCACTGCTCCTAGGTTTCTTGCATCTGAAAAAAGAGTGTTGTTAGAGCAATGAAAGGTCACTGATCAAAATATGTGCAAAACATCCATAAACATGTAATCTGATGTCCATAAGGATTAAAATAGACAACATACCATAAGTGTCTAGGAAAACAAGAAAAGAGTAATCAAACACACCTATGATATACTTTTTTTATCTAACTTGTTTGTTCCTTATGCAGATATAAGAAAAATCTTTGTTACTATTTTGATTCAACTGATTACAACATATAGAGTAAAATTTGGCTCCTATGAGGGCTTAGCCTAGCATGCTGTCCTCTTATGTTTGAGGAGGGATAGGAAATTGATAAACTTGATCAAATCAATGATAAACACATTCATAATACATTAAATCAATATGAAATCACACTAGTTGATCAACTTTCATTATTAGTTTCAAAGATGTAATAAACAATGTGAACTATCAAGAAGTTACTCTTCATCTTTTCATAATGAATCAATCAATAGGCTGTCATCATGCCAAAAAGGGTAGCACTTTTTTGATATGTCTTTCAATCTTCTTAAGTGGATCCAAGATCCATTTTAATAAGAAACAAATGATTTCTATGAGCACTGAAGCACAAATGCATCAAGTTCAATTATGCATCCATCAATAAATAATGAAGGAGCTATCAAGTCTTGTCTAAAACCATCATGAGTTATATGGAGCAGAAAATAAGAACAAGGACAATCATGCCTTATTGCATTAAAAGACACAATCCAATTCATCTTGCTTCAATCCTATTGAACAAGCACACATCACTTAGGATTGTGAGTTTTCAGGTCACCACCATAAATGACATATTTTCCCAGTAGGATTAAAACAAGAGAAATGATAGTGAGTACTAATATTCATTAAGCAATCATGAAACATAGAGATGAAACTCATTTTTGAAGCCAAGGTCATGATTCCAAGTGAGTATTACAATGACTTTTAAGAGTTGGAAAAGGGAAATCTTCGATGGATAAAGAGGACAAAATTGGCATAGAGGAGGTAAGCTTCCTCAAAAGTAACAATGAATGCATGTTACAAGACAACAACAATGAATGTTTGCTACAGGGAAGTAAGGGGAACTTTTCTTGGTTTCAAAGAAGAGCTATCAAGCATTGAGGAAATGCAATCAGTAGGCCATGACTCTAAAATGGGCAATAACTTCATTGAAGATTCATTCACATGTGTCATTGATCAAATAATATGGTGGAAAAATGAATGAATTTCCTAAATAGAAACTTGCATTTGTTTTTCAATTAACAATGATCTCAAAAAGATGGAGATACACATAGTACCATGTCTTTCAAACTTGTCTTCTAATTAGCAAACAAGATTTAAGGGAAATAAGAGGTTTTCAAGTGAAAATTCATATAATAGTGACCTATTTCAATTAGACTATAAATATAGTTGATAATCAACAGTGAAAAATGATGCAAAGGGTCACTAAGAGCAATGACTATACCACAAGTAACTTTATGGTTCTAGGGCAACATGAAAAGAAAAACTCGAGGGTAGTTGCATTAAAACTTTATGAGAAAAAATAGGGGGTTCATACAAAGGCAGTAATAGGAGATTGAGCAAGATAAAAATGCACGACACATTGAACATAGAAGATAATGATTAGGGCAGCAATAAAGGATAGAGTACCAAGAGTGAGAGTCAAAAGTCCTAAAGGGATAGTTCTGCAAGCAATCACTTCATCACTGTGGTAGTCAACACTGCTAGGTTTCATATGCATTTGATAAGGAATAGAGGCTCAATGAGGGTTTTGATCATTGGAAAATGTTGTAAGTTCATGGTAGCTAAAAGGGAGGATATGACATTCTTGAGCATAGTGACAATAAAATCAAGTGATAAGAAGCATCATAAGTCAAAGGTTATGAATGAAGGAGTAGCAACTTATAAGTTGCACATATGTAGAGGACAATAAGTCTTTAAGGATTCAGATGGAAGTTACTTCATGGTAAGAAATCAATTTCTCTTAAGTTCGCACTTCACACTTCTGAGCATGTTTAGAACTATCAACATTTGGAAGAAGAAATGACAGTGAGGTATGAAGAAAGATTGGAAAAACTGTTGTATGGAAGAAGATCAAGATTAAGAGAAAGAGGTAATAGGTGATATGTTATGGTTGTCACTAAATTTCAATTCATTATGACAACAAAAGAGTACAACCATTTGATATCAACTCATCAACATTGAGCTATAGGAAAATGCATTTCAAACAACAGTGAACAAGTGGAACAGTGCATGATAAAGCATGATCATTACAATCAATAAAGAAGTGAACATTTGAAAGCATTGAAAAGAGACAACCACACAGTCATGTGAGAAAATGCAAACTGGAAATGTGTGAAAGGAAGCCACAAAAGAACATTGTCATGTATTGGAAGCATAAGTAAGAAGCATCAATGTTCAATGTCAATAGACAGTCATAAGATTGAAGAAGTTTGACATGAAGATTTATGTAAGGCACAAAGGTACATTCACCATCAAATAACAGTATTGAAAAAAGAGTAATTGACTTTGTTGCAATTTCATTCAGTTTCATATTCTCTCTACTACCACATAGGCTCTGTTTTAGCTTATTTAGGTCTAAAAATAGTCTATGCTATAGAATTGTGCTTTCCATAAAATGGTGGACAAAAATTGCATAATGGAGTGAGTTTTCCTTATATTCATTTTGAGAGCTATATAAAGAGGTATCTGTGTTTTGGAGGCCATGGCTAGAAATGGAAAGAGATATAGAGCTATGGTTTTGTATCAGGACCCTTTATCACTTACAAAAAATAAGAGAAAAAACTAGAATGAGCCACATAATGGGTTCCGTTCACCCTCTTTTAGGAGAAGTAAAATGTAATTAAAACCCATTTCATTCCTTCATGGTCATGGCTTGAGGAATATATTTTCTTCATGAAGTGAAAAAACCCACTTAGGGTTTTATTTTAAAATGCAAAATACAGAGAATGGTGAAGGGTTTTTTCCTCCATTTGTGTGCAAAAATGCTATTTTTAGAAGAAGTGCAAGCCCCATTGAGGGTTTTGTATGTATGGCACGAGTTCTAGAAAGAACTAGATGAGAAAAATGAAAAATCCTTTTCTCTTTCATAACTATGCAAAATAGAAATACCCAGATGCATCATGGAGTTCTTTTTCAGAATGAATAGAAAATGCAAAAAACCCAACTATTCCTTCATGGTTGCAGCCTAAAAAATCATTCCTTCTTCAAAAGGAAAAAAACCCACTTGGGGTTTTGCAATAAGATTCAAATACAAAGGTGAAAAAAGGTATTTATTCCATTATACCTATAGAAAATGTTATGTTATGAAGAAATACGAACTTTGGAAGGTTTTTTCTCTTTTCTTGTAGAAATGTTAAAGAAAAACTAGAGGCCAAGCTCACAAAAAAATGCATAGAGATATACAAAAGAAACTAAACGTTTTGCATCATTCTTTTTTAGAAAGAGCTCAAGTTGAGTAGCAGAATTTGTAGAAAATAAAAGGAGAGAATCAAGGTATGTGTTGGCTAGAGCCTCACCTGAGCTCAAGTTGATTATTTTTATTGAATACGCTACTCAAAACCTCCATTGAAGCTTTAAAAAACCTCAAGCATGGCAGTTGAGAGA
Source organism: Sequoia sempervirens (assembly GCA_007258455.2). Lineage (NCBI taxonomy): Eukaryota > Viridiplantae > Streptophyta > Pinopsida > Cupressales > Cupressaceae > Sequoia > Sequoia sempervirens. The sequence continues at coordinate 33,754,114 of VDFB02000003.1, read as the reverse complement.
AAAAAATACTTTCACAAGAAACAAAGATACAAAGATGGAATCAGAAAATGCACATGGCCACAACCTTGATACGTTAAATGGCTTTCAAATGGTGAAAAAAGCCATATTTCTATTAAAAAGAAGCTTTTGCCTCATTTTTCTAGTATTTTGGCATAAGAAATCACTTCAATCTATCATGGAATTGACCAGAAAACCATTCTATAGTGCACCCATTGAAACCTATGGTGGCGAGAGGAGGAACTCTCCAGATGTTCGATGGAAATGATGTGTTTTTTGCACTTTTCCCATTGTTTTGTGTTAGGGTTGGATACCCTATTGAGGCTAACCATCAAAGGTAGTTTTTACCTTTGTTTTTAAAAATTGCAAACACATTTTAATGTTTATCATGGGCTAAGAAGTAAAGTTTCATGCTTTAGGCTTGTTTGCCTTGTGTTGCATTTTGAAAACCATGCCTTAGTGTTTTTTCATTGTCTTTTGAAAAATGCAAAGTCTTCCAAGACTTAGGAGTTTGCCTTCTAACCTCTCACATAGGCTGAACCATTGATCATTTTTTTCATATATTTGAAAATGTAAAATGTTTGACCAAGTGATAATTGTAAATCACTTTTGTCAAATATGGCTTTTAAATGTAGATATAAGGGCGAGTTGGATTTTATCAATGCCTTAGAGGGTTTTGACTTGGATTTAATGCTTTTACAAGTATTTTGGAGAAGATTGATGTAATTACTGTTATTCTTCATTTATTTTGAAATTGTAAAACATTATTTAAAGTGATGTATCTATAAATCACTTTATTTTAATGTTTTTGAAAGAGGAAAAAATGGGTTTTATAGGGACCTGAAACCACGAAGTTTACAAACTAAATATAAGATCGTTAAAAACAACAAAAGAAGAAAGGTTGTAAAAACAACAACAAGAAAAGTCCATAGCCACCAAAAAGAATAGCAAAGGCCACAAAACCAAAAAACCAGACAAAACGCCAGCAATAACTAAATTTGGGTCTTTAATAAATCCAGAGTTTCAGCTTCTAGCTCATTCATATCCTAAACCCCCCTCTTTAAGATCTGAACCATTTGGGTAGTAGGATGCACTTTCCTCTTAAGATTGACATGGGTCCTTTTCGAAATACCTTGGTCCTTGTTCTTGCTTTCCTTGTTCTCTTCCAGATCAACAACCAGTGAACCCTGTTGCATTTTTTCCAGCTTTTCAAACATAACATTGATGATTATGGCATTGCACCTAGCCATTTTATGGTTTTGTTCCACAACGATTTTCATGTTATTTTTTATTTTGACCATTTCAGCTGCTAGAGACTTGTACTTTATTTTAATGTTACCATAGTGCAAAATATTGATGTGTTTCAAGGATGTGGTGGGGCCTCTTGTTATTTTGCATTTGCTTTATGAAATGTAAAATAGTTTGATTAGTTGATGTTATTATAAGTCACTTAATCAAATTATCATCTTAAATACAAAATGGTGTATTATGCCTTTGCAAAAAAACACCAAAAGTGTGGGTCAAACAGGTTGAAGACATGTGTGGGAAAAAGTGATGACTTGCCAACATGGAGAAAGTGTGGGAGGTTGTCTTTGACTGTTTTTGGAGGGAATGGACTATTTGGAGGCAGTTTTGTTACTTTTTTTGTGACTATGGTTTTAGCTTGACCTTGCTTCATGTGGAGGACAATTTGAAGTGATTTTGCAAGGTTCTTTTTGGTCTTTTCTATTGCATCCGACTAGAACCTTCCAGATGGACTTGTGTGAGAGAGTTGTTTGAATTTTTGCTTCAATAACTTCAAATTGTGTTGTTGAGGTGATTTCTTTCTTTCCAGTAGAGTGATAGCTTATTTTCTAGAGTTATCTTTTCAACAGGAGTAGTATTGTAACTCAAAGATAGATTTGTATTCCATTAAATACCTTGAATCAATGATATTGATATTTTCCTTCTCATTTCATTCTTTATTGTGTGCATATAGTGGTTGATCAAATTACTTGTGAAACTTAGCTTTTTCTTGTAATTTTGTCTCATTGTTAAGCCCCTGTTTTGCAGAAAAGTGTATTGTTGCACGTTATAAGTTGTGTTAGTGAATGAAAATTCTTTTAGCTGTGAAATATTTTCCTTCTAAGAGTTTTAGCTGTAAAACCTCCTTATAAAATACTTATGCAAGAATGCATGCAAAAGGAGCTGTGTAAACCAGGATTTGTCATTATTTTGAACTATGTGCAATTTGTTTGCAGGTCTTAGTTTGGTGAATCACCCTTGAAGTTTTTTTAGTTAAGTTTTGATTTTCATGTACCCTCTTACTCTTTCCTTAGGAAATCATTAGATTAGTAGTAGGGGAATGTGTAGATCATGATGGGATAAAAAGTGGAAATATGATCAGTATGTGTAGGGTATGTTGCTAACAAATTTTTTTTACCCAATATTGATGAAACGAAAAGGGTTTTTAAAGGAGATTCTCATCTTTCCATCAATATAAATTATGTTTTACTTTTAATTTAATAAATAATTATTATTCATTTTCTATTTGAGTTATGACTAAAGTCTTGATTGATAGGCTGATTGAAAAACATCTATAGTTTCCAAAGGGTATCACATTTTTTGAATTCGAAACATGTGTCACATTCTATGCTTCGCATACTATAGGATTAAAAAAAGAAAAAATGAATTTCATGAAATTTTGACCTAGTTAAAGTGGTCAGACATACAATTTTTTATATTTTTTAAAAATTGTAATAAAAAAATCATAATTAATTATTTACTTGGAAAATAATCACAAAAAAGTATGTATCATACTGGGACATGAGTCCTCTACTTATATCTAAAATATTATCATTTTATTGTGGTTAGGGTGGTTAGATAGACATCTACTTCTTATTTTTTCCCTGAAATTTAATTACTACTGCATTGAAATCTCAAATTTTCACCAAATAGATTTAAAAAAAAAAACCTAGTAGTTTATAAACTGCATTCAATTTTCTATATATTATATTCTTACATATTTTTGAAATAATATAAACAACTTATTCAAATTTTTTATGTCAAGTTGCCTAACTCTGATTTTTCTGAATTTTTTGCCACTTAAGGGCTTATCTTTTAAATGATGATCCTGCACATACCCATAGTTAGGTGACACCAAAAGGGGAGCCAACCCATAATTTGAAGTTCTACTTTTATGATAGGATACCCACAGCTTGAAAGTAGTCCCATGTTGCTCCAGATTTGTTGAATGTTTTCAAAACTTGGTAGAGGGGTGCAAATTTGGATGGCTAAAACCATGATCTCAAAGTTTATATCCAATGGCCATCATGAGAATACCCCCCACACACAAGCTAATTAGCTCATACATAGTACAAATACAACATTGAATAGATCATACAAAGATCACAAGTGCAACAATGATTGGATCATACATAGATCACAAGTATAACAATGACTAAATCATACCTAAATCACAAGTACAACAATGACTGGATCATACCCAGATCACAAGTATAACAATGACTAAATCATACCTAGATCACAACTATAACAATTGGGTGACCCACAAATCTGGTTTACAATTTCTGGGAGATTCTAATTTTTGCTGAAATCATATATTATTAAAAAATATAATGATTTAAGCCTTTAAAAGTTTCATTTACAACATTCCAATTGAGTAAGGTTTGATCAAACTACCTTAGATCAAACCCCCTTGGATATAACCTCTCTAGTTTTAAACCATACCTATAATAGAGTCTCCTTTTTAAACCATACCTATAACAGAGTCTCCTTTACACCTATCAAAATGCTGATAAAAACAACTTTTGATTTACCTTTTGGGGGATCAAATGAATTCATTTAAAATTTATTTTTTGTAACTATGTAGTCCTTATTATAAGCTTCCCAAAAAGTATAATTTTAAATAAATTTAATTTAATTATTATATTTATTTTTTATTTCTTGCAAATCTAGGGTTTTCACCAAAAATCAAACTCTTTGTTTTGCACATGTGGAAAAAAAGAAGATTGCCAATTTTTTTTTTTGAAAAATATTGGTGCACCAGATATTGAAGTCCTTGATCCAAAAAAAAAATTGAATTTTGATACATACGAAAAAAGTTACGTGTTATATGGTCGCTAAGTCCTGAATTGTAATTGGTTTGACTTCAAAACTTGATTAAAGAAAAAATATTCAATAATTTAAACTATCTAACCAAGTGGAAACACTAGATATCAAACTTACAAATCTAAATTTGAAAGAATTATAATTTTATCCTTTATGGAGAAAAAGTTATGCATTATATGGTGAGCGCCACTTTAAAATTGTTGTTTTTTGAAAAAAAATAATTTTTGAGGAAGATGGAAAAAAAAGTGCAATCTGATTCCAAAAATTTTGAAAAAAATATATTTAGAATCTACAAACAAAATGTCACAAAACTCTAGTTTGTATCATCTTCAAATTCCTCACGGTTTAGCCGCTATAGGTGCCCGAAAGTGAAGATTTAGTTAAAAAAAAATATTTCAGTGTTCGGTTTGGCCAAAAATTGTAAACCACTATTGTGAGATCACCCAATGACTAGATCATACCTAGATCACAAGTACAACAAGATTATCTCATTCAAATATCATAATTACATTAATGAATGGATCCAACATATATCACAAATACATAGTGACAAGCTCCATCATACATCAGATAAACACAGTGATCAACTCCACCATACATCACATAACATAATAACAATGGCTGATTGACACATCATAATGGCTAACACATGTCCACAATGCATCATAAATAGAAGGAATATCTGTGCATTGCACACTACATCGTGGGTCCTATCCTTTCCACCAGTCTTCTACACCATTGAACAAATGGGAAGAGGATTCAATGCATCCTATACTACATCGCAGGTCTGTCCTCAACCCCACAAAGCTAAACTTATATAGTCTGACAACTAGGAGGGGATTCGATGCATTCCATACTACATCGTGGGTTTGTCCACCATCACAAGGGTTTCCCCAAGTAGTGAACATACCAAACTCGGTGGATTCTGATTTCAATCGCCTATAGGCCACCAACGATAAGTCCGTCCAGCCAAGAAGAAGTAGCTCCCAACATATACCACCTTGTGACCTTAGTGATATTGTCGGATATCTTCTTCATAATCACGGGTAACACTTGGCATTGGTCACTTTCATGCTTACCAGTGACAGTTAGTGAACCCTCTCAATATGCGGTAAGCCCTAGATTACTATTACCTACATGGATGGGTTCCTACTTGTGCAAATGCTATGACCATATCATAACTAGGGTAGCCTACTACTTTCACCTTTGTGAACTTGGTGAATGTTGACTAATCCGTAATAGTAGCCCAGACATCGATCATTGGCATGGTCCAATGACTTCTTGTCACTGCTCAAATATCCTGGAGTTTCACTCTTGGGCGGGTCATATATATCACGAATCACAGTCTCAATCCACAGATACACGAGCCTATACATAAACACCTAGATATGGAGTTGAATTACATAGACACATAAGAGATACATGAAATCAACATGAGATGGAATTTACCCATCCTATACATATAATCAAATACCCATTATAAATTAGTCAATCTTTGCTAATTATATAAAAGCATATTATGTATTAAATACACAATATTAGATTCCCTTAACATACCCATCCAATACTCATTTAGCCTCAAACTGAAGCCTACTAAAGGTAGAAGGTCAAACCAATCAGGAATAACTACAACCCTTGGAGTTACCCCCCTAAACCCTCCTCCTATGGACTTGAAGTCACAAAAGCATCCTTCACCCAAGGAATGCCTACGTTCCCACTTCCAAACGGGTCAAAGTCACACGTAGATTTCTTTATGAGATCTCTCAAGGAACTACTCACACGTTCCACAAAATCAAGGTTTCGATAATGTTTATCTTCCACTATTAATGCTTATAGTAACTAGAAGGATATAATTAAGTATATTATTTACCAACCCCTTCTATAACACTTCCCTTTAATAACATCAAGGTCTTGAATTAAACTCGACCCATGGTTATTCATATTCCAATTTGAATTTCTTCAGGTTCATCTTATAAATAGAAGGACTAGGCTTATTACTCAACCTGAAATAACCTTGTTTAACATTAACCCATAGGAAGGAATATCCATTTGAAACTCATAAAATAGGTTGAATATTGAGTGTCTTCTATTCGAGGGGGAGGGGTTGGTAAATAACTTTAGTCATATAAAATCCAATACCCAAATACCATTCTTAGGTTTATTTACATACTTCATTAGGTAATTAGCATACCAACAATTCCCTTTTTGCTAGCAATAGATATGATATCAACATGGGTCATGTACAATATTGTTGGGAATAGGATGCTATTTAATTGCAATCCTAAACATATTTCATGTATCTCCTAAGTCCTTGGAAAGTGTTCCCTAACACTAGGATTAGAAAGAGATTAAATTTGAATGAAATGAACATGTTAATTGACATTTGTAATTAATTCTAAATAATAGGAACATGTGGGGACGCCCATGAAGAGCTCCTATAAAATAGGAGCACATGGGGCACCCACATGGAAGGTGGAACTCACCTTGAGTTAAGTTAACTATTTGGAGTAAAAGATAACACTTCAGTAATGCATGTAAAGATCCTAGAAGTTAGGGATTGATGTTTACATGCATGGATTTTAGTTTAGTTCAATTTAGATCAATTTAGTTCAGTTCAATTCAATTCAATTCAGTATCACTTCAGTTTAGTTTAATTATGGTTCAACTATCTTCAGTTTCATGTAGTTAGTTTGAGTTGCATGTTAGTTGAATTCAATTGACTTGAATTGCATGCTAATGACTTGAGTTGCATGAGATATAACAAGTGACTACTTTCAGTTAACAAGGGATGATCAATCATGCATGTTGTTTGCATGAATGGTGGAGAGATATGTTGTAGTTAACATAGATTGACTTGGACCCATCTTGGGTGCCCAAGTTGGCATCTTGGAGTTAACACTTTTGCATGATAAGATATTTTTTAAGGCTAAGTTAAGTGGGCCCATTCTTGGCCGCCAACTTTGAGGATAAGCTTAGAAAATATCTTTGGAATCAACATTGAGTTATGACTTCAGTTTGGGATACCCAAATGGATGAATAACTTGTTTTGACATTGTTCTTCACGATAGAACTGTTGGTGTAATTAACTATTTAATTACATCTTTCATAAGTTTACTTAGGCATTAATTTAAGTCCTAGGTTGCATTTTATTATCCTTATCTAATTGAGCTATCTTGTAGCTCAAGTTAGGTTTAGGGTTGTGCATGCTTGCCTTTATAAGCAAGCCTCATCTTGTACATTTGTATCAATTCAATCATGAATCAATCTTTCATATTGATATAGCAAGCATTCTCGCCATTTTCTCTCTTGTGGAAGTATTTTGGTCTAGCAATTGATTCCTGGTTTCTAACAAGAACTCTATTTGCAAAAAATAGGCATGGGTTTTGTGAGATAGGCATTGTGTTTTGTAATTGTAAACTTTTTGGAATTTACAAGGATCATTATTGTCTATTTATTGTAGCAAGTTGAAGAGAGTTTATCAGAGTTTGTATTATAGGTTGTGAAGAAGAATTATTGAAGGAAAAATAAGCATCTCAAGAAGGATTAAAATTATTATAATCTTATTCTGAGATTAAATAATACATTGATTCTTGGTGGAGTTTTTTTTGGGCGAAAGGGTTTCTTAGCGGTATATGTTGTGTAACTTCTATCTTCTGGACTTATTCTTCTACAATCTTCTGTCTACTTCTACAAATGGTAAAATGAATCTAAACAAATAATCATCCACAAAGAAATTTTAATAAAGAATACTTAATTAGATCTATAGTTACAATAGTTTTACAAAGTATTAAGCTACATAATTACCTCTATTTTCAACAAATATTTTGACTAGGAATAAGGTGTGTAGTTAATCATTTTAATTTTTTGTAATTCTACAAGAATAAATTGTCAGCAAGGTATTATTAAATCATTGACCCTATTGCAACAATTATCATGGGAATGTTTAATAGATAAATACTAATCATATAAACATATTAAGGGTTCTAAGTACTCGAGCGCCAATTAATAATAAAGACTACACACACTTTTATTGTACTCCTAAAGATCTTGAAGACAACACGTCTTATGATTACGTATTTGATAGTTGATACATATTATCGATAGTAATTAGGGTGATATAATTGTACTACATAGCTCATCCTAATCTCTAAAATATCCCTAGAAGACAACTACATGTAATCAAATGACATTACTCATTGTGTTATTCTTAAGTAATATATTTTAAAGAAACAAGATTAGATGACTATATTTATTTATCCCTTTTCCTACTTCTATTATTAAGTAATAGTAGCAATCTAGTTTAATCATTACATATATTCCAATAAAAGAAAATTCAATTACATTATTTGATTATTAATGCTTAATTCATATATACTAACATCATTTTTAAAGAGCAATGATCTGTATACTTTTACATTTTAACACCATAGAGTTTCCTCTTGATTTACACATGCATTCACATATTAGTGTTAAGAAACATAGGGATATCAAATGTTCCCTAACTTTTCTGAGTGAAGACATGAATTTCATTATACATATATGCTATAATATTTCTTTTTCATATCCCTTTGTCTTAATATTAAAATAATGGACACATACAAATGCTACATGACTTTTCTCAAGACTTATAGAATGGTCTATCATGGTTTCTTCATCATAATCTAGTCTAAAAACCATTGCAAGGTTGGACCTCATAATTGTAAGCTATGTTTGCAACTATTTCAACGATCATGGTGAAATTCTTTATCAGAGACGAATAGGAATGAACTACTTAGATACGCTTTAAAACACTGTAATTGAACTATTCTTTAGCAGAGTGAAATAGTTGCAAGTCAATTTATGCAATAAATCAAAAGGAGAAAGAAGTGATAGTGTAAAAATAAAATAAATTACTTATCTTTATGAAGATTTATCTTTCATATGTTGCTTTAATAGGAAATCCACGAGTATCCCTAATTTCTACAAATTTGTCCTCCGTCTTTGAAACTTGGACTCGGGGTGCCTCAATACCATGCATAGTTGCATATTGCATTCCCAAAACTCGTCATAGCTCCACACGCCTTCTCTTGAAATATCTCTATTTCTAACAAAAATCCTCCATGTCGTTAATCTTGAATGAGGTTCCTAGACTGTTCAAATATATAGTTATTGTCAATCTTTTGCAAACACAATAATTGGAAAGCTTAAATGATTGTGTTCATATTTCCTAATTAATAGACAAATACTATGAAGAAAACTTTGGCTTTAAGATGGTCACATAGAAAAGGGAAAAAATTATTTATAACTACGACCAAAATTTTAATCCAACAATCCTTAATATTTTTTACTTAGCACATCATCACAAACTTACTACATTATTTGAAAAGCCATTATCACTATTTATTTACCTCATATTATCAATAGTTATGAAAATCCTTTAGTCAAAATTAACTGCATATATGCAACCTTGAATTAAATATTATAAAAGATTTTTAAATACTCCTCTCATCCTAAATTTATATTTAAATTTTTAAAACTATTTTAATCCACATTAATCACCATAAATACACTATAAACATACTTACCATACACAATAATCTATAATAAAATTTTGAAAACTCAAAATTATATTTGATATTCATATGATAAATATTAAAATAAATAAATAAATAAATAAATAAATATATATATATATACCAAAGTTATTTCAAATTTCAATAGAAATCCTCAAAGTCTTAATACCTAAATTGAACATTTATTATTTTCCCAAGAGAGCACCATCAAAACTAGTGTTATTTTTATTGGAGTTTTATATATATTAGTAGACACCCCAATCATGGTTTACTACTGTCAACCCTCAATCTACCACAAGATTATGGCCACTTACTGTTAATTTCTATAACCTAGCAATAGATTAATTGCACAATAAATTCATAGAAAGAAATCTGATTTATAACAATTAACACAACTGGGTTAATTAACAACTAATAATAGTGGAAGCAAAAATAACATGAAGCCAATCACAAATAAACAATAACACAGATATACCTAAGAAACCCCAATGTAGGGAAAAACCTGCAAATGTTGGATCTTCTATTCAACCTAACAACAAACTTTTCTTTCAAAAATACAATATGAGTTTGCTACAACAATCTTACATTTATAGAGCCTAGCTGCTTTACTTAGCGTGCAAGGAAATAATATTTCCTTACTTTTTTTGGCTTTAATTACACATAAAATCACTCTTGGATTTATCTTATCCTCACAAACTCGAAAACATTCTATTAAATAATAAAAATCCTGTTGTTGCTAAAAATTCAACTCGAATTGTTTTAAAGCATATCTAACTCAAGTTGCTTTAAAGTGATTTAAAGCATATCCAACTCAAGTTGCTTTAAAAAAAATCCACATCCCACCTTTCAAGCTACAAAATTCAACTCTCCCTCTTAGCGAGGAAGGTGTTCTGCACCACACCCAACTTGTCCCTGAAGAATTCAAACTTTCTCTTCATCAAGGCCTTCGTCAGTATATTTGCTATTTGTTTTTCTGTAGGAATGTAATTGAGCTTCACTACCCCCTTCTCCACCTAATCTCTGATGAAGTGGTACTTGATCTCAATGTGCTTTGACTTGTCATTAAACACTGGATTCTCAGAGAGTTTGATACAACTTTGATTATTACAGTAAATGGTTGTAGGATCTAGCTCCTGATCAAAGAGCCCAACTAGAAGTTTTTGAAGCTAGATAGCCTCACATCTAGCCATACTGGCTGCCATATACTCAGCCTATGCAGAACTCAGTGCAACTGTCTTCCGTTTCCTGCTGTACCAAAAGACTGCTCTTGATCCCAAACTGAAACTGCACCTTGAGGTGCTCTTCCGATCAACTGCACTACCTGCCCAATCTGCATTAGTAAACCCCTCGAGTTTCACTCCATCCTACTGAACATACTTCAACCCATAATCAACTGTGCCTCAGAGATATCTCAAAACATGCCTCGCAGCTATCTAGTGCACATGTTTAGGTTCCACCATAAATTGACTAAGTGAGTTCACTACAAAACAAATGTCTTGCTTGGTGTTGACTAGATACATAAGAGAGCCTATCAGCTGTCTGTATAAAGTAGGGTCCACTACCTCTGATCTAGAAGTATCAATCTTCTTCCAATTGGTCATAAGTGGCGTTGACATAGGCTTACAATTCTTCATTCTAAATCGCTTCAAGATATCAAATAAGTACTTCCCTTGTCCAAGGAAGATCTCTCCCTCTTTTTGCCACAACTCCAATCCCAGAAAGTAGTGCATCAACCCCAAGTCCTTCATCTCAAACTCTCCTGCAAGATCCAGCTTACAGTGTGCTATGAGCTCCTCTGACCTTGTGAGAAATAGGTCATCAACATATAACAACAATATGAGAAGTTTTCCCTTCACTTGAACATAGTACAAGTTTGAATCTGCCTCACTTTTGATGAAGCCCACACTTTGCAAGTAATTGTCAATACATGAATACCACACCTTGGGAGCCTGCTTGAGTCCATACAGTGATCTTTTCAACTTGCATACATGAGAATCCCTCTCATGTGCTTCAAATCCTTTTGGTTGCTCTATGTAAATCTCTTCTTTAATCACCTTGTTGAGGAATGCTATCTTTACATCCATCTGGTGAATCCTCCAACCCATTTGTGTTGCTACAGGAATGATAGCTCTTATGGATGACTACCTGGCTACTGGAGCAAAAGTCTCATTATGAGGGCACAATCCGAGACACAAAAAATAACCCACAAACAAGAGAATAATTTTATTATTCAGAAAATGGAGCTTCTTACATGCAGAGGATCTCAATCCCCAAGTTCTACAACACATGCAAGTTA